>JAPXFY010000013.1:4250106-4270106 GCA_030674185.1 Monoplex corrugatus | reverse complement strand
CAACTACATCTATACACATGGACAGACTAATCTATAACACATGGAACACTACATCTATACACATGGACACTACATCTATACACATGGACAACTACATCTATACACATGGACCACTAATATCTATACACATGGACAACTACATCTATAACACATGGACACACTACATCTATACACATGGACAGCACTATATTATACACATGGACAGACATCAATCTATACACATGGACACATACATCTATACACATGGACAGACTACATCTATACACATGGACACTACTATCTATACACATGGACAGACTACATCTATACACATGGACACACTATATCTATACAATGGACAGATACTTACAATCATCTATACACATGGACACACTACATCTATACACATGGACACACTATATCTATACAATGGCACACTAATCTATACACATGGACAGACCAATCTATACACATGGACAACTACATCTATACACATGGACAGACTACATCTATACACATGGACAGACTAATCTATACACATGGACAGACTACATCTATACACATGGACACACTACATCTATACACATGGACACATAACATCTACAACACATGGATACATGACAACTATCTATACACATGCACTACATCTATACACATACAGACTACAACAACACACTTACACATGCAACTAATCTATAACATGGACAACTATATCTATCACTGGACACACTATATCTATACACATGGACACATACACTCATCTAACACATGGACAACTTAATCTATACACATGGACAGACACATATACACATGACACACATCATACACATGACACACTACACTGAAACATGGACACTACATCTATACACATGGACACACTAATCTATACACATGGACAGACTAATCTATACACATGGACACAACTAACACTCTATAACACATGGAACTACATTTCACATGGACAACTACATCTATACACATGGACAACTATCATAACACATGGACAACTACATCTATACACATGGACAGACTATCTATACACATGACAGACTACATCTATACACATGGACAACTACACTAACACTACACTATAATCTATACACATACATACAATACACATGGACACACTACATCATCACACATGGACAGACTACATCTAACATGGACACACTATATCTATACACATGGACACTACATCTATACACATGGACAACTATCTATACACATACAACTACATCTATACACAGACATTTACATGAACTAATCTATACACATGGACACACTATACATCATACACATGGACAACTATATCTATACACAGGACAACCTTACAATACACATGTACACATCATAATCTATACAATGGACAACACATCTAACACATGGACACACTACATCTATACACATGGACACTATACATATACATGGACAGCACATTCATACACAGGACACATACCATACACATGACACACTACATCATACACATGACAACTAACATACCATGAACACTACACATACATGACACTATATTATACACATGGACAAACTATATTATACAGACACATCTATACACATGGCAGACTAATCTATACACATGGACGACTACATCTATACACATGGACAACTAATCTATACACATGGACAGACTACATCTATACACATGGACAACATACATCATACACATGGACAACATACATCTATTACACATGGACAACTACATCTATACAAGGAACATACTTACACATGGACAATAATCTCATGGAACAACTACATCTATACACATGGACAGACTACATCTATACACATGACACACTACATCTATACACATGGACAGACTACATCTATACACATGGACAACTACATCTATACACATGGACAACTATACTATACACATGGACAGACTACACTATACATACATGGACACACTAACTGGACTAATCTATACACATGGACAGACTAATCATACACATGGACACATAATTTATACACTGGACAACTACATCTATACACATGGACAGACTACTCTATACACATGGACAACTATATCTATACACATGGACAGACTACATCTATACACATGGACAACTAAATTAACACATGGACAACTACATCTATACACATGGACAACTACATCTATACACATGGACACTACATCTATACACATGGACACTACATCTATACACATGGACAGACTACATCATACAACATGACACATATCATACAACATAACACTAACATACATGGACCTAACTACACATGACATGACACCAATCTATACACATGGACATACTACAATAACAAACATGGACACAAATCATAACATGGACAGACTATATCTATACACATGGACAACTACATCTATACACATGGACACAATATCATACACATGGACAGACTAATCTATACACATGGACACATACATCTACACATGGACAGACTATATCATACACATGGACATACACTAACTATACACCATGGACACTAACTATATACATGGAAACTAATTATACACATGGACACTAATCTATAACAATGGACAACAATCTATACACATGGACACACTAATCTATACACATGGACACAATCTATACACATGGACACACTAATCTATACACATGGACACATACATATAACATGGACACTACATCTATACACATGGACAACTACATCTATACACATGGACAGACTATATCTATACACTGGACACACTACATCTATACACATGGACAACTACATCTATAACATGAAACTACATCTATACACATGGACACTAATCTATACACATGGACACACTACATCTTACACATGGACAACTATAACATGACATACACTAACACATGCACAGATAATCTATACACAAGGACAACTCATCTATACATGGACAACATCTTATACACATGGACAGACTAATCTATACACATGGACAATACATCTATACACATGGACAACATCTATACACATGGACACATAATCTATACAAGGACACATACATTTAATGACACATATCTATAACATGGACGACTACATTATAACATGACACTACATCTATCACAGACAACTACATACACATACACATACAACAGGACAGACTTCACATATATCTATACACATGGACACACTATATCTATACACATGGACAACTATATCTATACACATGGACACACTAATCTATACACATGGACAACTATATCTATACACATGGACAACTAATCTATACACATGGACAACTATATCTATACACATGGACAGACTATATCTATACACATGGACAGACTATATCTATACACATGGACAGACTACATCTATACACATGGACAGACACTCTATACACATGACAACTAATCATACACATGGACACACTACATCTATACACATGGACAGACTAATCTATACACATGGACAACTACATCTATACACATGGACACACTACATCTATACACATGGACACACTACATCTATACACATGGACAACTACAATCTATACACATGGACAGACTACATCTATACACATGGACAGATACATCTATACACATGGACAACTACTATCTATACACATGGACACACTACATCTATACACATGGACACACTACATCTATACACATGGACAACTACATCTATACACATGGACAACAATCTATACACATGGACACATACATCTATACACATGGACAGACATTACTATCTATACACATGGACAGACTACATCTATACACATGGCACATCATACATCTATACACATGGACAGACTACATCTATACACATGGACACGACTACATCTATACACATGGACAACTATATCTATACACATGGACAGACTATATCTATCACATGGACAGACTAATCTATACACATGGACAGACTACATCTATACACATGGACAGACTAATCTATACATATGGACACACTATATCTATACACATGGACAGACTACATCTATACACATGGACAGACTATATCTATCCATGGACAGAATACATCTGTACACATTGACACATTACATCTACATTTATACACACAGAAAAGTAATAGATACCTCTGTGTCAGTATTTTTAAGTATTAAATGTTATCTTGTTAGTTTTTAAGAACTGGAGATTGTTAAGATGATAAAACAGAATGGGTTTGATCACTTGGGCATAATTCTGTGTGTGTGTGTGTGTGTGTGTGTAGTGTATGTGTGTGTTTTTTGTGTGTGTGTATGTGTTTATATATGTTCAATGATCACATTTGCATGTGCATGCACTTGTGTGTTTTTATGAATGTGTGTGTGTGTGTGTGTGTGTTTCTTCATATGTGTTCAATGATAGCATTTGCATGTGCGTGCACTTGTGTGTGTTTATGTGTGTGCGTGTGTGTGTGTTTCAGGAAATGGAAGTGGAGCGAGCAGCCAAGCGACAGCGAAAGCAAGCAGTAAGCGCTTTTTACAACATGACAACTCTGGCCACGAAGCAGAACGTCTGGGCCAAGCTGATTCAGGAGAACAAGCAGAAAGAGAAGGACCGGGAGAGTCCCTTGCAAAAGTTGGTTCGCCTGCGCACCGCTATCCATGTGTGGCAGAAGATCGGTCACTCACGCCGTCGAGTCACCATCGACACTAATTGTATTGAGAATTTCAAGGATAATGCTACGGATTCACGCTCAGCGCTGGACGTGATGCAGAATGTGGCCTACTGCTTCAAGAAATGGCAATCCCTCGCCAAGTCCAGCAAGCAGCAGAAACTCAGTTTAAAAAACGGTGATCACAAAAATCTGCGCTTTAACCTCTTTGAAGCCGGCACTTCGCAAAACGCTCCACAAAACTCTGTACTCCCTGGACACCCTCACCACCAACAGCCTCCCAGGATAGTCCCGTGGAAGCTGGAAGGCAACGAGCCTCTACCCTGCGGTAACCAGGAAACTGCATCAGTCCATTCCCGATTAGAGCCCCAGCCCTCCATGCACAGTGGTCTAGACACTAGTCTTTCTCAGCGCAAGACCTCTCAGCTACAGTCACTGAGCAAACCTTCCACTGCTCAGCCTTCCTTTCATGGCAGTATCAAGTCCACAGAGAGCACACATAGCTGGGTGTCACAGCCTGTAGCTTCCGGCAACGTCAGCATTCCCAGCCGGGGAAAAAAGGAGTCTAAGACAAGCAGGAAACCATGGGACATAACACAGAACAACAACCCAGGGCAAACAGACGGTCCTGCTGTTTATGCTGATGATGATTACAAGGAGCAGGAGCACAAGAAGAACACTGACCAACACAAAAAGAGTGATGCCGTGGATTTGACTGTTGGTAAGGATGGTATTGATGAACAGACACACCTGATGACGGCAAAGCGTTTGACTTCGGAAAGCACATCGGACAGGTCATCTTGTAAAGGCTCCGGTCCCACCAAGGACACAACCTCACCTGGTCAAACACAGGTACGTGTGCACAGACATATTGTTACCATTTACATGTAGAGCGACTTGTGTAGTCTATTGCTACCATTTAGAACAAATAGTGACTTCTGTGGTCTATTGTTAACATATAGAGCGACATAGTGACTTGTGTATTCTATTGTTAACATGTAGAGTGACATAGTAACTTCTGTAGTCTGTTGTTAACATTTAGAGCGACATAGTGACCTCTGTAGTCTGTTGTTAACATGTAGAGTGACATAGTGACTTGTGTATTCTATTGTTAACATATAGAGCGACATAGTGACTTGAGTAGTCTATTGTTAACATGTAGAGCGACATAGTAACTTCTGTAGTCTGTTGTTAACATTTAGAGTGACATAGTGACCTCTGTAGTCTGTTGTTAACATATAGAGCGACAGTAACTTCTGTAGTCTGTTGTTAACATATAGAGCGACATAGTGACTTGTGTAGTTTGTTGTTAACAGTATAGCACATGTACTTCTGTAGTCTATGTTACATTAGAGCGAATATGACTTTGTAGTTAAGCAACATAGTGATTGTAGCTATGTTACCATTTAGAGCGAATAGTGACTTGTGTAGTTTAGAGCAACATAGTGACTTGTGTAGTCTATTGTTAACATGTAGAGCGACATAGTGACTTCTGTAGTTTGTTGTTAACATTTAGAGCGACATAGTGACTTCTGTAGTCTATTGTTAACATTTAGAGCGACATAGTGACTTCTGTAGTTTGTTGTTAACATGTATAGCAACATAGTGACTTCTGTAGTCTGTTGTTAACATGTATAGCAACATAGTGACTTCTGTATCTATTGTTAACATGTAGAGCGACATAGTGACTTCTGTAGTCTATTGTTAACATGTAGAGCGACATAGTGACTTCTGTAGTCTATTGTTAACATTTAGAGCAACATAATGACTTGTGTAGTCTGTTGTTAACATTTAGAGCGACAGTGACTTGTGCAGTCTATTGTTAACATGTAGAGCGACATAGTGACTTGTGTAGTCTGTTGTTAACATTTAGAGCAACATATTGACTTGTGTAGTCTATTGTTACCATTTAGAGCGACATAGTGACTTCTGTAGTCTATTGTTAACATGTAGAGTGACAGTGATTTCCGTAGTCTGTTGTTAACATGTAGAGCGACATAGTGTCTTCTGTAGTCTATTGTTAACATGTAGAGCGACATAGTGACTTCTGTAGTCTGTTGTTAACATGTAGAGCGACATAGTGACTTCTGTAGTCTATTGTTAACATTTAGAGCGACATAGTGACTTGTGTAGTCTATTGTTAACATGTAGAGCGACATAGTGACTTGTGTAGTTTGTTGTTAACATGTAGAGCGACATAGCAACTTCTGTAGTCTATTGTTAACATTTAGAGCGACGTAGTGACGTGTGTGGTCTATTGTTAACATTTAGAGTAATGTAGTGACTTTTGTAGTCTATTGTTAACATTTAGAGCGACGCAGTGACTTATGTAGTCTATTGTTAACATTTAGAGCAACATAGTGACTTGTGTAGTCTGTTGTTAACATTTAGAGCAACATAGTGACTTGTGTAGTCTGTTGTTAACATTTAGAGCAACATAGTGACTTGTGTAGTCTATTGTCAACACGTACAGGGACATAGTGACTTGTTTAGTCTACTATTAACATGTAGAGCAACATAGACTTGTGTGGTCTATTTTCATCACGTACAGGGACATTGTGAATTGTGTAGTCTATTGTCAACATGTACAGGGACATAGTGAATTGTGCAGTCAGTTGTAAACACATAGTGACTTATGCAGTCTATTGTTAACACAGAGTGACTTTGCAGTCTATTGTTAACACACAGTGATGTGTAGTCTATTGTTAACACATAGTGACTTGTGCAGTCAATTGTCAACACATAGTGACTTGTGCAGTCAATTGTCAACACATAGTGACTTGTGCAGTCAATTGGCCAATAAATACATGGTGACTTGTGTAGTCTATTGTTAACACATAGTGACTTGTGCAGTCAATTGTCAACACATAGTGACTTGTGCAGTCAATTGTCAACACATAGTGACTTGTGTAGTCACTTGCCAATAAATACATGGTGACTTGTGTAGTCTATTGTTAACACATAGTGACTTTTGTAGTCTATTGTCAACACATAGTGACTTGTGCAGTCTATTGTCAACACCCAGTGACTTGTGTAGTCTATTGTTAACACATTGTGACTTGTGTAGTCTACCGTTAATGTGTACAGTGACATAGTGAATTGTGTAGTCTATTGTTAACATGTACAGTGACAGAATGACGGACAGTCTATTGTTAACACAGAGTGACTTGTACAGTGTATTGTTAACATGTGCAGTAACAGAATGACTTGTACAGTCTGTTGTTAACATGTGCAGTAACAGAATGACTTGTGCAGTCTGTTGTTAACATGTGCAGTGACAGAATGACTTGTGCAGTCTGTTGTTAACATGTACAGGTGTTTGAGTCATTCTGTATGTTTCGATGTGTGATGGCAGGTGTTTAAAGGGGGTAACATCCAATCGAATGGATCGGGACGCATGCGCAGTAAGCATGGGCGGGGCTAAACTAAATAAAGAAAAGCACGTGGCAAAGGGTAGTGAACAAACACGCTAACAGTGACGAACAAAACAGACACTTACTTCTTAGTTACTGAAAAGAAATTGAAGCAAATTCCGTCCACACAGCTCCCCAGAACTCGAACGTTTTCCTACGTAACACACGGCTGTCAGTCTGTCTCCGTGGGTTTTTCCAATCCTGCACTGCACGCACTGATGTGGCCACTCGACTGTTCATTTTTCATTCCAGTCCAGCACTGCTAGAAGGGTCCGGAACTTGTAGGTGTGTGCACTAAACCGTGCTGCTGTGCGTTTGTCATGGTATTGAAGTAAACAATTGTTGAATGATTCTACTAAGAACGTGTCCATGCAATGAAGTAAGTCATGTGGCTGTTATAAATGAGTATTCTTCGGAGTGCTTGTCCGAGAAGTTGTTCAGCTTGTGGGTCGTCAATGATGATTTTGCTGCACTCATAAGCTGAATCAGTCTTGCATCTTGATGTATGATGACAGTTGTTGTGATTGTCTTTGTAATGTTTTACGATGTTCATGATGTTTGTCTTGAGTTGATCTGTGTTGTGTTCACAATTTTTCATGGACCAATACATGTGGGTTTTGATGCCAGCTGCTTTGTCAGAGAGCTGAGGATGCCAGGTTTTTCTTTGTAAGTGTCTGGATCCTGTACATGCATTACGATTCTGTTTTGTGATGTTTTTCGATGCGTGCCATGTGTCGTTGGTCGTTTCTGTGTCAGCCTTGTTGTCTCTAATCCACTTATGTACGCTAGTGTTTTTGTCATGGCAGTGGACTCTAAATAAGCCACACTGCCGTTTTCCTGCTCTTCTAAATGCTGGTAGATTTTCTGTGTTCCTAACAGTTCATGGCGTTGAGTGCAGGGGTTGTCGTTTCGGGTGACAGTTTCCACGTGCAGGACTTTCTTGTTTCGCCCTCCGATACACACCACATTTGTGTACTTTGAATTTTTACGTGCCATGACGCGCATCTGTCAGAATGTTTATGCCATCCATTTCTGGATATGCAACTATTTCTTTATAAAGAGCGTCTTTACATGATCTTTCTGCGATTGTTTTCACACACTGTTTATAGTCATTGAACATTTCTGACAGATACGCGTCCTTTAGCCATCCAATGCCAGCAGCCTCCACAACTCTTGAGTACTGGTTTGGCAAGATTCCAGATAGAAAATAGCCATGGGCCATCCTGCAGTTGACCAGGTATTTCCTGGCTAGATATGGTGAAAATGGCCAAAGTAACTTATGCCCACTGTCACATTCGAAGTACACAGTGGCCACATGACCCAACATGTTCAATTCTGTTTTGTGAAGAGGGCGTTGGCAAGACAGAGCGTGGTTAGACACTGTGTCAACCAGTTTGTCCACAAATGATTCAGCACAGAGCGTGGTTAGACACAGTGTCAACCAGTTTGTCCACACATGATTCAGCACACAGCATGGTTAGACACTGTGTCAACCAGTTTGTCCACACATGATTCAGCACACAGCGTGGTTAGACACTGTGTCAACCAGTTTGTCCACACATGATTCAGCACACAGCGTGGTTAGACACTGTGTCAACCAGTTTGTCCACACATGATTCAGCACACAGCATGGTTAGACACTGTGTCAACCAGTTTGTCCACACATGATTCAGCACACAGCGTGGTTAGACACTGTGTCAACCAGTTTGTCCACACATGATTCAGCACACAGGTGGTTAGACACTGTGTCAACCAGTTTGTCCACACATGATTCAGCACACAGCATGGTTGACCTGTGTCAACCAGTTTGTCCCACATGATCAGCACACAGCTGGTAGACACTGTTCAACATTGTCCACAATGATTCAGCACACATGATGGTTAGACACTCTGTCAACCGTTTGTCCACACATGATCAGCACACAGCATGGTTAGACACTGTGTCAACCAGTTTGTCCCACATATTCAGCACACAGCGTGTAGCACTTGTCAACAGTTGTCCACATGATTCAGCACAGTGTGGTTAGAACTTTCACAGTTGTCCACACATGATCAGCACACAAATAGTTGCTGCGCTTCTGTTATCCTCCACACGAACATGAGCAGTCACTAAAGTGTGATGATGATGATGATGTATCTAAGTCAACGTGATTGTTCCCCTCATCACACACAGCAGTCACTAAAGTGTGATGATGATGATCATGATGTATCTAAGTCAACGTGATTGTTCCCCTCATCACACACAGCAGTCACTAAAGTGTGATGATGATGATGATGATGTATCTAAGTCAACGTGATTGTTCCCCTCATCACACACAGCAGTCACTAAAGTGTGATGATGATGATGATGTATCTAAGTCAACGTGATTGTTCCCCTCATCACACACAGCAGTCACTAAAGTGTGATGATGATGTCATGATGTATCTAAGTCAACGTGATTGTTCCCCTCATCACACACAGCAGTCACTAAAGTGTGTTAAGATGTAAAATGTTATCTAAGTCAACGTGATTGTTCCCCTCATCACACACAGCAGTCACTAAAGTGTGATGATGATGATGATGTATCTAAGTCAACGTGATTGTTCCCCTCATCACACACAGCAGTCACTAAAGTGTGATGATGATGATGTATCTATGTCAGCTTGATTGTTCCCCTCATCACACACACCCTCACCATCACCTGCACCTTCAATGTTTTTACAAATGTAAAATTTAAAACTTTCTTCCAGAGCTTTTCTGCTTGCAATTCTATTCGAGTTTCTTCTCCCAAAAATGATTTTATTGTATTAAAAAGGGAATGAACTTTTTCAATATCCTCCTTGGAATCGGCCATTTATAGCTCCTGTTGGTTTTCTTTCAGTTCTGGTACTGTTCCGTTGTTTTACTGCTTCTTCAGAATCCTTAGTGTACTTCCGTTTAGCATGATTTGTAATATCTTCCATTTTTTTTCGAGAATGAACCAAAAACAACCTACTCTGGTAACACCAGGCGGCAAACTAACTTCCCACAAAATTTGATATGCCTGCAAAATTTTGAAAGAAAGGAAGAGGGGAAAATACTTGAGACGGGTGCATATGAGGAAATGGGATTTGTACGTTCATTTTTTTCTTTTTCTTTTTCTTTTTCCTATCCATGGTTTTCCTGGGGAAAGGCTACGATGGTGGTTTCCCCTTGCCTTTCATCGGTTTTTTTTTTTAGGGTTAACTCCCTTAGTCTTACTCTCTCCCGAGATGTCCACAAGGCAGTGGAGCTATTTACCCATAGCTTGGGGATCTGGTTCGTGGGCACCAGGGCGTGTCCACACGCCGGTGGGCCTGCATGCCTTACGTCTGGTGGGCCTGCATGCCTTACGTCTGGGGGCCAGACCTCCTCCGAGTCCTACGAGATTCAGCCTGAGTCCGTGCGGTGCTCAGTTACCGCCTGTCGCCACGAGGAGGCACAGTGTAGGGCTTGCTGATGGAGAGGCTATGTACTGACAGGAAGAGACTTACACGTTGCTCTTCTTTTCACACAGCAGTGCTAGCCAGCGGTGCAGGCCAAAGCCGATACACTAGACGCATCACATCTGCCAATATGACAACCTAGAAACCTAGAAGAAGACCCTGGATTAAAGGTTGGAGGGAAAATGATAAACAACATTCGGTATGCAGATGACACCGTGCTAATTGCAGAAAATGAAAGGGACCTACAAAACCTTGTGAACATACTAGAAACAGAAAGCAAAGGTAAGGGGTTGGAACTAAACAGCAGGAAGACTGAAGTCATGGTGATCAGTAAAAAAAACATGAAATCCCCTCCTGCAAAATAACAGCAAATGGCACAACCTTGACACAGGTTAATAAGTTCAAATACCTGGGAACGGTTATTTCATCAGACGGCAGATGCACATCGGAAATAGCTGGCAGAATCGGCCAAGCCAAAACAGCATTCAAGAAGATGACAAGCATTCTTACCAACAAATGCCTATCAATTAACATCAGAAAGAGAGTCCTTGAATGTTATATAGAACCAATACTGTTGTACGGATGCGAGGCGTGGACAGTCAGCAAGCAAGGCCAGAGCAGGATCGAGGCAGCCGAGATGTGGTTTCTCAGAAGAATGTTGAGAGTTCCATGGACAGCAAAGAAAACAAACGAGACAGTCTTGATGGAGGCAGACACAAGTCGATCACTGATAAGGAAGATTAGGAAAAGACAAGCAACATTTATAGGCCATTTTATGAGGAAGGGGGATTTGGAGCACCTGGTCACAACGGGAAAGCTGGAGGGGAAGAGAGCACCAGGTAGACCCAGGGAGAGAATGCTGGACGGACTTGCAGAGTGGCTGGGGATGAAGAGGGTGGGGGAGATGCTGGGGGCAACGAGAGATAGAGATGGTTGGAAGTCCATGGTCGCCAACGCCATGCGGCAGGGCACCTGATGATGATGATGATGACGTTCATTTTAGGGGGTGAAGGTAGTCAACTGATGTTTTCCGTCGACTTTTCTTACTGGAAATCATGGTGTAGTTTTAGAGAAGTTATAGCTTGGTCCCCCTTCAATTGGAATCAGTACACCCCACAATATCTCCGCAGTCCTGGTTGTCTCCTGCCTGGGGCATGACCAAAGTTTGGACAGGGGACATCAGTGTGTGTTCAAGGCTATTTATCAAATAGTATGAACACTTGATCAGAAGTCTTTGTAATTCTCGACAGTTTGTCATACACACACGCTGCATTATTACTGTTGAGACCCCTTGACTTCGTGCGCAGATCTAAATTACAGATTGATAACCTCATCCCTTCACCCCTAAACAGTTGATTACACTCCGGTCACTAACACAGACAACCTGCTGAGTGTGTCGTCTGCTGCCACGCGGTAACTGAGGCCTTGACTACGAGATCCGATAGATGTAAGTTACTTGAACCTTCCTGAGAATGAGAACAAAAGATGATAAAGGTTGGTGCTAATGGAAACTGCATGACTGCTATCCCATGTTTGGCCTCTCTCAGGTGTGAAAGAAATAGCGCCAGAAATCTGTGGTCAGACCTATCATTGTCTGTAAGCAAATTTGCGCGCTCATTCTTTCTGGGTTCTACTGAAAACGCACACATCTAGTTTGAGAGAGTTTGTCTTTGACGAAATAATAAATTTTGATTTATTATTGCTGGATATAAACGAAGAAAAGGAGGAGGCTGTAAGACAACTGTTTGAAAGCTGTGGTTGGGAGTGGAAATGTGAAGTGCTATCACAAGTTACAATCAGTGAAGCTGACAGTGTCAGTGATAATAGTTTTGTGGTGTGTTACCAACATTTCCTGTGTAGATACCACAGCATCTTGTACACCTACATGTACTTCAGTGGCTACACTGTCCTCAGCAAGTTATAGATTTCCGACGGCGACAGATGTAGTGTGTTCCTCATCTGGTGCTATGTCAGTGCAGGTGATAGACCTAGTGTTAGTTTACAGCATGCAGTTAGTCAGGGCAGATGCCAGTTTTGTTTTTGTGAGCCGTGTGTTACTGCAAACTGTCAAGAGGTGGCTGGGTAATGGACAGTGCACATGTTAGGAATTCTGGAAACAGATATGTAGAAAATTTTGGAACATGCTAAATTCTAGTAACATCCACAATACTTACGAAAGAAATTGGTGACTATGGGGCGTGATGGTGTGGATGAATGTATGGTGACAGTCCTTCGTGAGATAATGCCAGACTGTGTGCTGTCGCTTGTAAGAGACTTGTACCCTAACCCACCTGGTAAACCGTACATGGGACATAAGTGGTGGTGACTACAGGTCAGTGTTATGTTCGTAAATTGTGCTCCGATGTGTGTGTGTGTATGTGTATGTATGTGTGTATGTGTGTGTGTCTGAATGAACACGGTGTATGTGCGCACAGCTTGCGTGTGCATATATTGCATGTGCTTGATTTCTTGTCATACACTACACAATTTTAATTAAGCTGATCGTTTAATTCTCTGTATTGTATGTGTGTGTGTGTGTGTGTGTGTGTGTGTTGAGACAGCATGCCTTCGTTGTTTTCTTTCCACGTGCTTTTCTAATTTTGGATGACGTTTCTGTCAAATGTCTCGTCATGTTTTGTAGCCCCGCCTCTAAGTTCGTCCGATTCAGATTTTAATTTCCTAATAAATGCATATTCGCACATTTTTCGATAAAATATAACAACAGTTTTAAAGCAGGGATTGAGATTGTACTGTGTGAGAAATATGAGCCAGGCAGCTCTCCGACGGCGTCCGAAATCTGCACTTAACTCAGAGCAGACAGCCGGTGTTGCTTCGCCAAACGTTTGAATTCAAGTGACTTCCTAACTACCTCCCGTCCTATATAGTCCTGCTGTGCCTTTAAGTCATTTTGTATGTTTCTGTGTGCGGTAGCAGGTGTTTGAGTCATTCTGTATGTTTGGGTGTATGATGGCAGGTGATTACGTCAGTCTGTATGTTTCTATGTGTGATGGCAGGCGTTTAAGTCATTCTGTATGTTTCTGTGTATGATGGCAGGTGATTACGTCAGTCTGTATGTTTCTACATGTGATGGCAGGCGTTTAAGTCATTCTGTAAGTTTCTATGTATGATGGCAGGTGATTACGCCAGTCTGTATGTTTCTACGTGTGATGGCAGGTGTTCAAGTCATTCTGTATGTTTCTGTGTATGATGGCAGGTGTTTAAGTAATTCTGTATGTTTCTATGTGTGATGGGAGGTGATTAACTATCATTAAGTCATTGTGTATGTTTCTATGTTGATGGCAGTTGTTCAAGTCATTCTGTATGTTTCTGTGTGTGATGGCAGGTGTTTAGTCAATCTGTATGTTTCTGTGTATGATGGCAGGTGTTTAGTCATTCTGTATGTTTCTATGTGCGATGGCAGTTAAGTCATTCTGTATGTTTCTATGTGCGATGGCAGGTGTTTAAGTCATTCTGTATGTTTCTATGTGTAATGGCAGGTGTTTAGTCATTCTGTGTGTGATGGCAGGTGTTTAGTCATTCTGTATGTTTCTATGTGTAATGCAGGTGTTTAAATCATTCTGTATGTTTCTGTGTGTGATGGCAGGTGTTTAGTCATTCTGTATGTTTCTATGTGTAATGCAGGTGTTTAAGTCATTCTGTATGTTTCTGTGTGTGATGGCAGGTGTTTAGTCATTCTGTATGTTTCTATGTGTGATGGCAGGTGTTTAGTCATTCTATGTGTGATGGCAGGTGTTTAGTCATTCTATGTGTGATGGCAGGTGTTTAGTCATTCTGTATGTTTCTATGTGTGATGGCAGGTGTTTAGTCATTCTATGTGTGATGGCAGGTGTTTAGTCATTCTGTATGTTTCTATGTGTGATGGCAGGTGTTTAGTCATTCTGTATGTTTCTATGTGTGATGGCAGGTGTTTAAGGTCATTTTCTGTATGTTTCTGCGTGTGATGGCAGATGTTTAAGTCATTCTGTGTGTGATGGCAGGTGTTTAAGGTCATTTTCTGTATGTTTCTGTGTGTAATGGCAGGTGTTTAAGTCATTCTGTGTGTTTTTGTGTGTGATGGCAGGTGTTTAAGTCATTCTGTGTGTTTTTGTGTGTGATGGCAGGTGTTTAAATCATTCTGTATGTTTCTGCCTGTGATGGCAGGTGTTTAGTCATTCTGTATGTTTCTGTGTGTGATGTCAGATGTTTAAGTCATTCTGTATGTTTCTATGTGTAATGGCAGGTGTTTAGTCATTCTGTGTGTGATGGCAGGTGTTTAGTCATTCTGTATGTTTCTATGTGTAATGCAGGTGTTTAAATCATTCTGTATGTTTCTGTGTGTGATGGCAGGTGTTTAGTCATTCTGTATGTTTCTATGTGTAATGCAGGTGTTTAAGTCATTCTGTATGTTTCTGTGTGTGATGGCAGGTGTTTAGTCATTCTGTATGTTTCTATGTGTGATGGCAGGTGTTTAGTCATTCTATGTGTGATGGCAGGTGTTTAGTCATTCTATGTGTGATGGCAGGTGTTTAGTCATTCTGTATGTTTCTATGTGTGATGGCAGGTGTTTAGTCATTCTATGTGTGATGGCAGGTGTTTAGTCATTCTGTATGTTTCTATGTGTGATGGCAGGTGTTTAGTCATTCTGTATGTTTCTATGTGTGATGGCAGGTGTTTAAGGTCATTTTCTGTATGTTTCTGCGTGTGATGGCAGATGTTTAAGTCATTCTGTGTGTGATGGCAGGTGTTTAAGGTCATTTTCTGTATGTTTCTGTGTGTAATGGCAGGTGTTTAAGTCATTCTGTGTGTTTTTGTGTGTGATGGCAGGTGTTTAAGTCATTCTGTGTGTTTTTGTGTGTGATGGCAGGTGTTTAAATCATTCTGTATGTTTCTGCCTGTGATGGCAGGTGTTTAGTCATTCTGTATGTTTCTGTGTGTGATGGCAGATGTTTAAGTCATTCTGTGTGTTTCTGTGTGTGATGGCAGGTGTTTAGTCATTCTGTATGTTTCTGTGTGTGATGGCAGGTGTTTAGTCATTCTGTATGTTTCTGTGTGTGATGGCAGGTGTTTAGTCATTCTGTATGTTTCTGTGTGTGGTAGCAGGTGTTTAGTCATTCTGTATGTTTCTGTGTGTGGTAGCAGGTGTTTAGTCATTCTGTATGTTTCTGTGTGTGATGGCAGGTGTTTAGTCATTCTGTATGTTTCTGTGTGTGATGGCAGGTGTTTAGTCATTCTGTGTGTGGTAGCAGGTGTTTAGTCGTTCTGTATGTTTCTGTTGTGGTAGCAGGTGTTTAGTCATTCTGTATGTTTCTGTGTGTGATGGCAGATGTTTAAGTCATGCTGTATGTTTCTGTGTGTGATGGCAGGTGTTTAGTCATTCTGTATGTTTTTATGTGTAATGCAGGTGTTTAGTCATTCTGTATGTTTCTGTGTGTGGTAGCAGGTGTTTAGTCATTCTGTATGTTTCTGTGTGTGATGGCAGATATTTAGTCATTCTGTATGTTTCTGTGTGTGATGGCAGGTGTTTAGTCATTCTGTATGTTTTTATGTGTAATGCAGGTGTTTAAGTCATTCTGTATGTTTCTGTGTGTGATGGCAGGTGTTTAGTCATTCTGTATGTTTCTGCGTGTGATGGCAGATGTTTAAGTCATTCTGTGTGTGATGGCAGGTGTTTAAGTCATTTTCTGTATGTTTCTGTGTGTAATGGCAGGTGTTTAAGTCATTCTGTGTGTTTTTGTGTGTGATGGCAGGTGTTTAAGTCATTCTGTTTTTGTGTTTGATGGCAGGTGTTTAAGTCATTCTGTATGTTTCTGTGTACGGTAGCAGGTGTTTAGTCATTCTGTACGTTTTCTACGTGTGATGGCAGGCGTTTAAGTCATTCCGTAAGTTTCTATGTATGATGGCAGGTGATTACGTCATTCTGTATGTTTCTACATGTGATGACAGGTGTTCAAGTCATTCTGTATGTTTCTGTGTATGATGGCAGGTGTTTAAGTCATTCCATAAGTTTCTATGTATGATGGCAGGTGATTACGTCAGTCTGTATGTTTTTACATGTGATGGCAGGTGTTTAAGTCATTATGTATGTTTCTGTGTTCAACCGCAGGTGTTTATGTCATTCTCTATGTTTCTGTGTGTGGTAGCAGGTGTTTAATTCATTCTGTAAGTTCATTCTGTATGTTTGTATGAGTGATGGCAGGTGTATAAATCATTCTGTATGTTTGTATGTGTGATGGCAGGTGTTTAAGTCATTCTGTATGTTTGTATGTGGTGATAGCAGGTGTTTAAGTCATTCTGTATGTTTGTATGTGTGATGGCAGGTGTTTAAGTCATTCTGTGTGTTTGTATGTGTGATGGCAGGTGTTTGAATTATTCTGTATGTTTCTGTGTGTTGTGGCAGGTGTCTACGTCATTCTGTATGTTTCTGTATGTGATGGCAGGTGTTTACGTCATTCTGTATGTTTCTGTGTGTGATGGCAGGTGATCACGTCATTCTGTATTTTTCTGTGCGTGACGGCAGGTGTTTTAGTCGTTGTGTATGTTTTTCTATGTTTGATGGCAGGTGTTTGAGTTATTCTGTATGTTTTTGTATGTGATCGCAGGTGTTTATGTCATTCTCACAAGTGGGCCGACAAGTACTTATTTCTGCTGTCTCCCACATGGACTACCACAGACGTAATGTATATGTGTGACTAGTTACTGACAGGCACCCGTTATCTGTCTGTCGGTCTGTTTTTGCGTGTGTGGATGTGTTGGTGTGTGTGTGTGTGTGTGTGTTGTGGTGTGTGTGTGTGTGATCAGTAACCGACATAAATCTGTTCTCTGTCTTTTGTAAGCGTACATCACTGAAACTCAAATGGAGTCATACATATTCCTAACATGTGTAAGGTCTGTTAATGGGTCTTGTTGAGCCTCATTTTCCTTATTTCGTCTATTCGTTTGTTTACTTTTCAGATCTTGGCAGAAGTTATTCAGTCTGAGAGAAAGCTATTTTTCCCCATCTTTTGCGCCGCCTCAGTGGCATTGGCCCCATGGCGCTCATCACAGGGATAGGAAGCCCACAGGATCTAGAATCTCGAGCGTTTATGGGGCCATCTACTAATGGAGACCCTGCAATACGGTTGGGTCACTTTGCATAAGTTTGGTGGAGTTTGACCGTGCCCGTTCTCATGCATAAGTTTGGTGGAGTTTGACAGTGCCTGTTCTCCTGCATAAGTTTGGTGGAGTTTGACCGTGCCTGTTCTCCTGCATAAGTTTGGTGGAGTTTGACAGTGCCTGTTCTCATGCATAAGTTTGGTGGAGTTTGACCGTGCCTGTTCTCCTGCATAAGTTTGGTGGAGTTTGACAGTGCCTGTTCTCCTGCATAAGTTTGGTGGAGTTTGACAGTGCCTGTTCTCCTGCATAAGTTTGGTGGAGTTTGACCGTGCCTGTTCTCCTGCATAAGTTTGGTGGAGTTTGACAGTGCCTGTTCTCCTGCATAAGTTTGGTGGAGTTTGACCGTGCCTGTTCTCCTGCATAAGTTTGGTGGAGTTTGACAGTGCCTGTTCTCCTGCATAAGTTTGGTGGAGTTTGACAGTGCCTGTTCTCCTGCATAAGTTTGGTGGAGTTTGACAGTGCCTGTTCTCCTGCATAAGTTTGGTGGAGTTTGACAGTGCCTGTTCTCCTGCATAAGTTTGGTGGAGTTTGACCGTGCCTGTTCTCCTGCATAAGTTTGGTGGAGTTTGACAGTGCCTGTTCTCCTGCATAAGTTTGGTGGAGTTTGACCGTGCCTGTTCTCCTGCATAAGTTTGGTGGAGTTTGACCGTGCCTGTTCTGATCCAACTTGTTAAGGACACTGCCTCTCTAGGCCTCTTACTAACGACACTAATCGCTCAATTGCGGAATTGTATTGTGTAAGAGAGTCCCTGGTAGGGAGAGCACCAGCAATAGCTCCATGAACCACTGACACTGAAGACCCCAGTCTGAATTCACCTCAGATACAGAAGCGGTATAAGAAATTCAGAAATTCAGGCGCCATGAGATCAGAGCTTGAAGGGGCAGAGTCTGGGTCACTTTTCACGATACTATAACGGTTGATGATTTCATGATAGAGTTCAATCATGATGCTATGTGGTTCCATCATGATGTTCTGTAGTTCCATCTTGATGCTATGTGGTTCCATCGTGAGGCTATGGAGTTCCATCGTGATGCTATGGAGTTCCAGCTATGATAGACACTGTACCACATGGGTATACTCCATAGCTTACAATTTTAATAGGTAATGACGTCAACCAGACATCACAGGGCTGTACTCCATAGCTTACAACGTCATGACATCAACCAGACATCACAGGGCTGTACTCCATAGCTTACAACGTCATGACATCAACCAGACATCACAGGGTTGTACTCCATAGCTTACAACGTCATGACGTCAACCAGACATCACAGGGCTGTACTCCATAGCTTACAATGTCATGACGTCAACCAGACATCACAGGGCTGTACTCCATAGCTTACAATGTCATGACGTCAACCAGACACCACAGAGCGATACTCCATAGCTTACAATGTCATGACGTCAACCAGACATCACAGGGCTGTACTCCATAGCTTACAATGTCATGACATCAA
>JAPXFY010000013.1:4225106-4245106 GCA_030674185.1 Monoplex corrugatus | reverse complement strand
TTAAAGTGGTATTGTTGGTATCACACATTATAGTGGTATTGTCTTTTCACACGTTATAGGGTATTGTTGGTGTCACACGTTATAGTGGTATTGTATGTATCACACATTATAGTGGTATTTTATGTATCACACATTATAGTGGTATTGGTATCACACATTATAGTGGTATTGTCTGTATCACACATTATAGCATTAGTAGTATTGTTGGTATCACACATTATAGTGGTATTGTTCGTATCAAACATTATAGTTGTATTGTATGTATCACACATTATAGTGGTATTGTCTGTATCACACATTATAGTGGTATTGTTGGTATCACACATTATAGTGGTATTGTTGGTATCACACGTTATAGTGGTATTGTCTGTATCACATGTTATAGTGGTATTGTTGGTATCACACGTTATAGTGGTATTGTATGTATCACACTTTATAGTGGTATTGTTGGCATCACACGTTATAGTGGTATTGTCTGTATCACACTTTATAGTAGTATTGTTGGTATCACACGTTATAGTGGTATTGTTGGTATCACACGTTATAGTGGTATTGTCTGTATCACACGTTATAGTGGTATTGTATGTATCACACTTTATAGTGGTATTGTTGGTATCACACGTTATAGTGGTATTGTCTGTATCACACTTTATAGTGGTATTGTTGGTATCACATGTTATAGTGGTATTGTTGGTATCACACGTTATAGTGGTATTGTCTGTATCACACATTGTAGTGGTATTGTATGTATCACACATTATAGTGGTATTGTCTGTATCACACGTTTAAGTGGTATTGTTGGTATCACACGTTATAGTGGTATTGTATGTATCACACATAGTGGTATTGTATGTATCACACATTATAGTGGTATTGTTGGTATCACACATTATAGTGGTATTGTTGGTATCACATTAAAGTGGTATTGTTGGTATCACACATTATAGTGGTTTTGTCTGTATCACACGTTATAGTGGTATTGTTGGTATCACACGTTATAGTGGTATTGTATGTATCACACATTATAGTGGTATTGTATGTATCACACATTATAGTGGTATTGTTGGTATCACACATTATGGTGGTATTGTCTGTATCACACATTATAGTGGTATTGTTGGTATCACACATTATAGTGGTATTGTTCGTATCAAACATTATAGTGGTATTGTATGTATCACACATTATAGTGGTATTGTCTGTATCACACATTATAGTGGTATTGTTGGTATCACACATAGTGGTATTGTCTGTATCACACATTATAGTGGTATTGTCTGTATCACACATTATAGTGGTATTGTTGGTATCACACATTATAGTGGTATTGTTGGTATCACACATTAAAGTGGTATTGTCTGTATCACACATTATAGTGGTATTGTCTGTATCACACATTATAGTGGTATTGTTGGTATCACACATTATAGTGGTATTGTATGTATCAAACGTTATAGTGGTATTGTCTGTATCACACATTATATGACAACGTTCTACAAAGCAGGAGGGAAACAGGTCTGGCCCGAAAGTGCTATGACAACCAGCACATTGCCAAAGGGTCTTCTGGATGGAGCAGTCGACTGGGAGTGTACAGCAGACCTCCCAGAGTGGAGAAATTACCCAGATGTCATCAGCAAGACAGGCATGAGACCAGACATCGCTCTCCACTCTGACTCCTCGAAACAAGTGATTCTGATAGAACTCACTGTGCCATACGAAAGCAGAATGGAAGAAGCACATATCTACAAGACCGAAAAATACGCCGGTCTTGCCAGCACCCTGAAGAAAGCAGGTCTGCGGGTCAAAATCTTCGCCATAGAGGTCGGGGCAAGAGGGTTTGTGGGCACCTCCGCTTATGATCTCATGAAACAACTCGCCATTTCTGGGAAGAAGAGGACTAGAGCCCTTAAAGCGATGGCAGAGGCAGCAGAAAGGAGCTCAAGCTGGATCTGGGCAAGGAGGAACCAAAAAAGTGAACTTCATAAGGATTAAATTCCCTACAGATGATGTGTGCCCCGTTAGCACATTGGTAAAACCGCGTACCGCAGTTCTGAAGCGCAGAATCGCCCAGGTTCGATCCCCGGCGTGGGAAAAAAAAAAAATAGACAACAGCAGAAGGGCATCCAGGAGTCATGACCTGGATGTGGCCCGGCCCCCCGAGAGTGTAAGGAATTCAGGGCCGAAACACTTGTCTAAAGGGGGTTACTTCTCTGAAGACCTTCTGTTGTCTAGCTCTCCCTAGAGTTTCTTTCTACCTAGTGGTATTGTATGTATCACACATTATAGTGGTATTGTTTGTATCACACATTATAGTGGTATTGTCTGTATCACACATTATAGTGGTATTGTATGTATCACACATTATAGTGGTATTGTCTGTATCAAACCTTATAGTGGTATTGTATGTATCACACATTATAGTGGTATTGTATGTATCACACATTATAGTGTTATTGTATGTATGACACATTATACTGGTGTTGTATGTATCACACATTATAGTGGTTTTGTATGTATCACACATTATAGTGGTATTGTATGTGTCACATTATAGTGGTATTGTATGTATCACACATTATAGTGGTATTGTCTGTATCACACGTTATAGTGGTATTATATGTGTCACACATTATAGTGGTATTGTTGGTATCACACGTTATAGTGGTATTGTCTGTATCACACATTATAGTGGTATTGTTGGTATCACACATTATAGTGGTATTGTCTGTATCACACATTATAGTGGTATTGTCTGTATCACACTTTATAGTGGTATTGTTGGTATCACACATTATAATGGTATTGTTGATATCACAGGTAGAAAGAAACTCTAGGGAGAGCTAGACAACAGAAGGTCTTCAGAGAAGTAACCCCCTTTAGACAAGTGTTTCGGCCCTGAATTCCTTACACTCTCGGGGGGCCGGGCCACATCCAGGTCATGACTCCTGGATGCCCTTCTGCTGTTGTCTAATTTTTTTTTTTTTCCCACGCCGGGGATCGAACCTGGGCGATTCTGCGCTTCAGAACTGCGGTACGCGGTTTTACCAATGTGCTAACGGGGCACACATCATCTGTAGGGAATTTAATCCTTATGAAGTTCACTTTTTTGGTTCCTCCTTGCCCAGATCCAGCTTGAGCTCCTTTCTGCTGCCTCTGCCATCGCTTTAAGGGCTCTAGTCCTCTTCTTCCCAGAAATGGCGAGTTGTTTCATGAGATCATAAGCGGAGGTGCCCACAAACCCTCTTGCCCCGACCTCTATGGCGAAGATTTTGACCCGCAGACCTGCTTTCTTCAGGGTGCTGGCAAGACCGGCGTATTTTTCGGTCTTGTAGATATGTGCTTCTTCCATTCTGCTTTCGTATGGCACAGTGAGTTCTATCAGAATCACTTGTTTCGAGGAGTCAGAGTGGAGAGCGATGTCTGGTCTCATGCCTGTCTTGCTGATGACATCTGGGTAATTTCTCCACTCTGGGAGGTCTGCAGTACACTCCCAGTCGACTGCTCCATCCAGAAGACCCTTGGCAATGTGCTGGTTGTCATAGCCCTTTCGGGCCAGACCTGCTTCCCTCCTGCTTTGTAGAACGTTGTCATAGCAATTGGTGCGTTTGGGGTCATGGTTTTTTCGCTAACCACATCTGTGATCACTTTCAGAACTTGGTTGTGCCTCCATGTATACCTTCCTTGGGCTAGCGCTACTTTGCAAGAGCTTAGGACATGTTCCACTGTTTGTTTCTTCTGACAGAGCGGACATGCTGGGTCGTCTGCTTTCCCCCATTTCACTAAGTTTGCATTCGAGGGGAGCAGGTCATATACAGATCTGAGGAGGAAGCTTATCCTTAGAGGAGCCATGTGCCACATATCGTTCCAGCTGAGACTTCTTTGGAGTGCACTGTCCCATGTTGTCCATTGCCCCTGTTGACCTTGCTGGACTGCCTTCTGCACTCTTTTGACATCTTCTTCTTCCTTCAACTCCTGTATGATCATGTCTCTTTTTTCCTTCCCTTTGGCTTTGGACCACCACTGCATTTTTGTTGCTCCCAGTCCCTGTCTGTTGGTTTGCGTGTGTCCAATTATTTCTTTGATGCTGAGGTTTCTCTTGGCATTGTTTACAGCCTCTTGGACTTTCCACTTTCTGCCAGTTCTCAGCTTTGGATGAACTGCTCTCACGATATTGTCCTCCGATTCCTCCAGCATGCTCAACAGTCTTGCTTTTCCAACTTTGTATTCCTCCACTATGGATTTCAGAGGTAGCTTCAGCATTGCTTGACGACAGTAGAATGCAACATCAGTGAGACCAGGTGGGACACCGAGCCATTTTCTTGTGTATTTGTTGATTTTGGCTTCCATTGCTTCGACTGTGCTGGTGCAAATGTCATAGATTAGCAGTGGCCACAGCAGCTTTGGTATCAGCATGAACTGTAGACACCAGACTTTGTATTTGCCTGGCAGTCCGCAGTTATCTATTTTCTTCAGGCCTTCTTCTGCTGTTTGCTTGGTTTCACATCCCCTTTGTGTGTCTTTCAGGGAGTCATCATACCATCTTCCGAGACTTTTTACTGGCTCTTCTGTGACAGTGGGGATGGCTTGGTTGGCTACCATGAATTTGACTGAATCTGCCACTTTTCCTTTTCGCAGTGAGAGACTTCGGGATTTCTTAGGTTTGAACCTCATTCTTGAAGAGGCCACCAGCTCATCCAGCTGCTTTAAGATTTGGTGTGTCTCTTCCTCATCCGTGGACAAGACTGTTGTGTCATCCATGAAAGCTTTCAGAGGAGGCATCTGGTATCCATCTCCCAGATTCACTGGACCTGAACTCTTCATTGCAGCTTTCAAGATGACTTCCATTGCCAACACGAACAGTATGGGAGAGATTGCACAGCCCATTGCAATGCCCACCTCTAGGTCTATCCAGTCCGTGGTGTATTCTTTGGTAGAGAACCGCATTGAGAACCCTTGGAAATACTTCCTCAGCATTGTTCGGATGTTTTCTGGGATGTGATACATTTCAAGAGCCAGCTGGATCATATCGTGTGGAACTGATCCATATGCATTCGCCAGATCAAGCCAAACTACGTCAATGTCTCTCTTCTCTGTTCTTGCTTTTTGGATGGCATCCCAAATCAACGTGGCATGTTCCAAGCATCCAGGCATTCCTGGTATGCCTCCCTTTTGGACTGACATATCCAGATACTTGTTTTCAGTCAGGTATTTTGTCAATCTTGCTGCCATAACAGAGAAGAATATTTTCTTAATGCTACCAATTTTGAAGAACAAGGTCTCCCAACAGTGTAAAAATCGCTACTCACAGTTCCGTAGCTTTTCCCCTCGACGTTCAGAAGTCATATTGGCCTGAACTGATTGATGCTGCTGGAGTTCTGCTCCTTCGGAATGTACACTCCTTCAGCTCTCATCCATTGGTCGCTGATCTTCTGGTTCCTCCATGCTGATCGAATCATCTTATATCACACATTATAGTGGTATTGTTGGTATCACACTTTATAGTGGTATTGTCTGTATCACACATTATAGTGGTATTGTTGGTATCACTCGTTATAGTGGTATTGTGTGTATCACACATTATAGTGGTATTGTTGGAATCACACATTATAGTGGTATTGTATGTGTCACACATTCTAGTGGTATTGTTGGTATCACACGTTATAGTGGTATTGTCTGTATCACACGTTATAGTGGTATTGTTGGTATCACACATTATAGTGGTATTGTTGATATCACACATTATAGTGTATTGTCTGTATCACACGTTATAGTAGTATTGTTGGTATCACACTTGTCTAAAGGGGGTTACTTCTCTGAAGACCTTCTGTTGTCTAGCTCTCCCTAGAGTTTCTTTCTACCTGTATCACACATTATAGTGGTATTGTATGTATCACACATTATAGTGGTATTGTATGTATCACACATTATAGTGGTATCGTATGTATCACACATTATAGTGGTATTGTATGTATCACACATTATAGTGGTATTGTATGTATCACACGTTATAGTGGTATGTATCACACATTATAGTGGTATTGTATGTATCACACATTATAGTGGTATTGTATGTATCACACATTATAGTGGTATTGTATGTATGACACATTATAGTGGTATTGTTGGTATCACACATTATAGTGGTATTGTATGTATCACACATTATAGTGGTATTGTATGTATGACACATTATAGTGGTATTGTTGGTATCACACATTATAGTAGTATTGTCTGTATCACACATTATAGTGGTATTGTATGTATCACACATTATAGTGGTATTGTATGTATCACACATTATAGTGGTATTGTTGGTATCACACATTATAGTGGTATTGTATGTATCACACATTATAGTGGTATTGTATGTATCACACATTATAGTGGTATTGTATGTATCACACATTATAGTGGTATTGTTGGTATCACACATTATAGTAGTATTGTCTGTATCACACATTATAGTAGTATTATATGTATCACACATTATAGTGGTATTATATGTATCACATTATAGTGGTATTATATGTATCACACATTATAGTGGTATTATATGTATCACACATTATAATGGTATTGTATGTATCACACGTTATAGTAGTATTGTATGTATCACACATTATAGTGGTATTGTATGTATCACACATTATAGTGGTATTGTTGGTATCACACATTATAGTGGTATTGTATGTATCACACATTATAGTGGTTTTGTTGGTATCACACATTATAGTGGTATTATATGTATCCCATTATAGTGGTATTGTATGTATCAAACATTATAGTGGTATTGTATGTATCACACTTTATAGTGGTATTGTTGGTGTCACACATTATAGTGGTATTGTATGTATCACACTTTATAGTGGTATTGTTGGTATCACACATTATAGTGGTATTGTATGTATCACACTTTATAGTGGTATTGTTGGTATCACACATTATAGTGGTATTGAATGTATCACACTTTATAGTGGTATTGTTGGTATCACACATAGTGGTATTGTATGTATCACACTTTATAGTGGTATTGTATGTATCACACTTTATAGTGGTATTGTTGGTATCACACATTATAGTGGTATTGTATGTATCACACTTTATAGTGGTATTGTTGGTATCACACTTTATAGTGGTATTATATGTATCACACATTATAGTGGTATTGTTGGTATCACACATTATAGTGTTATTGTTGGTATCACACATTATAGTGGTATTGTTTGTATCACACTTTATAGTGGTATTGTATGTATCACACATTATAGTGGTATTGTATGTATCACACATTATAGGTATTGTATTGACACATTATAGTGTTATTGTATATCACACTTTATAGTGGTATTGTATTATCACACATTATAGTGGTATTGTATGTATCACACTTTATATTGGTATTGTTGGTATCACATTATAGTGGTATTGTATGTATCACACGTTATAGTGGTATTAATGGTATCACACATTATAGTGGTATTGTTGGTATCACACATTATAGTGGTATTGTATGTATCACACATTATAGTGTTATTGTATGTATCACACATTATAATGGTATTGTTGGTATCACACATTATAGTGGTATTAATGGTATCAGACATAGTGGTATTATATGTATCACACTTTATAGTGGTATTGTATGTGTCACATTATATTGGTATTGTATGTATCACACATTATAGTGGTATTGAATGTATCACACATTATATATAGTGGTATTGTCTGTATCACACATTATAGTGGTATTGTATGTATCGCACATTATAGTGGTATTGTTGGTATCACACATTATAGTGGTATTGAATGTATCACGCATAGTGGTATTATATTAACACACATTATAGTCGTATTGTATTATCACACCTTATATATGTATTGTGTGTCACATATTTATAATGATATTGTATGTCACACATTTATAGTGGTATTATATTATCACACATTATAGCGGTGTTGTCTGGCTCACATATTCATTGTGGTATTTAGGTATCACACGCTTATAATTTTATGTATTCCTTAGTTGTGGTGGCATTTATATGCCGTGCATTTATTGTGATATAGTATATATCGCATATTTGTAGTGGTATTCTATGTATTGCATGTTTTCAATGATATTCTACGTATCACACATTTAAAGTGGTATTGTATCCATCACAATCATATTGATAGTGGTATTGTATGTATCACATATTGATAGTGGTATTGTATGTATCACATATTGATAGTTGGATTATATGTATCACATATTGATAGTGGTATAGTATGTATCACATATTGATAGTGGTATTGTATGTATCAGATATTGATAGTGGTATTGTATGTATCACATATTGATAGTTGTATTGTATGTATCACATATTGGTAGTGGTATTGTATGTATCACATATTGATAGTGGTATTGTATGTATCACACATATTGATAGTGGTATTGTATGTATCAGATATTGATAGTGGTATTGTATGTATCACATATTGATAGTGGTATTGTATGTATCACATATTGATAGTGGTATTGTATGTATCAGATATTGATAGTGGTATTGTATGTATCACATGTTGATAGTTGTATTGTATGTATCACATATTGATAGTGGTATTGTATGTATCACATATTGATAGTGGTATTGTATGTATCACATATTGATAGTGGTGTTGTATGTATCACATATTGATAGTGGTATTGTATGTATCACATATTGATAGTGGTATTGTATGTATCACATACTGATAGTGGTATTGTATGTATCACATATTGATAGTGGTATTGTATGTATCACATTGATAGTGGTATTGTATGTATCACATATTGATAGTGGTATTGTATCTATCACATATTGATAGTGGTATTGTATTATCACATATTGATAGTGGTATTGTATCTATCACATATTGATAGTGGTATTGTATCTATCACATATTGATAGTGGTATTGTATCTATCACATATTGATAGTGGTATTGTATCTATCACATATTGATAGTGGTATTGTATCTATCACATATTGATAGTGGTATTGTATCTATCACATAATTGATAGTGGTATTGTATCTATCACATATTGATAGTGGTATTGTATCTATTCACATATTGATAGTGATATTGTATTATCACATATGATAGTGAGTATTGTATCCTATCACATATTGATAGTGATATTGTATCCATCTACATATTGATAGTGTATTGTATGTACACATACTGATAGTGATATTGTATCCATCACATATTGATAGTGATATTGTATCCATCACGTTTGATAGTGGTATTGTATCTATCACATACTGATAGTGATATTGTATCCATCACGTATTGATAGTGGTATTGTATCTATCACATACTGATAGTGATATTGTATCCATCACGTATTGATAGTGAGTATTGTATCTATCACATACTGATAGTGATATTGTATCCATCACGTATTGATAGTGTAGATATATGTATCTATCACATACTGATAGTGATATTGTATCCACATCAACGTATTATCATAATGATATGTATACTATCACATACTGATAGTGATATTGTATCCATCACGTATTGATAGTGGTATTGTATCTATCACATACTGATAGTGATATTGTATCCATCACATATTGATAGTGGCATTGTATCTATCACATACTGATAGTGATATTGTATCCATCACATATTGATAGTGGTATTGTATGTATACTGATAGTGATATTGTATCCATCACATAATTATAGTGGCATTGTATCTATCACATACTGATAGTGATATTGTATCTATCACATAATTATAGTGGCATTGTATGTATCACATACTGATAGTGATATTGTATCCATCACATATTGATAGTGGTGTTGTATGTATCACATACTGATAGTGATATTGTATCCATCACATATTGATAGTGGTATTGTATGTATCACATAGTGATAGTGATATTGTATCCATCACATAATTATAGTGGTATTGTATCTATCACATACTGATAGTGATATTGTATCCATCACATAATTATAGTGGCATTGTACTATCACACATTTATAATGGCATCATATGCCAACAAAGCAGGTGGTGTGCGCAGGTGTTCACTCTGATCTTTGACATGGAGGCGGTTCTGAAGATCCTTGCTTTGGGTCTGCGTGGGTACTTTGCCAGCAGGTGGAACCGCTTTGACTTCATTATCGCCGTCCTGAGCAGCATCAGCATCGGGCTGGAACAGACCATGACGACCCACACCAAAATCATGCAGTTCCTCAGGGCCTTCAGGCTGGTTAGGCCTCTTGTCTCTCTTCGCTCTACTCTTCCTTTTAGTGCTTTTGTCTCTTGGCTTTTGTTCACTTCCCCAACCCCCATTACGTACCCCACTGTCCTGGGGATGGTTATCCCCGTCAGCTGTATCACCTGAAATGGATGCTGACGTAAGGCTGATTCAGTTCCATCAGTCAGAAAGAGAATGAGTCTGAGACGCCTGTCTGTTGTTTGGTCTTGGTCTGTATGGCTCAGTGTGTGTGTCAAGAATGAATCATTAATGGTTTATTATACAAAACAGGTCTGTGTTTGTCAAACGTGAATCATATTAAGATACATGACACTCATTTGTCTATTCAAGAGAATCGACGTCAATCTTCCTGACAGTGTGAAAGTGAGGCCTGCCAGAAACTATATGTGTGTGTGTGTGTGTGTGTGTGTGTGTGTGTGTGTGTGTGTGTGTGTATGTGTGGTGTGTGTGTGTGTGTGTGTGTGCATGTGCGCGTGCGTGTGTGTTTTGTGTGTGTGTGTGTGTGTGTGTTTGTGTTTTGTGTGTGTGTGTGTGTGTGTGCGTGAGTGTATTGTGTTGTGTTGTGTGTGTGTGTGTGTGTGTGTGTGTGTGTGTGTGTGTGTGTGTGTGTGTGTGTGATACTAATCAATGTGTAAACACACTGAAAGACACATTTATTCAGCCCTCACAGTTTGATCCTAGTACAAATGCTTCATTTAAAGGTGTTGCGCACACAAGGCCAGATTATGTGTGTGATTGACAAAACAAGGAAAACGTGTTTACTTGTGGAGGTGGCAGTCCCTTTTGATGTATTCTATAATGATTGCTACCAAAAAAAGTATAACAAGTATCTTCCACTGTTTCAAAGAATTGGCCACATGTACAATCATGTACATGTAAGATCACTGTGCTCATTGTGGAATCGTTTGACCACGTCCAATCTGATGTTTCATCTTAACTGAGAAATGTTCAAGCGTTGCTGAAACGTTGGACATGGGCCATAAACATTCCAACATTTCCTTTCCTGTCTTTGTCTTTGCTTGCTTGACCAGTGGCACTATGGTCCAAGTCACAATCCATTTGAATATTTACACAATATCTCTACAAAGTCGACGTAAGATCGCAAGGCTCACCATGATGTACAAAATTATTAACAACATGGTCCAGGTGGATTTTGGCAAAATACACAAATCCCAGGAATCAAAGTTGAGAGCACCAAAGGAGAGTGACAGAAGAGCACACTCAAGGCAGCTTGCTAGACTTCAGTGTTCACGGGATTACAGAATGTATTTGTTACTCCCGCGAACCATCCCTGAGTGGAACGAATCTTTGACTGAAGCTGTGGTTGGAGCCGCGTCTCCTGGCGTGTTCACGTCGGGAGCTCGCATACTCCACCAGTAGTAGTAGAAGTAGGCGTACCCCCCCCCCCTCCCCGTGTGATAGTGTCAGAATAATCAACGTGTTGATTGTGGACACTAAACAACAAGAACAAGAACAAGAACAAGAACCATCAATTCACAAGCGGACTTAAACTTGCAGGCCTACCCCATAGCCAAGCCAAGACCATAGCACGTTACTGTTCTGTCAGTACTATGACTATGATAGACTCCTGGATAATAGTAGACAAAGATGAAGGGCCACTGTCACTTTGTCCTAACCATGCAGGACCCTTTATGGTCTGGGCTATGGACATTATAAGGTGTGAGCCTGCGCATGTGTATGTGTGTTTGGAGTGTGTGTGTGACCCAGTGATGCTTGAGAGAGAGAGAGGCACACACACACACACACACACACACACACACACACACACACACACACACACACACACACACACACACACACACGTACAAACACACATGATCAATACCGTCGCTACATTTCACGTGAGAAATGCATGTCACAAGGATTTTGCGTTGGTTTCTTTTGAAATGAGCTCAAGATATTTCTGTTCATCTTTTTTGTTAGTTCAGCTCTAATTCACCGATGGTTCAGCGACCAATGCAGTTAGGTATGTTTGTGCGGCCCAGTTTTTTATTCCTTTTCTTGGTGCAGAGGGATCACTTGTAGCTGATGTAGCTTATGTGTATATAACCCGTATTCCACAAATAGGGGTTTATTTTCTGTCACATTTATGCCTCTGAGATTTACAATAAAGAAACAGGGAACGAACCCAACAGGACTCAAATAAATTCTGTAAGAGTGTGGTCCTGTCACATGTGTGTCTGTGCGTGTGTGTGTAGGCTATGTGACACATGTATAAACGGTGTACATTTACGCGTGCGCGTATGTGTATGTGTTTTTGTATGAGAGAAAGAGACAGATGGCATGTGCAGGATGGCTACCTGTGCCGAATGGCCTTCACTGAAAACGTACAATCGTGTTCGTCATGCAGAGAATATGAAAGTCCTTCAGAGATGTGTGTGTGTGTGTGTGTGTGTGTGTAGCTACGTGTGTTAAAACTAGCCCAGGTATGGCCAGCCATGAACAATCTCCTGACCATCATCGGGAACGCATTGTCCGCACTCAGTCAGCTGACCATCATTCTGGGAATCATCCTCTACATTTTCGCCATCATCGGCATGCATCTCTTTAAGGACAAATACGAGAAAGTCCACTTTCCTGGTGGCATCCCCAGGTAAATTATTCCTTTTCTTCTCCTCGACTGTCTTCGTGCTGGGTAAAGTGTGTGTGTGTGTGTGTGTGTGTGTGTGTGTGTGTGTGTGTGAGTGTGTGTGTGTGTGGTGTTGTCTGTGTGTATGTGTGTTCGTTCGTTATTTCTTTTAACATCTATTCACATAAGTGCTTTTAGACACAAAAAAAGAAAGAAAGAATAAAAGACAAGTAAATAAATAGATAAATGAATAAAAATGAATATATAAAAATAAATAAATAAGATAACAAGGTGTCTATGGGGTGAACGAATCTATGAAATCATAAAGGCATTGTACCAGATAAGGTAACATCAAACAAATTAACGAACAAGAGAAAACCAAACCAAACATTAGAACGACCAGGCTTCATCAGATTGCTCAGGGTTGCGTGTATTCGTGCATGCGTGCGTGAGTGTGTGCGTGTGTGTGTGTTTGTGAGTGAGTGCGCTGTGAGCATGTAAGGTCTTGTGCTGGCGTATAACAAGTCATCTGTTATTATCTGGTGAGGTAGAAGGTATGGAAGAGGATTGTGTTGTCGAATTGAAAGCATTGTTACAGTCGGAAAAAAAGTAGGTGGGAGTTACAGGTATAAAACAATCGGGCTAAATCAAAGAAAACGACCGATGGGACTGTGCAGTAAATGCCTAGCAGTGTGTAAATACAGAGTGAAATCGGTATGTTTCTGTTTTGTTTTGTTTTTAATTTGTAAATGATGCAGGGAAATAAGGTCGCATTTGCTGACAACACAAAAGGTGTTTAACTGTTATATAATCATTACAGATACATTTGATGGTTTTACTGAATTTAGTTTGAAGTGAGTTGAGAGATAATCTGTAAGCTAAAGTTATCTCTAGTCTTGTAAAACCCTGGTAATTTACGATGAAGGGGCGAAGGTCACGTTAAGCTTTTACTTTGTTTTCTAATTTAGCGTTCATTTCATGTTCAGACAGTGGTAAATCAAGTTCAGTACCGCAAGCCCTATTCAATGCTGCACTTTTAGCTATTCTGTCGACCCGATCATTATGTATGATACCGCAGTATGATAGGATCGAACAAAAAGTAACTTGTGTATCATTTGTTATTAAACAATGGATTAGAAAGTTTATCTCAAATATTAACGTACTATATACTTTATATTCGCAACTTTTCAGGGATTGTAATGCAGATTTCGAATCTACACATAATAAGATACTAAACAAAGGTATGGGCCATGGGTAGATCTACTATATATTTCAGTGCCATCTCGTCGTCGTCTCGTCGGCCTCTTTACATCTCAGGAGATGATAGTCTGCACCAGGAGGCGTTGTGGTCATGACGTGCACTTTCTGCTGTGGCTGTGCAGGCTGATTCTTGAGTGGCAATCTCTGTCACATCTGCCACATACAAACTGAGTCGCTATTGTCTGGTTTCTGGAACGTTGCTTGCGAAGAGCCCTTTTCTCATCTGCGCTTTCTGCTCTCCTCATCTCCGCATTCACAACGCCTTGCTGAACGGCTGTCCGCCACGCTGCCCTGTCTTCCGCCAGAGTCTCCTAAGAGCCTGGGTCAATCCCTGAGCTTCTAAGGTCCCTTTTGCATGCGTCTACAAAGCGTAGCTGTAGGCGTCCTGGAGTTCGCTTCCTGTTTGCCAGTTCGCCGTAGAGAACGTCTTTAGGTATGCGTCCATCCTCCATTCGACGCACATGGCCACGCCAGCGTAATCGGCGTTCGCTTAGAAGGGCAAAGATGGTCTGTAGGCCCACACGACGGAGGACCTCTGTGTTGGTCACCTTGTCTTGCCATTGGATGCCGAGGATGCGTCGCAAGCAGCGGAGATGGAAAATGTTGAGCTTCTTTTCTTGGCTGGCGTATGTGGTCCAGGCTTCATTGAGTAGTGTGCTCAACACACATGCTCTGTACACCTGCATTTTGGTGTTCGCAGTGAGACTGCTGTTGGACCACACCCGCTAGGCCTTCGCCATTCTGGCGCCGATTTCAGCATCCAGAGAGAGGTTGTCACTTATGGTGGACCCCAAGTACTGAACTTGGTGGACAGTATTGAGGTCGTAGTCTCCAATGTGTAGAGATGGTGGTTCTTCACAGCCTTGGCCTAAGATCTCAGTTTTCTTCAAGCTGATTGTGAGACCAAACTCTCTGCAAGCGTGGGCGAAGCGATCAACGAGCCTCTGGAGATCTTGTTCACTGTGGGAAGCCAGCGCAGCATCATCTGCGAAGAGAGCTTCTCTGATGGTCTTCTTTTCCACCTTGGTTTTGGAACGAAGCCTGGCAATGTTGAAGAGCTTTCCATCGGTCCTTGTATGAAGATATACCCCTTCTTCAGATCTGCAGAAGGCATAGGTCAGCAACATCGAGAAGAAGATCCCGAACAGAGTTGGGTCCAAAACACATCCCTGTTTCACTCCGCTGCTGATTCTGAAAGGCTCTGAAGTGGCACCATTATAGCACACAGTGCTATGCATATCCTCGTGAAAAGACTCGATGACAGCTGATAGTCTTGGGGGCAGCCGATTTTCTTCAAAAACTTGAAAAGACCACTCCGACTGACCAGGTCGAACGCTTTCGTGAGATCAATGAAGGCGAGGCAAAGGGGCATGTGCTGCTCGCGGCACTTTTCCTGTAGTTGCCGGACAGAGAAGATCATGTCGATGGTCGATCTTCCAGCCCTAAAGCCGCACTGGGACTCAGGGTAGATGCGAGCTGCCAGCCTCTGAAGACAGGTTAAGATGACTCTGGCGAATGCTTTCCCAACAATGCTGAGGAGAGAGATTCCGCGATAATTATTACAGTCGCTGCGGTCGCCCTTGTTCTTATATAGAGCAGAGCCTGGAATTCGTCGCGGAAACGAGGATTTCCGCGGAAATCAAAATCGAAAATCGCGCAAAAAAATACCTGATCAAGCACAGACAGAAACCAAACGAAAAAAAAAGCAACATCTCTGGCAAGATTCTTTCGTCGTTTTGACTTGGATAAGCCTTCTAGCTAGTTTTGATGAATATGTCTGTGTATGAACACACTGAAACGATCTGCTGTGTATGATGGATCCTGATCTTGTGCCCAATGTATATTAAATACTCTTTTGACTGATATTCATTGTGATTTTCAGTGTGTTAGATGCCTTTAAATTTGTCTCCAGAATGCCTCAGAATGCACAGATTTTGGTCTTGATTTTAAAATTTTCCGGGGGAGCATGCCCCCGGACCCCCCTAGAAGTTTCCTCTTTTCTTTTTCTTAGCAATTCCAGGCTCTGATAGAGTCACTATTTTGGCGTCTCTCATGTCTCTCGGAATGAAGCCTTCCTTCCAGCACATGCACAAAAGTTCATGCAACTCGTTGAGAAGAGCAGGCTTCCCGCACTTGATGACCTTTGGAGGTATTCCGTCTTCACCAGGGCCTTTTCCCATCGCCAAACCGTCAATCGCCTTGCTTAGTTCTTCAAGGCTTGGCTCAGCATCCAACTCCTCCATGACAGGCAGGTCCTCAATGGCATTCAGGGCAGCATCGGTGACAGAGCTCTGCGTGGAGTACAGCTCCAGGTAGTGCTCTACCCATCTCTCCATCAGCTTTGCTGAGTCTGTGATGCTTTCTCCTGCTTTGGACTTAAGGGGAGCTGACTTGGAGGCTGCTGGACCAGTCGCTTGTTTGATGCCAGCGTACATGCTGCCAGTGTTGCCTGAATCTGCAGACTGCTGAATACTTGCGCTCAACTGTAGCCAATAGTCGTTGGCGCATCGCCGAGCAGTTTGTTGGGCCTTGCTGCGGGCAGCTCTGTAAGCGTCACGAGTAGTTTGGGTATTGTTGTTTTTATACGCAAGTAAAGCCTTGCGTTTCGCTTCCACCACTGGTTCCATTTCCTGCCAGTTTTGCCTCAAACCAGTCGGGATTCTTTCGACAATTCGTTCTTTTTTCCCAAATATACTCAGGGCAGACTGATAGATTGTGTCCCTCACGTGATTCCACTTTTCTCAGCGTTTTGGATCTCTGAGCCACTCTTGAGCGCTACATTCAGGGTTTCTACAAACTCCCTGGCTTTGGTCGGATCGGACGTGCGACAGGCATTAATCCTTGGGTGACCTTTCTTCTTTGAGTGGTGCAGTCTTCTGGGTAGAAGCTTGATCTTGCTGCGTACCAGGGTGTGGTCTGTGTCGCAATCAGCGCTGTGGAAACTCTTCGTGTTGAGGACGTTGTTAAGGTCCGACCTCCTTGTTAAGACGAGGTCGAGCTGATGCCAGTGGTGGGATCTGGGGTGGCGCCATGACACCTTGTGCTTCTCCTTATTGTTGAAGAAGGTGTTGGTGATGGCCAGCTTGTGGTAAGAGCAAAGTTCCAGGAGTCTTTGACCGTTTTCATTTTGCTTCCCAACACCATGATGTCCAATGCTGGTTGGCCAGGCCTCAAAATCAGCACCTACGCGTGCGTTCAGGTCTCCCAATATGAAGAGACCTTCCTTGTTGGGAACTCCTCTGACAACAGCATCCAGGGCCTCATAGAACTGGTCCTTGACGTCGGGTGAGGAGCTTAATGTTGGGGCATAGGCACAGATGAAGTTGACTGTGCCTGAACTGGTCGTCATTTTCAGAGTGAGCAGTCTCTCCGTACCTCCTGTGGGGAGCTGTACGGTTGCTAGGAGGGAGTTCTTTACAGCGAAGCCCACACCATGAATACGTGGCTCCTCTGGGTTTTTCTCCTGCCAGTAGAACGTGTAGTTCTTCTCACGCAGTGATCCGTCCCCAGTGCCATCAGGATGGCAACTAATTCACAAGTGAAGATTGAATGCCCCAGTCCTAAAGAGTAAGCCTTTTCTACTTTAAATTTTGGAATTAGAAAGCCAGCGCCTGCTGCACCATCATATAGAACAGCAGAGCCATCAGTAAAAATTTTCAAAGTAATGTAAATATTTTATATGTAGATGTGACAGAACGTCAATTGCTAACAAATGTGGATTGATATCTTTTCTCAAGTCGTTATTAGTGTAGTTGATATCAAAAGTTGCTTTGGACAATTCCCAGGGGGTAGAGGACAACATATCATTTTATGTGAAACTTTGTCAGGTACTACAAGGGAAATTTCGAAAAGCTCATTTGTGTAAGTGGATATTGTTTCTTGTGTCTTTATTGTTCTTGCTGTCTTGGGGAAATGAATGTCAGACCGAATTTTAAGATCCATATCAGCATAATTAGCTGCTGCATTTACTCTAACTATAATATTATATTTAGCAGTTGATAACTTCCTCCAATCTTCCAAAGGAAGGATACCGGCTGTTTTATATACTTCTTGCGTTTTTGTATACACCGGTACCCCAAGAGCACATTTAACTGCTTTATAATCTAAGCTTTGAAGTTTTTTCAATAGCATTTTGGTGCTGAAAAATACACCTCTTGGCCATAAGCCAACTTCGATCTTACTAAAGCTGTTACAAGATGTAACACGTTTTAGTGTCTTGTCCCCAAGACTGTTTACTGATAATTTTTATTAAGTTACAGCTTTTCATAGCTTTATATAACAAGGCATCAATATGTTCTTTCCACTGTAAACTAGAAGTCAAGCGTAATCCCAGAAATTTCACCAGAGTAGCATATTTCAGTTCCTCATTATCAATTTTAAACAACGGTACCTCTTTAGGACTGAGACCATCATTAAAAAGCATCATGTGTGTCTTTTCATTGGGTATTTCTATACCATTATCCGTCAAGTAAGTGGACATATGATTAATTTCACGTTGATAAACCTTTTTAATGTAGTATAATTCTCTTAAGGAAGTCTTCCTTTTCAACGAAACATTCACCCAGATCGCTATATCATCAGCGTACTGAGCTACGTTTACATTGTTTGAGACTTGTGTTGGCAGGTCATAGATCAAAACATTAAATAATAGAGGAGATATTACGGAACCCTGTGGAATTCCCATGTTTCCAGATCGTTTTTCAGAGTAGGTATTACCTATTTTAGCGACTATACTTCGGTCACTTATAAACGCTTTGATGAAATAATAAAGATTACCATTTAGAGATCTCTATGACTGGTGGAACTGCATGTTGTGAATGCACCAGCGTCAGCCTGATCATATTAGTGACTTTCCTTATATTGGTTTCTGCTGTCGCTTACAAGTGTTTATAGGTCGTGTTAACTTTCGGCAAAGCTATATTCACCCTTGATTTTAATTTTATTTTTTGTTTCTTTTTATATATAGTTGTGTTTTGGTTAGATATGCAAGTCACAACACGTTATAAATCAAGGTTTTCTGTTCTTCAGTGGAACAGTCGTTCAGTGAATATTAATCATCCTCATCTGCAGCAATATTTATCCGTAAATAAGCATCATATTGCTGCCTTACAATCATTAAATGTGGCAAAATGTAAATTGCCAAAATTAGAAGATTGTTACTATCCTCCTGTGACACACGTCTGTGATAATAACTCAAAGATTTATGCAGCCGTTTATATACGTAAAGACGTGGTTTATAAAATCATTCCACCTCCTGTGCCAACGGACACTGACGGTGTTTATTGTGTGGCTGTGAAAGTGAAAATTAACTCTGTGTCAACTATTAACATCCTGTCTGTATATTATCCACGTGGTCCTGATGGAGAAAACAGTGACTGGATACAGACTTTAGAACTTAATGAAAAATGGTTGATCACCGGGGATTTTAATGCTCATTCTCCATTCTGGGACAAAGACTGCCAGTATGTCTCTAACAATCGTTTTGTTGAAAATGTTGTTGACTCTGGATTAGTCTTGTTAAATGACGGTCGAATAACTAGAATTTCAGACAATCCTAAACATAAGGCTTCTGCCATTGACCTTACTTTGTTATCATCTGACCTCGTCATTGATTGCATGTGGGATGTTACATCGGACTCCCTTGGAAGTGATCACCTGCCAATTGTCACAGTTATACATGAACCGTTTGATAACACACCACAACAGGACGACGTTATACCTAGATACATGTATAACCGTGCTAACTGGGTAAAATACCGGAAGAATTTAATGGAATAAGATTGCAGGTTTAACGAAGTCGACGATGTTAATGATATGTATTCACACTTCACAAACGCGCTACACGAGGCAGCAAACAATTCAATTCCAAAAAGGAAAACATTCAACAAAAGT
>JAPXFY010000013.1:4167606-4220106 GCA_030674185.1 Monoplex corrugatus | reverse complement strand
GTGCATGGAGTGTGTATTGGTGTGGCATGGAGTGTGTATGTGTGTGGCGTGGCATGTGTATGTGTGCGTGTGTATATGCCACTGTGGTGTGTGTGTGTGTGTGTGTGTGTGTGGCACTATGTGTGTATGTGTGTGGCATGGAGTGTGTATGTGTGTGGCGTGGCATGTGTATGTGTGCATGTGTATATGCCACTGTGTGTGTGTGTGGTGTGTGTGTGTGTGCCACTGTCTATGTGTGTATGTGTGTGTGTGTATGTGTGTGTGTGTGTGTGTGTGCGGTGTGTGTATGTGTGTGTGTGTGCGTGTGTGTGTGTGTGTGTGGTATATGTGTGTGTGTGTGTGTGAGACAATTGCAGGCAGTTCTGAAGCAACTCAAAGTAAAGACAAGAAGTTTGAAATTCCCCCAACGACAGTGTCACCCCCTCATCAGCCGAAGGAGCCATCGATGTCACCGCCAGGACAGTCCACCAAGTCTATGAGTGACACCACCTCCGCCATTTATGTCTCCTTTAAAGAGACTAAGGTGACCTACGCTTCATCATCCGATTGTGTGTGTGTGTATGTGTGTGTGAGAGAGAGAGAGAGGGGGAAAGAGAGAGACAGAGAGAGACAGACACACAGACAGGGAGAGAGAGAGGGAGGGAGAGACACAGACAGACAGGCAGGCAGACAGAGAGAAAGAGAGAAAAACAGACAGACAGAGAGAGAAACAGAAAGAGAAAGACGGAGAGACAGAGAGAGAGAGGGAGAGAGACAGAGAGAGAGAGATGTATGTAATGATCTGTTACTATGTAAAGTGCAGTGCGCATGCTTAAGCATGGACTGTTTCTGCCGTTCAATATCATTGTTATTAATAGTAGTAGTAGTAGTGGTAGTATTGTTATTGCTACACACCAACGTGCAGGAACTCGCAAAACAAATAAACAAACAAACTCACACACACACACACACGTACACACACACACGCACGAGCGCAGACAGAGCCAAGTATGAACATTTCGAGGCGTGTAAAGTCGCCGTAATGGGAACAATTGGAATTGTGTCAGAAGACTGTCAAGTGTTCAGATGTCGGGCTTGGAGGTCAGAAAGTTACGTGCCAGTAAAATTGTGGCTTCACGCTAACACACAAAGTTTTCTAAGACATTACAAATGATGCAAGCTTGCCCAGTTTCATTAGTACACCCGCCATGACGGTCTGTCCAAGACCAGCCTTTTGGATACTCTGTAAGGAGGCTGGGGCAGAGGACCTATATCTTGCCACAACGACCAAGCCGGTCACGGGATCAGGTGATTGGGAGAGTATTTAAGTGTCAACAGTGAAGAGGAGACGCGCCAAGTGTGTGTCAGTGTGACGTAATGCTCAGAGAGTGATGACGTTATGTGTAATTCAAGAGGTGAATATCAATATGATGTGTGCTCAGAGATTGATGACGTTATGTGTAATGCCAAGAGGTGAATATCAATATGATGTGTGTTCAGAGAGTGATGACGTTATGTGTAAATGCCAAGAGGTGAGTATCGATATGATGTGTGCTCAGAGAGTGATGACGCTGTGTGTAAATGCCAAGAGGTGAGTATCGATATGATGTGTGCTCAGAGAGTGATGACGCTGTGTTGAAATGTCAAGAGGTGAGTATCAATATGATGTGTGCTCAGAGAGTGATGATGCTGTGTGTAAATGCCAAGAGGTGAGTATCAATATGATGTATGCTCAGAGAGTGATGACGCTGGTGTAAATGCCAAGAGGTGAGTATCAATATGATGTATGCTCAGAGAGTGATGACGCTGTATGTAAATGTCAAGAGGTGAGTATCAATATGATGTATGCTCAGAGAGTGATGACGTAGTGTGTAAATGCCAAGAGGTGAGTATCAATATGATGTATGCTCAGAGAGTGATGACGTAGTGTGTAAATGCCAAGAGGTGAGTATCAATATGATGTATGCTCAGAGAGTGATGACGCTGGTGTAAATGCCAAGAGGTGAGTATCAATATGATGTATGCTCAGAGAGTGATGACGCTGGTGTAAATGCCAAGAGGTGAGTATCAATATGATGTATGCTCAGAGAGTGATAACGTTGTCTTCACTGGAGATCCTACTCCAGAATGCATGCTTTCGTCTGTTTTCTACCCCAAGCGTACCTTTGACTTGATCAGACCTTCCAGGAGCACAAGTCTCCTTCCAACACAGCTCTGGGGCTGCTAAGACATGCAAATCGTCACACACCGTCATTGTGACACAGATGACGTGATGACAATGAAAACACTCACCACCTGATTAAAAATAGCGTTTTGCCACCTTCAAAAGCTTTTTTGTTTAGAGGAGTGAAGGTGTTTGATATGTTGATTATTATTATTATTATTAAGGGCATTTAGAGCGCCTAATCTTTCTGGAAAGCCCTAAGCGCTTACAAACTGTACAATACACATTACATCGAACATAGACACATAGGCCTAATATAATTTTCATCATACATGGCGGACCTCTGTCACTCCATCCCACAAGCACATACACACCGTTAATAATATCAAATATTAGTACCTACTCTCTGGCACACACACACATATCCTCCTCCCACCCCGAGACATATCTATAGGCGCACAGCAATAACATACACAGAAGCACGCTAGCGCGCAGACAGCATAGCTCTTTTAGGTTAATAAATTTCAGAGAGGAAAGAGATGCGTTTTCAAGCCAGATTTAAATGACTGAAGACTTGTTTTGTGCCTCAGCGGGTAGGGAAGTGAATTCCATGAGGAAGGGGCTTGAAAAGAAAAGGATCGCTCACCATATGATTTTGTTCGAAAAGTTGGGATTCGAAATAAGCGGGTATCGGCTGAGGTACGAAGATGACGAGATGGAACGTATAGTTGAAGATATTCAGACAGGTAAGAGGGAATAGAATTGTCGAAGTATCTGAAGCACTGAACAGCAATTTTATGTTGGATCCTTTTCAACACAGGTAACCAATGCAAGTCTTGGAGAAGAGGAGAGACATGCTGAAATTTGGAAGACCGAAATGTTGATATGTACAGTTTGCTTCTGAAAGATACAGTGATATAGATCCATCAAAACAGTGACAAGCAAGACTCGCACTTTTATACAGGCAGCGAAGTTTGATTGGTAACTAGTGTAGTTCTTGGAATAATGGTGTAACGTGATCGTTTCTTCTTTTTTCATAATTGGACATGCTGCGTTACTTTGAACCTTTGGCAGTAGAGAAATTTGTTCTGCTGATGTGCCAGCTAGCACATCATTAAAGCAGTCTAGCCGGAAAGTTCTTGTAGGAGAAACAAGTATCACATGGCAACATCGATTGTTCAGTCTTTAAGTTATGACGAACTGTACTATGCCAAGTATAGAGTTTCTACTCATCAAATGCCAGTTTCGTTAGCAGGACATGCTGGTAGACAACCAAATACCAAAAATGCTTTTGTATGGAATTTTGGAGTTCGTTTGAGAAGGATTCATTGGACTTGGACAATTCAGTATGCACTTCACCCTAATCTGCCTGTGAACATATGGCAGAATCCCTGGGCTTGCACAATATTCTATGCACCTACAAGGTTCTGATATGGCGCGGAAGGAGTCAGAGAAACCTATGACACACTAAGGTGAGACTACCAAAATGATGGAAACGTTAAGATGGGCAGCAAACAGGCCAATATTTAATGTTGTAGAACGAACTAGAGATATCAGATTTTAAATCCATGACTCTAGCAAAAGAACCATCCAGCTTACGTAAAAAAAATCAGTGGAGAATGGAAGCAAGAATGCCGTTACCAGGAGAAAGATCACTATACAAACACAAGGAACTTTGAACGCCAACTTCACCAGCTGTGGTGGTATCAACACTGCCAACGAAGAAGACATTATCCCTGCAGCGTAAGCCAGCGACAGCAGAGCACACAGCGCACTATTACATTTCAACAGCACACAACAGCTGCTATTCATCAGAAGAGGCACCAGCTGAAGCAGAACCCAGGACTTGAGGACTCCTTACCATGCAGCCCCTGTGGAAGAATATGCTCTTCTAGAATTGGTCTTGTATCCTGTGGAGACCCTTACCAGATGATAACGACCACTGGGTCGACAAAAGGGTCCATCTCCTCAAGACGTGGGTATCGGTATGACGCATGCTTAGGGAGTCATGGCAAGTGTGTGTCAGTATGACGTTGTCATCAAGGAGTGATAATGTTATGTTTAACGTAAGAGGTAAATATCAGCGTATAGCAGTCAACGAATGATGACGTTGTGCAAAATGTAAGAGGTGAGTATTAGTGTGACATAGCAGCCAAAGAATGATGACGATATTCTCACTGTCCAAAAGTCACGACGAGGGGCCATCCGGACGAATGAGGTCATCCAGATGACACAAGTGGCTGCCCGCATGGAAGACAGCTCTGCCCCACCATGTTGTCCTACCTTCGTCCTTAACCATATGTTAGTAGATTGTGATGTCTTTAACACCCCCCCCCCCCCACACTACCACTGTGTGTGTCCAGTGTGTTGTTATGAACTATATGTAAGTAGATTGTGATTTCTTTACACTCCCGCACCCCAGTACCACTGTGTGTGTCCTGTGTGTTGTTATGAACTATATGTAAGTAGATTGTGATTTCTTTACACCTCCCCCCCCCCCACTACCACTGTGTGTGTCCTGTGTGTTGTTATGAACTATATGTAAGTAGATTGTGATTTCTTTACACCTCCCCCCCCCCCCCCCACTACCACTGTGTGTGTCCTGTGTGTTGTTATGAACTATATGTAAGTAGATTGTGATTTCTTTACACCTCCCCCCCCCCCCACTACCACTGTGTGTGTCCTGTGTGTTGTTATGAACTATATGTAAGTAGATTGTGATGTCTTTACACCCCCCCCACTACCACTGTGTGTGTCCTGTGTGTTGTTCTGAATATATGTAAGTAGATTGCGATGTCTTTACACCCCCCCCCCCCCACACTACTAACCACTGTGTGTTGTTCTGAACTATAAGTAGATTGTGATGTCTTTACACCCCCCCCCCCCCACACTACTACCACTGTGTGTGTCCTGTGTGTTGTTCTGAACTATATGTAAGTAGATTGTGATGTATTTACACCCCCCCCCCCTACTACCACAGCGTGTGTCCTGTGTGTTGTTATGAACTATATGTAAGTAGACTGTGATGTCTTTACACCCCCCTCTGCTACCACAGTGTGTGTCCTGTGTGTTGTTATGAACTATATGTTCGCAGATTGTGACGTCTTTATCCCTCCTCCCCCCCCCCCCACTACCACTGTGTGTGTCGTGTGTATTGTTATGAACTATATGTTAGTAGATTGTGATGTCTTTACCCCTCCCCCCCCCCCCCCACTACCACTGTGTGTGTCGTGTGTATTGTTATGAACTATATGTAAGTAGATTGTGATGTCTTTACCCCTCCCCCCCCCCCCACTACCACTGTGTGTGTCGTGTGTATTGTTATGAACTATATGTAAGTAGATTGTGATGTCTTTACCCCTCCCCCCCCCCCCCACTACCACTGTGTGTGTCGTGTGTATTGTTATGAACTATATGTAAGTAGATTGTGATGTCTTTACCCCTCCCCCCCCCCCCACTACCACTGTGTGTGTCGTGTGTATTGTTATGAACTATATGTTAGTAGATTGTGATGTCTTTACCCCTCCCCCCCCCCCCCACTACCACTGTGTGTGTCGTGTGTATTGTTATGAACTATATGTAGTAGATTGTGATGTCTTTACCCCCCCCCCCCCCCCCACTACCACTGTGTGTGTCGTGTGTATTGTTATGAACTATATGTTAGTAGATTGTGATGTCTTTACCCCTCCCCCCCCCCCCCCACTACCACTGTGTGTTGTTCTGAACTATATGTTAGTAGATTGTGATGTCTTTACCCCTCCCCCCCCCCCCCCCACTACCACTGTGTGTTGTTCTGAACTATATGTTAGTAGATTGTGATGTCTTTACCCCTCCCCCCCCCCCCCCCACACTACCACTGTGTGTGTCCTGTGTTGTTCTGAACTATATGTAAGTAGATTGTGATGTCTTTACCCCTCCCCTTCCACTACCACTTCCATGATTCTTCCTTATCCCCTCCGACTCTGTCTTGCCCTCTCTGACCTTGTCATGTCCTCCCCTCCCTTACCTGTCCTTACTATTCCCCACCCTCCCCACCATTCCCCACCCTCCCTCAGTATTCCCTGCCCTCCCTCACCATCACCCACCCTCCCTCACCATTCACCGCCCTCCCAGACCATTCCCTTCCCTCCCTCACCATTCCCATCCTCCCTCACCATTCCCCTACGTCCCTCACCATCCCTGTCCTTCACCAATCCCCACCCTCCCTCACCAATCCTCACCATTCCCCACCCTCCCTCACCATTCCCCACCCTCCCTCACCATTCCCCACCCTCACCATTTCCACCCTCCCTCAACATTCCCCACCCTCCCTCACCATTCCCAACCCTCCCTCACCATTTCCACCCTCCCTCACCATTCCCCACCCTCCATCCATTCCCTGTCCTCCCTCACCATTCCCCACCCTCCCTCCATTCCCTTCCTCCTCACCAATCCTCACCCTCCCTCCATTCCCTTCCTCCCTCACCAATCCTCACCCTCCCTCCATTCCCTGTCCTCCCTCACCATTCCCCACCCTCCCTCCATTCCCTGTCCTCCCTCACTATTCCCCACCCTCCCTCCATTCTCTGGCCTCTCACCATTCCCTACCCTCCCTGCTGTTCCCTGCCCTCCCTCACCAATCCTCACCCTCCCTCACCATTGCCCGCCCTCCCTCACCATTCCCTTCCCTCCCAGACCATTCCTTGTCCTCCCTCACCACTACCCACCCTCCCTCACCACTACCCACCCTCCCTCACCACTACCCACCCTCCCTCACCACTACCCACCGTCCCTCACCACTACACACCCTCCCTCACCACTACCCACCCTCCCTCACCACTACCCACCCTCCCTCCCACTACCCACCCTCCTTCACCACTACCCACCTCCATCACTACCAACCCTCCCTCACCACTACCCACCTCCCTCACCACTACACACCCTCCCTCACCACTACACACCCTCCCTCACCACTACCCTCCCTCACCACTACACACCCTCCCTCACCACTACACACCCTCCCTCACCACTACACATCCTCCCTCACCACTACACACCCTCCCTCACCACTACACACCCTCCTCACCACTACACACCCTCCCTCACCACTACACACCCTCCCTCACCACTACACACCCTCTTTCACCATTCCCCACCCTTCCTCACCATTCCCTGTCCTCCCTCACCACTACCCACCCTCCCTCACCACTACCCACCCTCACCTCACTACTACCCACCCCTCACCACTACACACCCTCCCTCACCAACACACCCTCCCTCACCACTACACACCCTCCCTCACCACTACACACCCTCTTCACCATTCCCCACCCTTCCTCACCATTCCCTGCCCTCCCTCACCACTACCCACCCTCCCTCACCACTACCACCCTCCTCACCACTACCCACCCTCCCTCACCACTACCCACCCTCCCTCACCACTACACCCCTCCCCCACCACTCCCACCTCCCTCACCATTCCCTGCCCTCCCTCACCACTACACACCCTCCTTCACCACTACCCTCCCTCACCACTACACACCCTCCTTCACCATTCCCCATCCTTCCTCACCATTCCCTTCCTCACCATTCCCCTCCTCCCTCACCATTCCCTTGCCCTCCCAGACCATTCCCCACCCTCCATTCCCCACTCCTTCCTCACCATTCCCCGCCTTCCCTGACCATTCCTTGCCCGCCCTCTATTGCCTGCCCTCCCTCACCATTCCCCACCCTCCCTCACCATTCCTTGCCCTCCCTTACCATTCCATATCCTCCATTCCCCGCCCTCCCTCACCATTCCTTGCCGTCTCTCACCATTCCCTGCCCTCCCTCACCATTCCCCACCCTTCCTCACCATTCCCCACCCTCCCTGACCATTCCCCACCCTTCCTCACCTTTCCCCACCCCCCTCACGATATCCTTGCCGTCGCACACCATTCCCTGCCCTCTCTCACCATTTCCACCCTCCCTCACCATTCCCGCCCTCCCTCACCAATCCTCGCCCTCCCTCACCAATCCCCACCCTCCCTCATCATTCCCCACCCTCCCTCACCATTCTCTACCCTCCCTCACCATTCCCTGCCCTCCCTCACCATTCCCCACCTCCCTCACCATCCCCACTCCCTCACCATTCCCCACTCTCCCTCATCATTCCCCACCCTCCCTCACCAATCCCTGCCCTCCCTCATCAATCCCCACCTCCCTCACCATTCTCCACCTACCCTCACCAATCCCTGCCCTCCCTCACCATTCCCTGTCTACCCACACCATTCCCCATCCTCCTTCACCATTTCCCACCCTCCCTGCTGTCCCTATCCCTGTCCTCCCTCACCATTCCCCACCCTCCCTCACCACTCCCCACCCTCCCTCACCATTCCCCGCCATCCCTGCTGTCCCCATCTCTGTCCTCCCTCACCATTCCCCACCATCCCTGCTGTCCCCATCTCTGTCCTCCCTCACCATTCCCTAACCATTCCCCACCATCCCTGCTGTCCCCATCCCTGTCCTCCCTCACCATTCCCCACCATCCCTGCTGTCCCCATCTCTGTCCTCCACCATTCCCCACCATCCCTGCTGTCCCCATCTCTGTCCTTCCTCACCATTCCCCACCATCCCTGCTGTCCCCATCCCTGTCCTCCCTCAACATTCCCCACCATCCCTGCTGTCCCCATCTCTGTCCTCCCTCACCATTCCCCACCATCCCTGCTGTCCCCATCCCTGTCCTCCCTCACCATTCCCCACCATCCCTGCTGTCCCCATCTCTGTCCTCCACCATTCCCCACCATCCCTGCTGTCCCCATCTCTGTCCTTCCTCACCATTCCCCACCATCCCTGCTGTCCCCATCCCTGTCCTCCCTCAACATTCCCCACCATCCCTGCTGTCCCCATCTCTGTCCTCCCTCACCATTCCCCACCATCCCTGCTGTCCCCATCTCTGTCCTCCCTCACCATTCCCCACCATCCCTGCTGTCCCCATCTCTGTCCTCCCTCACCATTCCCCACCATCCCTGCTGTCCCCATCCCTGTCCTCCCTCACCATTCCCCACCATCCCTGCTGTCACCATCTCTGTCCTCCCTCACCATTCCCTAACCTCCCTCACCATTCCCCACCATCCCTGCTGTCCCCATCCCTGTCCTCCTCACCATTCCCCACCATCCCTGCTGTCCCCATCTCTGTCCTCCCTCACCATGCCCTAACCTCCCTAACCATTCCCCACCATCCCTGCTGTCCCCATCTCTGTCCTCCCTCACCATTCCTCACCATCCCTGCTGTCCCCATCCCTGTCCTCCCTCACCATTCCCCACCATCCCTGCTGTCCCCATCTCTGTCCTCCCTCACCATTCCCCACCATCCCTGCTGTCCCCATCTCTGTCCTCCCTCACCATTCCCCACCATCCCTGCTGTCCCCATCTCTGTCCTCCCTCACCATTCCCTAACCTCACTCACCATTCCCCACCATCCCTGCTGTCCCCATCTCTGTCCTCCCTCACCATCCCTGCTGTCCCCATCTCTGTCCTCCCTCACCATTCCCCACCATCCCTGCTGTCCCCATCTCTGTCCTCCCTAACCATTCCCTAACCTCCCTCACCATTCCCCATCAATCCTGCTGTCCCCATCTCTGTCCTCCCTCACCATTCCCTAACCTCCCTCACCATCCCTGCTGTCCCCATCTCTGTACTCCCTAACCATTCCCCACCCTCCCTCACCATTCCCCACCATCCCTGCTGTCCCCATCTCTGTCCTCCCTAACCATTCCCCACCATCCCTGCTGTCCCCATCCCTGTCCTCCCTCACCATTCCCCACCATCCCTGCAGTCCCCATCTCTGTCCTCCCTCACCATTCCCCACCATCCCTGCTGTCCCCATCTCTGTCCTCCCTAACCATTCCCTAACCTCCCTCACCATTCCCCACCATCCCTGCTGTCCCCATCCCTGTTCTCCCTCACCATTCCCCACCATCCCTGCTGTCCCCATCCCTGTCCTCCCTCACCATTCCCTAACCTCCCTCACCATTCCCCACCATCCCTGCTGTCCCCATCTCTGTCCTCCGTCACCACTCCCCACCCTCCATCACCCTTCCCTGCCCTTCCTCACCCTTCCCTCCCTCACAATTCCCTCCCTCACCCTTCCCTCCCTCACCATTCCTCACCCTCCCTCACCATTCTCTACCCTCCCTCACCATACCCTGCCCTCCCTCACCATTTCCCACCTCCCTCACCAATCCCTCTCTCCCTCACCAATCCCCACCTCCCTCACAAATCCCACCCTCCCTCACCATTACCACCTACCTCACCATTCCCCACCCTCCCTCACCATTCCCCAACCTCCCTCACCATTCCCGCCATCCCTCCTGTCCCCATAACTGTCCTCCCTCACCATTCCCCACCCTCCCTCACCATTCCCCAACCTCCCTCACCATTCCTGCCATCCCTGCTGTCCCCATCTCTGTCCTCCCTCACCATTCCCCACCCTCCCTCACCATTCCCCACCATCCCTCACCATTCCCCACCCTCCCTCACCATTCCCCACCATCCCTGCTGTCCCCATCTCTGTCCTCCCTCACCATTTCCCAACCTCCCTCACCATTCCCCAACCTCCCTCACCATCCCTGCTGTCCCCATCTGTCCTCCCTCACCATTCCCCACCCTCCCTCACCATTTCCCACCCTCCCTCACCATTCCCTGCTCTCCTTCACCAATCCCTGCCCTCCCTCACCATTCCCCGCCCTCCTTCACCAATCCCTGCCCTCCCTCACCATTCCATGCCCTGCCCTCCCTCACCATATCCCGCCCTCCCTGCTGTCCCCTGCCCTCCTTCGTCCAGCCCATTCCTACTGTTTCCTGTCGTCCTTACCTTACATGTCATGCATTACTTTACCAGTCCCCTTATAGTTATACCCCAACACTGTCGTCCTTACCTTACATGTCATGTCATCATTACTTTACCAGTCCCCTTATAGTTATACCCCAACACTGTCGTCCTTACCTTACATGTCATGTCCTCATTACTTTACCAGTCCCCTTATAGTTATACCCCAACATTGTCGTCCTTACCTTACATGTCATCATTACTTTACCAGTCCCCTTATAGTTATACCCCAACACTGTCGTCCTTACCTTACATGTCATCATCACTTTACCAGTCCCCTTATAGTTATACCCCATCACTGTCGTCCTTACCTTACATGTCATCATTACTTTACCAGTTCCCCTTATAGTTATACCCCATCACTGTCGTCCTTACCTTACATGTCATCATTACTTTACCAGTCCCCTTATAGTTATACCCTAACACTGTCGTCCTTACCTTACATGTCATCATTACTTTACCAGTCCCCTTATAGTTATACCCTAACACTGTCGTCCTTACCTTACATGTCATGTCATCATTACTTTACCAGTCCCCTTATAGTTATACCCCAACACTGTCGTCCTTACCTTACATGTCATGTCATCATTACTTTACCAGTCCCCTTACAGTTATACCCTAACACTGTCGTCCTTACCTTACATGTCATGTCATCATTACTTTACCAGTCCCCTTATAGTTATACCCCAACACTGTCGTCCTTACCTTACATGTCATGTCATCATTACTTTACCAGTCCCCTTATAGTTATACCCCAACACTGTTGTCCTTACCTTACATGTCATGTCATCATTACTTTACCAGTCCCCTTATAGTTATACCCCAACACTGTCGTCCTTACCTGACATGTCATGTCATCATTACTTTACCAGTCCCCTTATAGTTATACCCCAACATGTCGTCCTTACCTTACATGTCATGTCATCATTACTTTACCAGTCCCCTTATGTTATACCAACACTGTCGCCTTACTTACATGTCATGTCATATTACTTTACCAGTCCCTTATAGTTATACCCCAACACTGTCGTCCTTACCTTACATGTCATGCATTACTTACCAGTCCCCTTATAGTTATACCCAAACTGTCGTCCTTACCTTACATGTCATGTCATCATTACTTTACCAGTCCCCTTATAGTTATACCCTAAAACTGTCGTCCTTACCTTACATGTCATGTCATCATTACTTTACCAGTCCCTTATAGTTATACCCCAACACTGTCGTCCTTACCTTACATGTCATGTCATCATTACTTTCCAGTCCCCTTATAGTTATACCCCACACTGTGTCTTACCTTACATGTCCCTCATTATTTACCACCTTTATTTACCTAACATGTCGTCCTTACCTTTACATGTCATCATACTTACCAGTCCCTTATATTATACCCAAACTGTCGTCCACCTTACATGTATACATACTTCCGTCCCCTTATATTATACAACATGTTCCTTACCTTATGTATGTCATCATTACTTTACAGTCCCCTTATATTATACCCCCCTGTGTCCTACTTACTGTCATGTCTCATTACTTTACAGTCCCTTAGTTATACCCCAACACTGTCGTCCTTACCTTACATGTCATGTCATCATTACTTTACCAGTCCCTTATAGTTATACCCCAACACTGTCGTCCTTACTTACATGTCATGTCTCATTACTTTACAGTCCCCTTATAGTTATACCCCAACACTGTCGTCCTTACCTTACATGTCATCATTACTTTACCAGTCCCCTTATAGTTATACCCCAACACTGTCGTCCTTACCTTACATGTCATCATTACTTTACCATCCCCTTATGTTTACCCAACATGTGTCCTTACCTTACAGTCATTATCATTACTTTACCGTCCCTTTAGTTATACCCAACACTGTATCCTTACTTACATGTCATGATTACTTACCAGTCCCTTATAGTTATCCAAACTGTCGTCCTTACTTACATGTCTCATTACTTTACAGTCCCTTATATTATACCCAACACTTTCTTACCTTACATGTCATCATTACTTTACAGTCCCTTATATTATACCCAACCTGTCCCTTACCTTATTCCATCATTCTTTACCAGTCCCTTAAGTTATACCCACACGTCGCCTTACTTCACATGTCTCATTACTTTACAGTCCTTATATTATACTAACAGTCGCCTTACTTACATTCATGTCATCATTACTTTACAGTCCCTTATAGTTATACCCCAACACTGTCGTCCTTACCTTACATGTCATGTCATCATTACTTTACCAGTCCCCTTATAGTTATACCCCAACACTGTCGTCCTTACCTTACATGTCATGCCATTACTTTACCAGTCCCCTTATAGTTATACCCCAACACTGTCGTCCTTACCTTACATGTCATGTCATCATTACTTTACCAGTCCCCTTATAGTTATACCCAACACTGTCGTCCTTACCTTACATGTCATGTCATCATTACTTTACCAGTCCCCTTATAGTTATACCCAACACTGTCGTCCTTACCTTACATGTCATGTCATCATTACTTTACCAGTCCCCTTATAGTTATACCCCAACACTGTCGTTCCTTACCTTACATGTCATCATTACTTTACCAGTCCCCTTATAGTTATACCCCAACACTGTCGTCCTTACCTTACATGTCATGTCATCATTACTTTACCAGTCCCCTTATAGTTATACCCCAACACTGTCGTCCTTACCTTACATGTCATGTCATCATTACTTTACCAGTCCCCTTATAGTTATACCCCAACACTGTCGTCCTTACCTTACATGTCATGTCATCATTACTTTACCAGTCCCCTTATAGTTATACCCCAACACTGTCGTCCTTACCTTACATCATGTCATCATTACTTTACCAGTCCCCTTATAGTTATACCCCAACACTGTCGTCCTTACCTTACATGTCATGTCATCATTACTTTACCAGTCCCCTTATAGTTATACCCAACACTGTCGTCCTTACCTTACATGTCATGTCATCATTACTTTACCAGTCCCCTTATAGTTATACCCCAACACTGTCGTCCTTACCTTACATGTCATGTCATCATTACTTTACCAGTCCCCTTATAGTTATACCCCAACACTGTCGTCCTTACCTTACATGTCATGCACATTACTTTACCAGTCCCCTTATAGTTATACCCCAACACTGTCGTCCTTACCTTACATGTCATGTCATCATTACTTTACCAGTCCCCTTATAGTTATACCCCAACACTGTCGTCCTTACCTTACATGTCATGTCATCATTACTTTACCAGTCCCCTTATAGTTATACCCCAACACTGTCGTCCTTACCTTACATGTCATGTCATCATTACTTTACCAGTCCCTTATAGTTATACCCCAACACTGTCGTCCTTACCTTACATGTCATGTCATCATTACTTTACCAGTCCCCTTATAGTTATACCCCAACACTGTCGTCCTTACCTTACATGTCATGTCATCATTACTTTACCAGTCCCCTTATAGTTATACCCCAACACTGTCGTCCTTACCTTACATGTCATGTCATCATTACTTTACCAGTCCCCTTATAGTTATACCCCAACACTGTCGTCCTTACCTTACATGTCATGCATTACTTTACCAGTCCCCTTATAGTTATACCCCAACACTGTCGTCCTTACCTTACATGTCTTGTCATCATTACTTTACCAGTCCCCTTATAGTTATACCCTAACACTGTCGTCCTTACCTTACATGTCTTGTCATCATTACTTTACCAGTCCCCTTATAGTTATACCCTAACACTGTCGTCCTTACCTTACATGTCATGTCATCATTACTTTACCAGTCCCCTTATAGTTATACCCCAACACTGTCGTCCTTACCTTACATGTCATGTCATCATTACTTTACCAGTCCCCTTATAGTTATACCCCAACACTGTCGTCCTTACCTTACATGTCATGTCATCATTACTTTACCAGTCCCCTTATAGTTATACCTCAACACTGTCGTCCTTACCTTACATGTCATGCATTACTTTACCAGTCTCCTTATAGTTATACCCCAACACTGTCGTCCTTACCTTACATGTCTTGTCATCATTACTTTACCAGTCCCCTTATAGTTATACCCTAACACTGTCGTCCTTACCTTACATGTCTTGTCATCATTACTTTACCAGTCCCCTTATAGTTTATACCCTAACACTGTCGTCCTTACCTTACATGTCATGTCATCATTACTTTACCAGTCCCTTATAGTTATACCCCAACACTGTCGTCCTTACCTTACATGTCATGTCATCATTACTTTACCAGTCCCCTTATAGTTATACCCCAACACTGTCGTCCTTACCTTACATGTCATGCATTACTTTACCAGTCCCCTTATAGTTATACCCCAACACTGTCGTCCTTACCTTACATGTCATCATTACTTTACCAGTCCCCTTATAGTTATACCCCAACACTGTCGTCCTTACCTTACATGTCATGTCATCATTACTTTACCAGTCCCCTTATAGTTATACCCCAACACTGTCGTACTTACCTTACATGTCATGCATTACTTTACCAGTCCCCTTATAGTTATACCCCAACACTGTCGTCCTTACCTTACATGTCATGTCATCATTACTTTACCAGTCCCCTTATAGTTATACCCCAACACTGTCGTCCTTACCTTACATGTCATGTCATCATTACTCTACCAGTCCCCTTATAGTTATACCCCAACACTGTCGTCCTTACCTTACATGTCATGTCATCATTACTTTACCCTTCCCCTTATAGTTATACCCCAACATTGTCGTCCTTACCTTACATGTCATGTCATCATTACTTTACCAGTCCCCTTATATTTATACCCCAACACTGTCGTCCTTACCTTACATGTTATCATTACTTTACCAGTCCCCTTATAGTTATACCCCAACACTGTCGTCCTTACCTTACATGTCATGTCATCATTACTTTACCAGTCCCCTTATAGTTATACCCCAACACTGTCGTCCTTACCTTACATGTCATCATTACTTTACCAGTCCCCTTATAGTTATACCCCAACACTGTCGTCCTTACCTTACATGTCATGTCATCATTACTTTACCAGTCCCCTTATAGTTATACCCCAACACTGTCGTCCTTATCTTACATGTCATGTCATCATTACTTTACCAGTCCCCTTATAGTTATACCCCAACACTGTCGTCCTTACCTTACATGTCATGTCATCATTACTTTACCAGTCCCCTTTTAGTTATACACTAACACTGTCGTCCTTACCTTACATGTCATGCATTACTTTACCAGTCCCCTTATAGTTATACCCCAACAATAATAATAATAATAATAATTACAATATTTATATAGCGCAAAATCTTGATAAAATCAAATCTAAGCGCTGAAGCAGACACACACGCAGGCACGCACGCTCGCACACACACGCACGCACACATACAGACACACACACACACACACACACACACACACACACACACACACCCACACACACGCATGGCTATAAATGGGGAGAAAGAATAAAAGCAATAAAAGCAAGAATAAAAGCAATGGAAAATTATAGAGTGCATAGCATACAATTATATATTATAACCATGTGATTCCCTCCGAGCGGAGACAGGCTGCAGAGGGGAGGGTTGAGTGAGGTTAGGATTTTATGCAGGAGAGAAAAGGTGAGTTTTGAGAGCGGACTTGAAGGAGACAAAAGTAGGTTGCTGACGGACTGAGAGAGGAAGTTTGTTCCAGGAGAGTGGACCAGAAACAGAGAAGGCTCGTGGACCATAGGTATTGAGCTTAGTGCGTGGAAAGCGAAGAGTCAGAGGATCAGAGGCAGAACGGAGGGTACGTGAGGGAACATAGATCTCAAGTAGGCTTGACAGGTAATCGGGGGCTGCGTTATTGAGGCTTTTGTAGCACATGGTGTCTAGTTTGTACTGTATGCGCTTTGATACAGGGAGCCAGTGAAGTTGTGCCAGGAGAGGAGATATGTGGTCAGCTTTTTTCTTTTTGAGTACAAGGCGTGCAGCATTGTTTTGAATGCGCTGTAGGATGTGAATGGTGGAGGCAGGAAGACCAGACAGGAGTGAATTGCAATAGTCAATGCGAGACATTATGAAGGAGAGAACGAGTTTTGCAGTTGTTTCCACAGAGAGATACTTCCTGGTCAGCTTTATACGATGGAGATGATAGTAGCAGGATCTGGCAGTTTGAGAAACAAAGTTGTTCATGGAGAGGGTAGAGTCAATGCAGACACCAAGGTTTTTAGCTGAATCAGAAATTGGGACTGATGTGTTACATAATGGGAGAGAAAGAGGAGGCAGCTGAGAAAGTTTCTGACGGGTGCCAATGAGGATAGCTTCTGTTTTGTCGTCATTAAGCTGAAGTCTATTGTGTGTCATCCAGTTCTTAATGTCCGAGTAACACTCAGTGGTGCGAGTCAACAGGCGCTGTATATTATCACTGTCGTCCTTACCTTACATGTCATGTCATCATTACTTTACCAGTCCCCTTATAGTTATACCCTAACACTGTCGTCCTTACCTTACATGTCATCATTACTTTACCAGTCCCCTTATAGTTATACCCCAACACTGTCGTCCTTACCTTACATTTCATCATTGCTTTACCAGTCCCCTTATAGTTATACCCCAACACTGTCGTCCTTACCTTACATGTCATGCATTACTTTACCAGTCCCCTTATAGTTATACCCTAACACTGTCGTCCTTACCTTACATGTCATGCATTACTTTACCAGTCCCCTTATAGTTATACCCCAACACTGTCGTCCTTACCTTACATGTCATGCATTACTTTACCAGTCCCCTTATACCCTAATACCATCATCTCTTTTCTCCCACCCTCATCCACCTTCCCATAACCCTCAGGTCGTACTGAGGTGGGGTGGTAGAGACTTAGTCTGCAATCAGTCATGTTCTCTGCATCATCTTGAACAAACCCAACGAGGTATCTTTTTCACATGTTTACTGTGTGTGTGTGTGTCTCTGTGTGTTTGCGTGTGTGTCTGTGTGTGTGTGTGTCTATGTGTGTGTGTATCTGTGTCTGTGTGTGTGTGTGTCTGTGTGTGTGCATGTGTGTCTGTGTGTATGTCTGTGTGTGTGTTTAGGTTCCTGGCCCGGAACCGGTTCAACCACAGCTTGTGGGGCAGTAGGTGGATGCGCTTCAGGAGCTGTGTGTGATGAATTATGTCAACATGGACTTCTTTGAGTACATCATCCTCTTTATCATCATCACCAGTAGTCTGCTCTTGGTGAGCACTTGTATCACCACATTGCATCGCCACACATCACACTGTATCACCACATACCACCATATTGTATCACCATAGTGTATCACCACATTGTATCACCACATTGTATTACCACATATCACATTGTATCACCACATACCACCATATTGCATCACCACATTGTATCACCACATTGTATTACCACATATCACATTGTATCACCACATACCACCATATTGCATCACCACATTGTATCACCACATTGCATTACCACATATCACGTATCACCACATACCACCATATTGCATCACCATATTGTATCACCACATTGTATTACCACATATCACATTGTATCACCACATACCACCATATTGCATCACCACATTGTATCACCACATTGTATCACCACATTGTATTACCACATATCACGTATCACCACATACCACCATATTGCATCACCATATTGTATCACCACATTGTATTACCACATATCACATTGTATCACCACATACCACCATATTGCATCACCACATTGTATCACCACATTGTATTACCACATATCACTTTTTTTTGTATCACCACATACCACCACATGTATCACCACACTGTATCACCACATACCACCATATTGCATCACCACATTGTATCACCACATTGTATTACAATATCATTGTATCACCACATTGTATTACCACATATCACATTGTATCACCACATGCCACCATAGTGTATCACCACATTGTATTACCACATATCACATTGTATCACCACATGCCACCATAGTGTATCACCATAGTGTATCACCACATTGTATTATCACATATCACATTGTATCACCACATACCACCATATTGCATCACCGTATTGTATCATCACATTGTATTACCACATTGTATTACCACATTGTATTACCACATTGTATTACCAATTGTTTACCACATATTGTATCACTACATACATGTACCACCATATTGTATCACCATAGTGTATCACCACATTGTATTACCACATATCACATTGTATCACCACATACCACCATATTGCATCACCACATTGTATCACCACATTGTATTACCACATATCACTTTTTTTTGTATCACCACATACCACCACATGTATCACCACACTGTATCACCACATACCACCATATTGCATCACCACATTGTAATTACCACATATCACATTGTATCACCACATTGTATTACCACATATCACATTGTATCACCACATGCACAGGACACCATAGTGTATCACCACATTGTATTACCACATATCACATTGTATCACCACATGCCACCATAGTGTATCACCATAGTGTATCACCACATTGTATTATCACATATCACATTGTATCACCACATACCACCATATTGCATCACCGTATTGTATCATCACATTGTATTACCACATTGTATTACCACATTGTATTACCACATACATGTATCACCACATACATGTACCACCATATTGTATCACCATAGTGTATCACCACATTGTATTACCACACATCACATTGTATCACCACATACATGTACCACCACATTGTATCACCACATTGTAATACCACTTTGAATACACATACCCTATTATACAACCGTCTACAGACATCCTCTTTATCATCATCATCACTTGGTTATTACCTACACTATGATGATGATGATAGTCTGTCCCATTGATCCTATAGATAAATAACGTATAATGGTCTTCGGTGCCTGGTGTCGGTCTTCATGTGGGATACAAGACCAATGCTGTAGCCACATGTTCTTCCATGGATGCTTCAACAGGAAGGGTTTTTCGTCCTCTGATCTTGTTTCCACTGGCCCTTCATTGTTTGAATAGCAGCTGTTCAGTGAAGTTTGAATAGGATTATTTTCTGCGTGCAGTGTTCGTGCTAACATATTCTCGTTTGATGGTGCCGTTGTCTGAGATGATGAGTCTGGCATTCAGAGATCCTTGTATGGCTGTAATGGTCTTTCCTGGTCACAGTGTCCTTACTACAGCACTTTGCACAGGAGTATCTTTGGGATATGGTCGTCTTCCATACGGACAATGTGTCCTGTTGTATGGCTGTAATGGTCTTTCCTGGTCACAGTGTCCCTACTACAGCTCTTTGCACAGGAGTATCTTTGGGATTGGTCGTCTTCCATACGGACAATGTGTCCTGTTGTATGGCTGTAGTTGTTTCCTGATCATGGTGTCTCGTCTTCCTACGACATGTGTCTGTGTATGCGTAGTTGCTTCGATCACGTGTTCGTCTTCCATACGGACAATATGTCCTGTTGTATGGCTGTAGTTGTCTTCCCTGATCACGGTGTCCTTGTTCTAGCTCTCTGCACAGTAGAATCTGTTGGATGTGATCGTCTTCCATAAGGGCGTGTCCTGTCCAACAGAACTGGTATTTGATGACAAGACAGACACTGCATACATACAAGCCACGCTTGTTTAGAACTTGACGGTTGGACATACCATCTTGCCAGGTGATGATACAAACCTGCACAGACATCTTTGGTGGAACCGTTCCAGTTTATGAATGTGTTGTCAGTAGGTAGTCCAGGTCTTCCTGCAGTACAGTAGGGTGCCTAAGACCATGCTCATATTCACTTATCCACGCTCACAATAACCTCATATTTATGACACTTCCGTACATTCTTGTTCATCATTATCTCTAGTAATACTAATTTGGTCAGTAACTATACTACAGCCCCCCACACATAACATCACATCACATCTCCATACTGTCTTCTTCATCATCATCACCAGTAACGTTCATTTAGTCAATACCTATACTATATTCCCACATACGGTAATACCAACACTCCACACATTCTTGTTCATCATCATCATTACCAGTAATGTTCATTTACTCAATACCTATACTATATTCCCACACACAATGGCATCACAACTCCACACATTCTTGTTCACCATCATCAGCAGCAGCAGTAATGTTGTTGGTCAGTACCTACAACGGGTATTCCTCAGGTCAAATAGCGTGCTGGTGGCTGGGTCTACTTGCCATCAGCTGTTACAGCTGGTGTTCGCTTCCTGCAATCTATAGACAGTTGTCATTCTATCAGTCTATGTTACCGTCAGTCAGCGGACAATTGGGCTAATCACATCCAGTCTTACAGCAAACAATTTGTCTGAAGTAGTCAGCACACTGATGATAATCAGCCAGTCTTACAGCAATGTCTGAGGTAGTCAGCACACTGATGATAATCATCCAGTCTTACAACAATGTCTAAAGTAGTCAGCACACTGATGATAATCAGCCAGTCTTACAGCAATGTCTGAAGTAGTCAGCACACTGATAATAATCAGCCAGTCTTACAGCTGTGTCTGAGGTAGTCAGCACACTGATGATAATCAGCCAGTCTTACAGCTGTGTCTGAAGTAGCCAGCACACTGATGATAATCAGCCAGTCTTACAGCAATGTCTGAGGTAGTCAGCACACTGATGATAATCAGCCAGTCTTACAGCAATGTCTGAAGTAGTCAGCACACTGATGATAATCAGCCAGTCTTACAGCAATGTCTGAAGTAGTCAGCACACTGATCATAATCAGCCAGTCTTACAACAATGTCTGAGGTAGTCAGCACACTGATGATAATCAGCCAGTCGTACAGCAATGTCTGAAGTAGTCAGCACACTGATGATAATCAGCCAGTCTTACAGCAATGTCTGAAGTAGTCAGCACACTGATGATAATCAGCCAGTCTTACAACAATGTCTGAAGTAGTCAGCACACTGATGATAATCAGCCAGTCGTACAGCAATGTCTGAAGTAGTCAGCACACTGATGATAATCAGCCAGTCTTACAGCTGTGTCTGAGGTAGTCAGCACACTGATGATAATCAGCCAGTCTTACAACAATGTCTGAGGTAGCCAGCACACTGATGATAATCAGCCAGTCTTACAGCAATGTCTGAGGTAGTCAGCACACTGATGATAATCAGCCAGTCTTACAGCAATGTATGAGGTAGTCAGCACACTGATGATAATCAGCCAGTCTTACAGCTATGTCTGAGGTAGTCAGCACACTGATGATAATCAGCCAGTCTTACAGCTATGTCTGAAGTAGTCAGCACACTGATGATAATCAGCCAGTCTTACAGCAATGTCTGAAGTAGTCAGCACACTGATGATTATCAGCCAGTCTTACAACAATGTCTGAAGTAGTCAGCACACTGATGATAATCAGCCAGTCTTACAACAATGTCTGAGGTAGTCAGCACACTAATGATAATCAGCCAGTCTTACAGCAATGTCTGAAGTAGTCAGCACACTGATCATAATCAGCCAGTCTTACAGCAATGTATGAGGTAGTCAGCACACTGATGATAATCAGCCAGTCTTACAGCTATGTCTGAGGTAGTCAGCACACTGATGATAATCAGCCAGTCTTACAGCTATGTCTGAAGTAGTCAGCACACTGATGATAATCAGCCAGTCTTACAGCTATGTCTGAGGTAGTCAGCACACTGATGATAATCAGCCAGTCTTACAACAATGTCTGAAGTAGTCAGCACACTGATGATAATCAGCCAGTCTTACAGCTGTGTCTGAGGTAGTCAGCACACTGATGATAATCAGCCAGTCTTACAACAATGTCTGAGGTAGTCAGCACACTGATGATAATCAGCCAGTCTTACAGCAATGTCTGAGGTAGCCAGCACACTAATGATAATCAGCCAGTCTTACAGCAATGTATGAGGTAGTCAGCACACTGATGATAATCAGCCAGTCTTACAGCTATGTCTGAGGTAGTCAGCACACTGATGATAATCAGCCAGTCTTACAGCTATGTCTGAAGTAGTCAGCACACTGATGATAATCAGCCAGTCTTACAGCAATGTCTGAAGTAGTCAGCACACTGATGATTATCAGCCAGTCTTACAACAATGTCTGAAGTAGTCAGCACACTGATGATAATCAGCCAGTCTTACAACAATGTCTGAGGTAGTCAGCACACTAATGATAATCAGCCAGTCTTACAGCAATGTCTGAAGTAGTCAGCACACTGATCATAATCAGCCAGTCTTACAGCAATGTATGAGGTAGTCAGCACACTGATGATAATCAGCCAGTCTTACAGCTATGTCTGAGGTAGTCAGCACACTGATGATAATCAGCCAGTCTTACAACAATGTCTGAAGTAGTCAGCACACTGATGATAATCAGCCAGTCTTACAGCTATGTCTGAGGTAGTCAGCACACTGATGATAATCAGCCAGTCTTACAACAATGTCTGAAGTAGTCAGCACACTGATGATAATCAGCCAGTCTTACAGCTGTGTCTGAGGTAGTCAGCACACTGATGATAATCAGCCAGTCTTACAACAATGTCTGAGGTAGTCAGCACACTGATGATAATCAGCCAGTCTTACAGCAATGTCTGAGGTAGCCAGCACACTAATGATAATCAGCCAGTCTTACAACAATGTCTGAAGTAGTCAGCACACTGATGATAATCAGCCAGTCTTACAGCAATGTCTGAGGTAGTCAGCACACTGATGATAATGAGCCAGTCTTACAACAATGTCTGAGATAGTCAGCACACTGATGATAATCAGCCAATCTTACAGCTGTGTCTGAGGTAGTCAGCACACTGATGATAATCAGCCAGTCTTACAACAATGTCTGAGGTAGTCAGCACACTGATGATAATCAGCCAGTCTTACAGCAATGTCTGAGGTAGCCAGCACACTAATGATAATCAGCCAGTCTTACAACAATGTCTGAAGTAGTCAGCACACTGATGATAATCAGCCAGTCTTACAGCAATGTCTGAGGTAGTCAGCACACTGATGATAATCAGCCAGTCTTACAACAATGTCTGAGATAGTCAGCACACTGATGATAATCAGCCAATCTTACAGCTGTGTCTGAGGTAGTCAGCACACTGATGATAATCAGCCAGTCTTACAACAATGTCTGAGGTAGTCAGCACACTGATGATAATCAGCCAGTCTTACAGCAATGTCTGAGGTAGTCAGCACACTGATGATAATCAGCCAGTCTTACAGCAATGTCTGATGTAGTCAGCACACTGATGATAATCAGCCAGTCTTACAGCTGTGTCTGAGGTAGTCAGCACACTGATGATAATCAGCCAGTCTTACAGCTGTGTCTGATGTAGTCAGCACACTGATGATAATCAGCCAGTCTTACAGCTGTGTCTGAGGGAGTCAGCACACTGATGATAATCAGCCAGTCTTACAGCTGTGTCTGAGGTAGTCAGCACACTGATGATAATCAGCCAGTCTTACAGCAATGTCTGAAGTAGTCAGCACACTAATGATAATCAGCCAGTCTTACAGCAATGTCTGAAGTAGTCAGCACACTGATGATAATCAGCCAGTCTTACAGCAATGTCTGAAGTAGTCAGCACACTGATGATAATCAGCCAGTCTTACAGCTATGTCTGAAGTAGCCAGCACACTGATGATAATCAGCCAGTCTTACAGCAAACCGTTTGTCTGAAGTAGTCAGCACACTGATGATAATCAGCCAGTCTTACAGCAATGTCTGAAGTAGTCAGCACACTGATGATAATCAGCCAGTCTTACAGCAAACCGTTTGTCTGAAGTAGTCAGCACACTGAGTGATTGGGATGAAATAAAGAAAAACACCAGCTATACCTTCAGTAGGTCTTCACTGTCAGGATATCATCACCACTTGCACTCTTTTCTCCTGTTAGAATCTTTACTCCCCACACCATAAGTAGCAGACAATGATACATGACATGTTGACTGTCGCTGGTTTGTGCAGGCCCTGGAAGACTACCACTATCAACACACTTGCTGCACAAACATCAGGGTTTTCATCCTGTACGCCAACTATATCTTCGCCATTCTCTTCACAATAGAGATGCTGTTGCGCTGGATTGGCTTTGGTCTGACCAAGTATTTCACTAACGCCTGGACCATCATCGACTTCCTCGTGGTCATTGTGAGTTGGCACTTCCCTTTTTAACTCTTTGAGTCCCTCTCCCTATCCATCATTTTCCTGCCGGAAGCTGTTGGATAGGGTAAGGGAGACACAGTATTCCCCTGTCCCTTCTGGGTTAGGTACAGAGATAGAGTTCCCGCCTTCCAGTCTGACTAGCTGGCTACATATGTTTGACTTGGGACAACTGTGTGCATGTATGTAGTGTGAAGTCCACACAGGAAGTTCCCACCTTCCAGTCTGACTAACTGGCTACATATGTTTGACTTGGGACAACTGTGTGTATGTATGTAGTGTGAAGTCCACACAGGAAGTTCCCACCTTCCAGTCTGACTAGCTGGCTACATATGTTTGACTTGGGACAACTGTGTGCATGTATGTAGTGTGAAGTCCACACAGGAAGTTCCCACCTTCCAGTCTGACTAACTGGCTACATGTGTTTGACTTGGGACAACTGTGTGCATGTATGTAGTGTGAAGTCCACACAGGAAGTTCCCACCTTCCAGTCTGACTAGCTGGCTACATATGTTTGACTTGGGACAACTGTGTGTATGTATGTAGTGTGAAGTCCACACAGGAAGTTCCCACCTTCCAGTCTGACTAGCTGGCTACTTATGTTTGACTTGGGACAACTGTGTGTATGTATGTAGTGTGAAGTCCACACAGGAAGTTCCCACCTTCCAGTCTGACTAGCTGGCTACATATGTTTGACTTAGGACAACTGTGTGTATGTATGTAGTGTGAAGTCCACACAGGAAGTTCCCACCTTCCAGTCTGACTAGCTGGCTACATATGTTTGACTTGGGACAACTGTGTGTATGTAGTCTGTAGTCCACACAGGTAGTTCCCACCTTCCAGTCTGACTAGCTGGCTACATGTGTTTGACTTGGGATAAGTTTGTGTATGTAGTCTGTAGTCTACTTAGCTGACAGTAACTAACTAGCCTTGTTCATAACGCTGACTCTTGGGAACCTTGATATCTCTGCTTTCTCACTCTCACACAACCTCTCTTGTTTGTTTGTTTGTTTTATTCTGCTGGCCCGTTAGGGATGATTATGAACACGAGCTCCACGTTGTGAGTAGGAAACCTCCCTTTCTGATCTGCTGTCCTGTGTTTCTGTCCTCTGTCAGTTCTCTGTCAATGTTTGGTCCTGTGGTCCATCATCATCATCATCATGTGCCTTGCCACATGGCGTTGGCGATCATGGCCCTCCATATGCAGCTATCCTTTGTTGCCGCAAGCACATCTTCCACCCTATCTGTCTTCAGCCACTCTGCAAGTCCATCCAATATTTTTCCCTGGGTCTACCTGGTGCTCTCTTTCCCTCCAGCTTTCATGTTGTGACCAGATGCTCTAATTCCCCTTTCCTCATAAAATGGCCTATAAATGTTGCCTGTCTTTTCCTAATCTTCCTTATGAGTGATCTTGTGTCTGCTTCCATCAAGACTGTCTCGTTTGTTTTCTTTGCTGTCCATGGAACTCTCAACATTCTTCTGAGAAACCACATCTCGGCTACCTCGATCCTGCTCTGGCTTTGCTTGCTGACTGTCCACGCCTCGAATCCGTACAACAGTATTGGTTCTATATAACATTCAAGGACTCTCTTTCTGATGTTAATTGATAGGCATTTGTTGGTAAGAATGGTTTTCATTTTCTTGAATGTTGTTTTGGCTTGGCCGATTCTGCTGGCTATTTCTGATGTGCATCTCCCGTCTGGTGAGATGATCCTTCCCAGGTATTTAAAGTTGTTAACCTGTCTCAAGGTTGTGCCGTTTACTGTTATTTTGCATGAGGGGATTTCATGATTTTTTTTTACTAATTACCATGACTTCAGTCTTCTTGTGGTCCATGGACCTAGAGAACTAAACGGCCTTTCTCACATACCTGCCAGACTGATAAATGTGTGTCAGACTGTGTGACTGTTGACATACCTGTCACACTGATCACCATCTCATTCATGTGTGTGTAGTCACCATGTCATAGTGTGTAGTGTGTGTATAGACAAGTGTCACCGTGTTATATGTGTGAAATGTGTGTGTTATGTGTGTATAGACAAATGTTACCGTGTCATATGTGTGTAGTGTGTGTGTAGTGTATGTGTGTGTGTAGTGTATGTCTGTGTATTGTTGTTGTAGACAAGTATTACCATGTCCTGTGTCTGTAGTGCGTGTGTATTATTATTATTGTTGCTAGAGGGAGCATCCCATGTTCATCATTTTTAACGTCTATTCACACGTCTAAGGGCTTTTAGACGGTGTTCGTTGTTACCATGTATGTGTGACAGGCCTCTTTGCTGACAGTAGGTAATGTCAGTATACCATGTTGTGTGTGACAGGCCTCTGTGCTGACAGTAGGTAATGTCAGTATACCATGTTGTGTGTGACAGGCCTCTGTACTGACAGTAGGTAATGTCAGTATACCATGTTGTGTGTGACAGGCCTCTGTGCTGGCAGCAAGTAATGTCAGTATACCATGTTGTGTGTGACAGGCCTCTGTGCTGGCAGTAGGTAATGTCAGTATACCATGTTGTGTGTGACAGGCCTCTGTGCTGGCAGTAGGTAATGTCAGTATACCATGTTGTGTGTGACAGGCCTCTGTGCTGACAGTAGGTAATGTCAGTATACCATGTTGTGTGTGACAGGCCTCTGTGCTGACAGTAGGCAATGTCAGTATACCATGTTGTGTGTGACAGGCCTCTGTTCTGGCAGTAGGTAATGTCAGTATACCATGTTATGTGTGACAGGCCTCTGTGCTGACAGTAGGTAATGTCAGTATACCATGTTGTGTGTGACAGGCCTCTGTGCTGACAGTAGGTAATGTCAGTATACCATGTTGTGTGTGACAGGCCTCTGTGCTGGCAACAGGTAATGTCAGTATACCATGTTGTGTGTGACAGGCCTCTGTGTTGACAGTAGGTAATGTCAGTATACCATGTTGTGTGTGACAGGCCTCTGTGCTGGCAGTAGGTAATGTCAGTATACCATGTTGTGTTTGACAGGCCTCTGTGCTGGCAGTAGGTAATGTCAGTATACCATGTTGTGTGTGACAGGCCTCTGTGCTGACAGTAGGTAATGTCAGTATACCATGTTGTGTGTGACAGGCCTCTGTGCTGGCAGTAGGTAATGTCAGTATACCATGTTGTGTGTGACAGGCCTCTGTTCTGGCAGTAGGTAATGTCAGTATACCATGTTGTGTGTGACAGGCCTCTGTGCTGGCAGTAGGTAATGTCAGTATAACCATGTTGTGTGTGACAGGCTCTGTGCTGGCAACAGGTAATATCAGTATACCATGTTGTGTGTGACAGGCTCTGTGCTGGCAGTAGGTAATGTCAGTATACCATGTTGTGTGTGACAGGCTCTGTGCTGGCAGTAGGTAATGTCAGTATACCATGTTGTGTGTGACAGGCTCTGTGCTGGCAGTAGGTAATGTCAGTATACATGTTGTGTGTGACAGGCTCTGTGCTGGCAGTAGGTAATGTCAGTATACCATGTTGTGTGTGACAGGCTCTGTGCTGGCAGTAGGTAATGTCAGTATACCATGTTGTGTGTGACAGGCCTCTGTGCTGACAGCAAGTAATGTCAGTATACCATGTTGTGTGTGACAGGCCTCTGTGCTGGCAACAGGTAATGTCAGTATACCATGTTGTGTGTGACAGGCCTCTGTGCTGACAGTAGGTAATGTCAGTATACCATGTTGTGTGTGACAGGCCTCTGTACTGGCAACAGGTAATGTCAGTATACCATGTTGTGTGTGACAGGCCTCTGTGCTGGCATTAGGTAATGTCAGTATACCATGTTGTGTGTGACAGGTCTGTGCTGGCAGTAGGTAATGTCAGTATACCGTGTTGTGTGTGACAGGCTCTGTGCTGGCAGTAGGTAATGTCAGTATACCATGTTGTGTGTGACAGGCTCTGTGCTGGCAGTAGGTAATGTCAGTATACCATGTTGTGTGTGACAGGCCTCTGTGCTGACAGCAAGTAATGTCAGTATACTATGTTGTGTGTGACAGGCCTCTGTGCTGGCAACAGGTAATGTCAGTATACCATGTTGTGTGTGACAGGCCTCTGTGCTGACAGTAGGTAATGTCAGTATACCATGTTGTGTGTGACAGGCCTCTGTACTGGCAACAGGTAATGTCAGTATACCATGTTGTGTGTGACAGGCCTCTGTGCTGGCAGCAAGTAATGTCAGTATACCATGTTGTGTGTGACAGGCCTCTGTGCTGGCAGTAGGTAATATCAGTATACCATGTTGTGTGTGACAGGCCTCTGTGCTGGCAGTAGGTAATGTCAGTATACCATGTTGTGTGTGACAGGCTCTGTGCTGGCAGTAGGTAATGTCAGTATACCATGTTGTGTGTGACAGGCCTCTGTGCTGACAGCAAGTAATGTCAGTATACTATGTTGTGTGTGACAGGCCTCTGTGCTGGCAACAGGTAATGTCAGTATACCATGTTGTGTGTGACAGGCCTCTGTGCTGACAGTAGGTAATGTCAGTATACCATGTTGTGTGTGACAGGCCTCTGTACTGGCAACAGGTAATGTCAGTATACCATGTTGTGTGTGACAGGCCTCTGTGCTGGCAGCAAGTAATGTCAGTATACCATGTTGTGTGTGACAGGCCTCTGTGCTGGCAGTAGGTAATATCAGTATACCATGTTGTGTGTGACAGGCCTCTGTGCTGGCAGTAGGTAATGTCAGTATACCATGTTGTGTGTGACAGGCCTCTGTGCTGACAGTAGGTAATGTCAGTATACCATGTTGTGTGTGACAGGCCTCTGTGCTGGCAGTAGGTAATGTCAGTATACCACGTTGTGTGTGACAGGCCTCTGTACTGGCAGCAGTCAGCGAGCAGCCCAATACATCAACACGTCGGTTCAGTGAACTGAGGGCCTTCCGTGCTTTGAGAGCTCTGCGTCCTTTAAGGGTGGTCAGCCGTATACAGGGCATGAAAGTCAGTACACACACACACTCATCAACATACACACACAACTACATACACATACATACACACATACACAACACACATACACAACATACAACATACACACACATACATACATACACACACATACATACACACACATACATACAACACACACATACATACACACACATACACAAACACATCTACACACACATACACAAACACACACACACACACACATACATACACACGCATACACACACACATACACACAACACACAAACACACACACACATACACACACACACACATACATACATAAACACACACAAACACACACATACACTCACATAAACATACACACACACACATATACATACACACACATGCACACACGTATCCACACACAGACACACATTCATGCACACATACATACACACATACATATACACACATACATACACACACGTACATACACACACGTACACACACAATACACACATACATACTACACACACACACACACACATACATATACACACATACATACATACACACACATACAAATACATACAAACACATACATAGACACACATGCACACACGCATACACACATACACGCACGCACACATACACGCACACAATCATACACGCACACACATATACACACACATACACACACGTACACACACACATACACACACGTACACACACACATACACACACATAGACGCACACACACATACACACACATACACGCCACACACACACACAGACACACACACACACATACACACATACACGCACGACACACACACACGCGCGCACACTCACACACACACACACACACACACACACACCACACACACACACAACACACACACTCACACACACACACACACACACACACATATACACACATACACACACATAGACGCACGCACACACACAACGCACACTCACACACACACACACACACACTAACAGATACACACATACACACACGCCACTTGATGCTGTTTCGATTCTGATATGGATCACTGTTCACATCACTGTTTACCAACAGAAACCCCGCCTATGACCTCATGTTATCTTTATACCATAGTGTCACAATGGCATGTACTCAGTGCACTTACAGGAAATGCATTTCAAAGCAGAAGAGATATGTTTTGTTGGCTAAGAAAGCCCAGGTGCTGTGTCTGTCATACTCAAACATGTACACAGAAGGCAGAAGATTTCATTCAGAGCTCGATACTGACTCTGGAAGGCTAACACTGTCAGCTATCAGCTTGCTCCACTCATGAAACACCCCAATCTTCCTTTGAAAGAAAAACCGACGTCATCTGTTCCACGCCAATACAGCACACGATCATTGTCTGTTTGAGAAGAGCTGTCAACAAGACCAGACGTGACATGATCAGAAAAATGGTGGGAACAACGCCAGTCCGCCATCATAGTCATCAACATAGAATTATGTGTTGTCGTTTTTTTCGTCTCACCAGAATGCAGCCCCCCCCCCCCCCCCCCAGCTGGCTCAACAAGCATACAACAAAAAATACATGTGGATTTAAAGCGAGAGGCAGACCAAGGAAGACGTGGATGGATGGAGTGAAAGACATATCGCATCACATTTCTCCACTTCCAACATTCCAGCTTGCTGATGATGGCAATGTTTTCTTCCCCCAACGCCCCTGATGCTACACGGGGCTAGATATAACTAGGAGTTGAAAAAAAACCGAAAGCTACATCCACATTTGACTTAGATCGTCCAAATCAGATAACAGCAAAGCAAGACAAAATCACACCACAAAAAAGGATCTGAGGTAAATAAATTGTGTCATGCCATGACGCCGTGCTCTGTTCAGGAAAGAAAGACTCTGTGTGGGTTCTTCTTCTCATCCCGTGATTAATGAGCATGACCTTTAGAAGACTGATATGGCGTAGCAATAAACAGGGTCCCCTCTCTGTGTGTGGGGTACAGCAACAAACAGTTCAGACATACTGAGGTTGGTGCAGTCTGTGATATTGACCACCCAGCTCTTCCTGTGTCTGTGGGGTACAGCAACAAACAGTTCAGACATACTTAGGTTGGTGCAGTCTTTGATATTGACCACCCAGCTCTTTCTCTGTGTGTGGGGTACAGCGACAAACAGTTCACACATACTGAGGTTGGTACAGTCTGTGATATTGACCACCCAGCTCTTTCTCTGTCTGTGGGGTACAGCAACAAACAGTTCACACATACTGAGGTTGATCCAGTCTGTGATATTGACCACCCAGCTCTTCCTCTGTCTGTGGGGTACAGCAACAAACAGTCCAGATATATTGAGGTTGGTCCAGTCTGTGATATGGACACCCAGCTCTTCCTGTGTCTGTGGGGTACAGCAACAAACAGTTCAGGCATACGGAGGTTGGTACAGTCTGTGATATTGACCACCCAGCTCTTCCTCTGTCTGCGGGGTACAGCAACAAACAGTTCACACATACTGAGGTTGATCCAGTCTGTGATATTGACCACCCAGCTCTTCCTCTGTCTGTGGGGTACAGCAACAAACAGTCCAGATATATTGAGGTTGGTCCAGTCTGTGATATGGACACCCAGCTCTTCCTGTGTCTGTGGGGTACAGCAACAAACAGTTCAGGCATACGGAGGTTGGTCCAGTCTTTGTTATTTGCCGCCCAGTTCTTCCTGTGTCTGTTGGGTACAGCAACAAACAGTCCAGATATATTGAGGTTGGTCCACCCAGCTCTACCTGTGTCTGTTGGGTACAGCAACAAACAGTCCAGATATATTGAGGTTGGTCCACCCAGCTCTACCTGTGTCTGTTGGGTACAGCAACAAACAGTCCAGATATATTGAGGTTGGTCCACCCAGCTCTACCTGTGTCTGTTGGGTACAGCAACAAACAGTCCAGATATATTGAGGTTGGTCCACCCAGCTCTACCTGTGTCTGTTGGGTACAGCAACAAACAGTCCAGATATATTGAGGTTGGTCCACCCAGCTCTACCTGTGTCTGTTGGGTACAGCAACAAACAGTCCAGATATATTGAGGTTGGTCCACCCAGCTCTACCTGTGTCTGTTGGGTACAGCAACAAACAGTCCAGATATATTGAGGTTGGTCCACCCAGCTCTACCTGTGTCTGTTGGGTACAGCAACAAACAGTCCAGATATATTGAGGTTGGTCCAGTCTTTGTATTTGCCACCCAGCTGTACCTGTGTCGACACTGACGACAGCCTGTCCCCAAGGAATCCTGAAGAATGGCCTTAGTGTGTCATGGTGAGTGACGTGACCAAACCAAGAGTGCTTTGTGTCATTTGACAGGTTCCCGTGGTGCACAAGGTGGTGTTCTTGTTGCCTACGTCCTCGGGGTCTTTTGTTGGACTGCATGAAGTAGCTTAGCATCAGCAGATGTGTCACTTGCCCTGTGTGCTGACATCTGTACAGATGAAAAATATCAACTATTTTTTTTCATTGTGTTTGTATTGGTTGGAGATAGGATATGGGATATGTAACACAGTGTCCTCAGGCACTTAACTATTTGGCTAAGACATATGTTGTTGGTGGTGAATTATGTCATGATGCAACAACATATGGAAGCGTTCTGCTGTCATCAAACATATTCACTGCTTTACGATACACTGCTGGTGTTGTGCATACAGATCGTGGTGAACTCCCTGATGCGCGCCATCCCGGCCATCCTGAATGTGTTCACAGTCAGCCTGTTGTTCTGGCTCATCTTCTGTGTCATGGGCGTGCAGTTCTTTGCTGGCAAGTTCTACAAGTGTATTGAAAGACACACCGGCAACAGAGTCACTTCTATTAAAACAAGGTAGGTATAACTTCTGTCTGTCTGTCTGCCTGCCTGCCTGCCCGCCTCCCTATCTGTCTGTCTGTCGGTTGGTCGGTCGTTCGGTCTGTCTGTTTGTTTGTCTGTCCGTGCTCGCAGGCTCTAAAAGTGTATTGACAAATACCAATACCACCATCATCACTGTTAGAACAAAGTAAGTATAACTTTTGTCTGTCTGTCTACCTGTTTCTCTGCCTGTCTGTCTATGTCTGCCTGCCTGCCTGCCTGCCTGCCTGCCTGCCTGCCTGCACTCGCAGGCGCTAAAAGTGTATTGACAAACACCAGTACCACGGTCACCACTGTTGGAACTAAAGTAAAGTATAACTTTTATCTGTATGTCTCTGTCTGTCTGTCTGTCTGTCTGTCTGTCTGTCAATGCTGGCAGCCTCTACAAGTGTATTGATAAGCACAACCACACTGTGATCACCACTATTAAAACAAAGTAGGTATACCCCCTTGTGTCTGTCTGTCTGTCTGTCTGTCTGTCTGTGCTGGCAAGTTCTACAAGTGTATTGATAAGCACACCCATACTATGATCACCACTGTTAAAACAAAACACGTACACCCTCATCCCCACCTCCCTCTGTCTGTCTGTCTGTCTGTCTGTGTCTATGCACTGACAAACACACCCATAACGGTCTGCTGATTGATCGTCCAAATGCTTAGACTGTGTGTGTATGTGTGTGCGCGTGTGCGTGTGTGATTGTGTGTGTATGTGTATGTGTGTGCGTTGGTCTGTGTGTTTCTGACTGTGTCTGTTTGTGTATGTGTTTGTGTGTGTCTGTGTGTGTGTGTCTGAGTGTGTTTCTGTGTGTGTGTGTGTGTGTGTGTGTGTGTCTGTCTGTGTTTCTGTGTGTGTGTGTGTGTGTGTGTGTGTATTGTATGTATAAATGTATGTATGTATGTGTGTGTGTGTGTTTGCAGACAGGAGTGTGAGAGCAACCCAGACCACTTTGTGTGGTTCAATTCCTACATCAACTTTGACCACGTGCCCAACGGCTTTCTAGCTCTCTTCCAAGTGGTGAGTTATACCCTCCAGAAAATACACATACACACACCACACACACACACACATCACACACACACACATCACACACACACACACACACACACACACAATGCACACAAACACACACACAATGCACACACACACACAACACAACACACACACACCACACAACACACACACACACACAAACACACACACACACCACACCACAAACCCCACACACACACCACACACACACACAACACACAACACACACACAACACACAACACACACACACACACACACACACACACAACACACACACACACACACACACACAACACACAACCACAACACACACCACACACACACACACACACACACACACACAACACACACACCACCACACACACACACACACACACCACACACACACACACACAACCCCCACACACAACACACACACACACACACACAACACACACACACACCACACTACACACACACACACACACAACACAACACACACCCACACACACACACACACTACACACACACACACACACACACACACACACACACACACACACACACACACACACACATCACACACACACACACACACACACACACACACAACACTACACCACCACACACACACACACACACACACACACACAACACAACACACACAACACACAAACAACACACACACACACGTACAACACAACACACACACACACACACACAACACACACACACACACACACACACACACACCACACACACACACACACAACACACACACACACACACACACACAACACAACACACACACACACACACATACAAATACAAACACACACACATATACAACACAACACAACACACACACACACACACACACACACACAACACGTACACACACACACACACACACACACACACACACACTACACACCACACACACAACACACACATAACAACAAAACAAATACACACACACACATACAACACACACAACACACACACACACATAACACACACACACACACACACACAACACACACACACACCACACACCACACACACACACACACACACACACCACAACACACACACACACAACACAACACAACAACACACATCACATACAAATACAAATACACACACACATAGACAACACAACACAACACACACACACACACACACACACACACACACACACACACACACACACACACACACAAACACGTACAGACTACACACCACACACAGGCATAATGGCAGTGTGGCCTGGTGGAAAGATTGCAGTTTAGAAACCATTGCATGGCTGGTTGCTATGCAACGTGCTACTGAAGGAATCCTCTCTCTTCTGTAACTCCATGACATGTCCACCAAAGTCTGTTACTGTTAGAGTCAGGGAAACACTGTTCAAAGACCCTCTGCAAACCGTACATCTTCACAAAGTCTTGAGATGATGGATACGACTTGATTTTTCTGAGACAATGAGATATGGTTAACCTCCAAAATTGGTGACTGTATGTGTCATACGATATGAAAATCTGTAACAACGTGTAGAATGACGATATGAAAATCTGTAACAACGTGTAGAATGAGGTGCCTGTATCCATCATATGATGTAACATGTACAGGTGACTGTAACCATCATATGATGTAACATGTACAGGTGACTGTATCATCATATGATGTAACATGTACAGGTGACTGTATCCATCATATGATGTAACATGTACAGATGACTGTATCCATCATATGATGTAACATGTACAGAGGACTGTATCTATCATATGATGTAACTGTACAGAGGACTGTATCCATCATATGATGTAACATGTACATGTGACTGTATCCATCGTATGATGTAACATGTACAGGTGACTGTAACCATCATATGATGTAAAGTGTACAGGTGACTGTATCCATCGAATGATGTAACATGTACATGTGACTGTATCCATCGTATGATGTAACATGTACATTGACTGTAACCATCATATGATGTAACTGTACAGGTGACTGTAACCATCATATGATGTAACATGTACAGAGGACTGTATCCATCATATGATGTAACATGTACATGTGACTGTAACCATCGTATGATGTAACATGTACATGTGACTGTAACCATCATATGATGTAACGTGTACATGTGACTGTATCCATCGTATGATGTAACATGTACAGGTGACTGTATCCATCATATGATGTAACATGTACAGGTCATTGTATCCATCATATGATGTAACATGTACAGAGGACTGTATCAATAATATGATGTAATATGTACAGAGGACTGTATCCATCATATGATGTAATATGTACAGAGGACTGTATCCATCATATGATGTAACATGTACAGACGACTGTATCCATCATATGATGTAACATGTACAGATGACTGTATCCATCATATGATGTAACATGTACAGGTGACTGTATCCATCATATGATGTAATATGTACAGGTGACTGTATCCATCATATGATGTAAATGTACAGATGACTGTATCCATCATATGATGTAACATGTACAGAGGACTGTATCCATCATATGATGTAACATGTACATGTGACTGTATCCATCATATGATGTAACATGTACAGAGGACTGTATCCATCATATGATGTAACATGTACAGGTGACTGTATCCATCATATGATGTAACATGTACAGATGACTGTATCCATCATATGATGTAACATGTACAGGTGACTGTATCCATCATATGATGTAACATGTACAGAGACTGTATCCATCATATGATGTACATGTACAGAGGACTGTATCCATCATATGGTGTAACATGTACAGAGGACTGTATCCGTCATATGATGTATCATGTACGAGGACTGTATCCATCATATGGTGTAACATGTACAGAGGACTGTATCATATATGATGTAACATGTACAGAGGACTGTATCCATCATATGATGTAATATGTACAGAGGACTGTATCCATCATATGATGTAACATGTACAGACGACTGTATCCATCATATGATGTAAATGTACAGTGACTGTATCCATCATATGATGTAACATGTACAGGTGACGTATCCATCATATGATGTAACATGTACAGAGGACTGTATCCATCATATGATGTAACATGTACATGTGACTGTATCATCATATGATGTAACATGTACAGAGGACTGTATCCATCATATGATGTAACATGTACAGTGACTGTATCCATCATATGATGTAACATGTACAGGTGACTGTATCCATCATATGATTAACATGTACAGATGACTGTATCCATCATATGATGTAACATGTACAGGTGACGTATCCATCATATGATGTAACATGACAGTGACTGTATCCATCATATGATGTAACATGTACAGGTGACTGTATCCACATATGATTAACATGTACAGATGACTGTATCCATCATATGATGTAACATGTACGAGGACTGTACCATCATATGATGTAAATGACAGGTGACTGTATCCATCGTATGATGTAACATGTACAGGTGACTATCCATCATATGATGTAACATGTACATGTGACTGTATCCATCATATGAGTAACATGTACAGGTGACTGTATCCATCATATGATGTAACATGTACAGATGACTGTACCATCATATGATTAACATGTACAGAGACTGTATCCACATATGATGTAAATGTACAGTGACTGTATCCACATATGATGTAACATGTACAGGTGACTGTATCCATCATATGATGTAACATGTACAGTGACTGTATCCATCATATGATGTAACATGTACAGGTTACTGTATCATCATATGATGTAACATTACAGACGACTGTATCCATCATATGATGTAACATGTACAGTGACTGTATCCATCATATGATGTAACATTTACAGTGACTGTATCCATCATATGATGTAACATGTACAGATGACTGTATCCATCATATGATGTAACGTGTACAGGTGACTGTATCCATCGAATGATGTAACATGTACATGTGACTGTATCCATCGTATGATGTAACATGTACAGGACTGTAACCATCATATGATGTAACGTGTACAGGTGACTGTATCCATCATATGATGTAACATTACAGGTGACTGTATCCATCATATGATGTAACATGTACAGTGAATGTATCCATCATATGATGTACATGTACAGATGACTGTATCCATCATATGATGTAATGTACAGATGACTGTATCCATATATGATGTAACATGTACATGTGACTGTATCCATCATATGATTAAAATAACATGTACATGTGACTATTCCATCATATGATGTAACATGTACAGGTGACTGTATCCATCATATGATGTAATATGTACAGAGACTATCCATCATATGATGTAACATGTACAGGTGACTGTAACCATCATATGTGTAACATGTACATGTGATGTATCCATCAATGATGTAACATGTACAGTCATTGTATCCATCATATGATGTAACATGTACAGAGGACTGTATCCATCATATGATGTAACGGTACAGGGACTGTATCCATCGAATGATGTAACATGTACAGTGACTGTATCCATCTATGATGTAACATGTACATGGACTGTAACCATCATATGATGTAACTGTACAGGTGACTGTAACCATTATATGATGTAACATGTACAGAGGACTGTATCCATCATATGATGTAACATGTACAGTGACTGTACATCATGAGTAACATGTACAGTGACTGTAACATCATATGATGTAACTGACAGGTGACTGTATCCATCATTGATACAGTACAGGTACTGTATCCATCATATGAGTAACTTACAGGATGTATCCATCAATGATGTAACATTCAGGGACTGTATCATATATATTAAATGTACAGGGATGTATCCATCATATGATGTAAATGTACAAGGACTGTATCCATCATATGATGTAACATGTACAGAGACTGTATCCACATATGATGTAACATGTACAGAGACTGTATCCATCAATATGTAACATGTACAGGGACTGTATCCATCATATGATGTAATTGTACAGTACTGTATCATCATATGAGTAATAGTACAGGTGACTGTATCCATCTATGATGTAACATGTACAGAGACTGATCCATCATATGATGTAACATGTACAGGACTGTATCCAATATGGTGTAAATGTACAGGACTGTATCCTCTATATGTAACATGTACAGTGACTGTATCCATTATATGTGTAACATGTACAAGGACTGTATCCATCATATGATGTAACATGTACAGGTGACTGTATCCATATTGTGTAACATTACAGAGACTGTATCCATCATATGAGTAACAGTACAGAGGACTGTATCCATCTATGATGTAACATGTACAGGACTGTATCCATCATATAGTAACATGTACAAGGACTGTATCCTCATATGATGTAACAGTACAGGTGACTGTATCCATCATATGATTAACATGTACAAGACTGATCCATCATATGATGTAACATTACGGTGACGTATCCATCATATGATGTAACATGTACAGGACTGTATCCATCATATGATGTACTTACGAGGACTGTACCATCATATTGTGTAACATGTACAGGACTGTACCTCATATGATTACATGTACAAGGACGATCCATCATATGGTGTAACATGTACAGAGACGTATCAATGTATGATGTAACATGTACAGAGGACTGTATCCATCATATGATGTAAATGTACAGGGACTGTATCCATCATAGATGTAACATGTACAGAGCTGTATCCATCATATGATGTAACATGTACAGTGACTGTATCCATCATATGATTAACATGTACAGGGACTGTATCCTCATATGATGTAACATGTACAGAGGACTGTATCCATCATAGTTAACATGTACAGTGACTGTATCCATCATATGATTAACTGTACGAGGACTGTATCCATCATAGATGTAACATGTACAGGGACTGTATCCATCATAGATTAACATGTACAGATGACTGTATCCACATATGATGTACATGTACAGGTGACTGTATCCTCATATGATAACATGTACATGTGACTTATCCATCATATGATGTAACAGTACAGGTGACGTATCCATCTATATGTAACATGTACAGGTACTGTATCCATATAGAGTAACATGTACAGTGACTGATCCATCATATGATGTAAATTACGTTACTGTATATAATATTAAATGTAAGACACTGTACCACAATGATACAGTACTGACGTATCCACATATATGACTTACAGGGACTGTATCCATCAATGATGTAACATTACAGGATTATCATCATATATGTAACATGTACATGACACATCATATGATTACATGACAGATGACTATCATCATATGAGTACATGTACAGAGACTGTATCCATTATATGATGTAAAGTACTGTGACTGTATCCATCTATGATGAACACTAAATTACATGGACATATCCATCATAGTAACATGTAAGTGACTGTATCCATCATATGATTAATTACAGGACTATCATATGATTAATGTACATGACTTACCTCAATGTGTAACATGTACGTGACTGTATCCATCATATGATTAATGACAGGTATGTATCCATATATGATTAACAGTACAGAGACTGTATCCATCATTTAAGTGTACATGACTGTATCCATAATGATGTACATTCAGTGACTGATCTCGTATGATGAACAGTACAGTGACTGTACATCATATAGTAACGTGTACGTGACTGTAACCATCATATGATGAACATGTACAGGACTGTATCACATTGATAATGTACTGTGACTAACCATCGTATGAAGTAACATGTACATGGACTGTACCACATATGATGTAAGGTGACAGTGATGTATCCATCATTACGTAACATGACAGGTGACTGTATCCATCATATGATAACATGTACAGCATTGTATCATATATATGTACAGTACAAGGACTGTACATAAGATTAATAGTACAGGACTGACCAATATGATGTAAATGTCAGGGACTTATCCATCATTAGTAACTGTACAGAGACGTACCATTATGATGTAACATGTACAGACTGTATCCTATACATTACATGTCAGGTACTGTATCCTCATATATGTAATTTACAGGACTTATCCATAATGATGTAATACAGTGACTTATCCATCGTATGATGTAACATGTACAGAGGACTGTATCCATCATATGATGTAACATGTACAGGTGACTGTATCCATTATATGTGTAACATTACAGAGGACGTATCCATCATATGATGTAACATGTACAGGTGACTGTATCCATATATGGTGTAACATGTACAGAGGACGTATCCATCATATGATGTAACATGTACAGGTGACTGTATCCATTATATGGTGTAACATGTACAGAGGACTATATCCATCATATGATGTAACATGTACAGAGGACTGTATCCATCATATGATGTAACATGTACATGTGACTGTATCCATCATATCATGTAACATGTACAGAGGACTGTATCCGTCATATGATGTAACAGTACAGGTGACTGTATCCATCATATGATGTAACATGTACAGAAGACTGTATCCATCATATGATGTAACATGTACAGGTGACTGTATCCATCATATGATGTAACATGTACAGAGGACTGTATCCATCATATGATGTATCATGTACAGGACTGTATCCATCATATGGTGTAACATGTACAGAGGACTGTATCCGTCATATGATGTATCATGTACAGAGGACTGTATCCATCATATGGTGTAACATGTACAGAGGACTGTATCAATGATATGATGTAACATGTACAGAGGACTGTATCCATCATATGATGTAATATGTACAGAGGACTGTATCCATCATATGATGTAACATGTACAGACGGCTGTATCCATCATATGATGTAACATGTACAGGTGACTGTATCCATCATATGATGTAACATGTACAGGTGACTGTATCCATCATATGATGTAACATGTACAGAGGACTGTATCCATCATATGATGTAACATGTACATGTGACTGTATCCATCATATGATGTAACATGTACAGAGGACTGTATCCATCATGATGTAACATGTACAGGACTGTATCCATCAATGAATAACATGTACAGATGACTGTATCCATCATATGATGTAACATGTACAGGTGACTGTATCCATCATATGATGTACATGTACAGTGACTGTATCCATCATATGATGTAACGTGTACAGTGACTGTATCCATCATATGATGTAACATGTACAGATGACTGTATCCATCATATGATGTAACATGTACAGGGACTGTGTCCTTCATATGATGTAAATGTACAGGTGACTGTATCCATCGTATGATGTAACATGTACAGGTGACTATCCATCATATGATGTAACATGTACATGTGACGTATCCATCATATGATGTAACATGTACAGGTGACTGTATCCATCATATGATGTAACATGTACAGGTGACTGTATCCATCATATGATGTAACATGTACAGAGGACTGTATCCATCATATGATGTAACATGTACAGAGACTGTATCCATCATATGATGTAACATGTACAGGACTGTATCCATCATAGATGTAACATGTACATGTGACTGTATCCATCATATGATGTAACAGTACAGGTGACTGTATCCATCATATGATGTAACATGTACAGCGACTTGATAACATGTACAGAGGACTGTATCCATCATATGATGTAACATGTACAGGTGACTGTATCCATCATATGGTGTAACATGTACATGTGACTGTATCCATCATATGATGTAACATGTACAGGTGAATGTATCCATCATATGTGTAACATGTACAGAGGACTGTATCCATCATATGATGTAACTGTACAGGTGACTGTATCCATCATATGATGTAACATGTACAGAGGACTGTATCCATCATATGATGTAACATGTACAGGGACTGTATCCATCATATGATGTAAATGTACAGTGACTGTATCCATCATATATGTAACATGTACAGAGGACTGTATCCATCATATGATGTAACATGTACAGGTGACTGTATCCATCATATGATGTAACATGTACAGAGTGACTGTATCCATCATATGATGTAACATGTACAGGTGACTGTATCCATCATATGATGTAACATGTACAGGGACTGTATCATCATATGATGTAACATGTACAGAGGACTGTATCCATCATATGATGTAACATGTACAGAGGACTGTATCCATCATATGATGTAACATGTACAGAGGACTGTATCCATCATATGTGTAACATGTACAGAGTGACTGTATCCATATATGATGTAACATGTACAGAGGACTGTATCCATCATATGATGTAAATGTACAGGTGACTGTATCCATATATGAGTGTAACATGTACAGAGGACTGTATCCATCATATGATGTAACATGTACAGAGGACTGTATCCATCATATGATGTAACATGTACATGTGACTGTATCCATCATATGATGTAACATGTACAGAGGACTGTATCCTCATATGATGTAACATGTACAGGTGACTGTATCCATCATATGATGTAACATGTACAGATGACTGTATCCATCATATGATGTAACATGTACAGGTGACTGTATCCATCATATGATGTAACATGTACAGGGACTGTATCCATCATATGATGTATCATGTACAGAGGACTGTATCCATCATATGTGTAAACATGTACAGAGGACTGTATCCATCATATGATGTAATCATGTACAGAGGACTGTATCCATCATATGGATGTAACATGTACAGGGACTGTATCCAATATATGATGTAACATGTACAGAGGACTGTATCCATCATATGATGTAATATGTACAGAGGACTGTATCCATCATTATGATGTAACATGTACAGACGACTGTATCCATCATATGATGTAACATGTACAGGTGACTGTATCCATCATATGATGTAACATGTACAGGTGACTGTATCCATCATATGATGTAACATGTACAGAGGACTGTATCCATCATATGATGTAACTGTACATGTGACTGTATCCATCATATGATGTAACATGTACAGGGGCTGTATCCATCATATGATGTAACATGTACAGTGACTGTATCCATCATATGATGTAACATGTACAGGTGCTGTATCCATCATATGATGTAACTTACAGGTGACTGACCATCATATGATGTAACATGTACTGGACTGTATCCATCATATGATGTAACATGTACAGGTGACTGTATCCATCATATGATGTAACATGTACAGGTGACTGTATCCATCATATGATGTAATACATGTACAGGTGACTGTATCCATCATATGATGTAACATGTACAGTGACTGTATCCATCATATGATGTAACATGTACAGAGGACTGTATCCATCATATGATGTAACATGTACAGGTGACTGTATCCATCGTATGATGTAACATGTACAGGTGACTGTATCCATTCATATGATGTAATACATTGTACATGTGACAAATGTATCCATCATATGATGTAACATGTACAGGTGACTGTAATCCATCATATATGATTGTAATCATGTAATAGAATGTACGTGTATCCATCATATGATGTAACATGTAACATGAGGACTGTATCCATCATATGATGTAACATGTACAGGTGACTGTATCCATCATATGATGTAATATGTACAGTGACTGTATATCCATCATATGATGTAACACAATTGTAACATGTGACGTGTTATCCATCATTGATGTAACATGTACAGGTACTGTATCCATCATATGATGTAACATGTACAGAGACTGTATCCATCATATGATGTAACATGTACAGGTGACTGTATACCATCATATGATGTAACATGTTACAGTGACTGTATCCATCATATGATGTTACAATGTACATGATGACTGTATCCATCATATGATGTAACGTGTACAGGTGACTGTATCCATCATATGATGTAACATGTACAGTGACTGTATCCATCATATTAATGTAACATGTACATGTGACTGTAACCATCGTATTGATGTAACATGTACAGGTGACTGTATCCATCATATGATGTAACATGTACAGGTGACTGTAATCCATCATATGATGTAACATGTACAGTGACTGTATCCATCATATGATGTAACATGTACAGTGACTGTATCCATTCATATGATGTAACATGTACAGAGGACTGTATCCATATATATGATGTAACATGTACAGGTGACTGTATCCATCATAGATGATGTAACAGAGGACTGTATCCCTAGTGTAACATGTAGGACTGTATCCATCATATGATGTAACATGTACAGTGACTGTATCCATCATATGATGTAATATGTACAGTGACTGTATCCATCATATGATGTAACATGTACAGGTGACTGTATCCATCATATGATGTATACATGTACAGGTGACTGTATCCATCATATGATGTAACATGTACAGGTACTGTATCCATCATATGATGTAACATGTACAGAGGACTGTATCCATATATTGATGTAACATGTACAGAGGACTGTATCCATCATATGATGTAACATGTACATGTGACTGTATCCATCTATGATGTAACATGTACAGAGGACTGTAACCATCATATGATGTAACATGTACAGGTGACTGTATCCATTATATGATGTAACATGTACAGAGGACTGTATCCATCATATGATGTAACATGTACAGAGTGACTGTATCCATCATATGATGTAACATGTACAGATGGACTGTATCCATCATATGATGTAACATGTACATGTGACTGTATCCATCATATGATGTAACATGTACAGGACTGTATCCATCATATGATGTAACATGTACAGATGACTGTATCCATCATATGATGTAACATGTACAGGTGACTGTATCCATCATATGATGTAACATGTACAGAGGACTGTATCCATCATATGATGTAACATGTACAAGTGACTGTATCCATCATATGATGTAACATGTACAGTGACTGTATCCATCATATGATGTAACATGTACAGATGACTGTATCCATCATATGATGTAACATGTACAGATGACTGTATCCATCATATGATGTAACATGTACAGATGACTGTATCCATCATATGATGTAACATGTACAGAGTGACTGTATCCATCATATGATGTAACATGTACAGGTGACTGTATCCATCATATGATGTAACATGTACAGGTGACTGTATCCATCATATGATGTAACATGTACAGATGACTGTATCCATCATATGATGTAACATGTACAGAGTGACTGTATCCATCATATGATGTAACATGTACAGAGGACTGTATCCATCATATGATGTAACATGTACAGATGACTATCCATCATATGATGTAACATGTACAGATGACTATCCATCATATGATGTAACATGTACAGAGGACTGTGTCCATCATATTATGTAACATGTTACAGTGACTGTATCCATCATATGATGTAACATGTACAGAGGACTGTATCCATCATATGATGTAACATGTACAGAGGACTGTATCCATCATATGATGTAACATGTACAGTGACTGTATCCATCATATGATGTAACATGTACAGAGTGACTGTATCCATCAATATTAAATGTAAGCATCACATTGATGTACATGTACAGTGACTATCCATCATATATGTAACATGTACAGAGGACTGTATCCATCATATATGTAACATGTACAGTGACTGTATCCATCATATGATGTAACATGTACAGGGACTGTATCCATCATATGATGTAACATGTACAGAGTGACTGTATCCATCATATGATGTAACATGTACAGTGGACTGTATCCATCATATGATGTAACATGTACATGTGACTGTATCCATCATATGATGTAACATGTACAGGGACTGTATCCATCATATGATGTAATCATGTACAAGTGACTTATCCATCATATGATGTAACATGTACAGGTGACTGTATCCATCATATGATGTAACATGTACAGAGTGACTGTATCCATCATATGATGTAACATGTACAGGTGACTGTATCCATCATATGATGTAACATGTACATGTGACTGTATCCATCATATGATGTAACATGTACAGGACTGTATCCATCATATGATGTAACATGTACAAGTGACTGTATCCATCATATGATGTAACATGTACAGAGGACTGTATCCATCATATGATGTAACATGTACAGTGACTGTACCATCATATGATGTAACATGTACAGATGACTGTATCCATCTATGATGTAACATGTACAGGTGACTGTATCCATCATATGATGTAACATGTACAGAGGACTGTATCCATCATATGATGTAACATGTACATGTGACTGTATCCATCATATGATGTAACATGTACAGAGACTGTATCCATTATGATGTAACATGTACATGTGACTGTATCCTCATATGATGTAACATGTACAGAGGACTGTATCCATTATGTGATGTAACATGTACATGTGACTGTATCCGTCATATGATGTAACATGTACAGTGACGTATCCATCATATGATGTAACATGTACAGTGACTGTATCCATCATTGATGTAACATGTACATTGACTGTATCCGTCATATGATGTAACATGTACAGGGATTGTATCATATGTGATGTACAGTTACATTGACGTATCCGTCATATGATGCAAAATCATGTAATGTGTGAATCGTTGATCTGTGATGTATCATATGTATGTCTTGTGATTGCTGTCTGTGTGTATTGTTCTCTGTGTGTTATGTGTGTGTGTCTGTGTGTTGTTCTGTGTGTGTGTGTGTGCTCTGTGTGTGTTTGGCTTGTGTGTGTGTGTGTGTGCTCTGTGTGTGTTGTGTGTTGTGTGTGTGGTGTGCTCTGTGTGTGTGTGTGTGTGTGTGTGCTGTGTGTGTGGTGTTGTGTGTTGTGCTGTGTGTGTGTGTGTGTGTTGTGTGTGTGTGTGTGTGTGTGTGTGTGTGTGTGTGTGTGTGTGTGTGTGTGTGTGTGTGTGTGTGTTGTGTGTGTGTGTGTGTGTGTGTGTGTGTGTGTGTGTGTGTGTGTTGTGTGTGTGCAGGCCACGTTTGAAGGATGGATGGAGATAATGAGGGATGCCGTGGACTCCTCAGAAGTGAGTGGTGTGTAGAACACCTACAGTAGTGACGTCAGTACAGTGGTGTGTAGAACATCTACAGTAGTGACGTCAGTACAGTGGTGTGTAGAACACCTACAGTAGTGACGTAGTACAGTGGTGTGTAGAACACCTACAGTAGTGACATCAGTACAGTGGTGTGTAGAACACCTACAGTAGTGACGTCAGTACGGTGGTGTGTAGAACGTCTACAGTAGTGACGTCAGTACAGTGGTGTGTAGAACGTCTACAGTAGTGACGTCAGTACGGTGGTGTGTAGAACGTCTACAGTAGTGACGTCAGTACAGTGGTGTGTAGAACGTCTACAGTAGTGACGTCAGTACAGTGGTGTGTAGAACTCTATAGTAGTGACGTCAGTACAGTGGTGTGTAGAACGTCTACAGTAGTGACGTCAGTACAGTGGTGTGTAGAACGTCTACAATAGTGACGTCAGTACAGTGGTGTGTAGAACGTCTACAGTAGTGACGTCGGTACAGTGGTGTGGAGAACGTCTACAGTAGTGTCGTCAGTACAGTGGTGTGTAGAACGTCTACAGTATTGACGTCGGTACAGTGGTGTGTAGAACATCTACAGTAGTGACATCAGTAAAGTGGCGCATAGGACATCTACAGTAGTGACGTCAGCACAGTGGTGTGTGGGACACCTACAGCAGTGGCGTCAATGCAGTAGTGTGTAGGACATCTACAGTAGTTACGTCAGCAACGTGTGTAGAACACCTGCAGTAGTGACGTCAGTACAGTGATGCGTAGAACATCTTCATTAGTGACATCAGCACAGTGACGTGCAGAACACCTACAGTAGTGACGTCAGTACATTGGTGAGTAGAACACCTTCAGTAGTGACGTCAGTACAGTGGTGTGTAGAATACCTACAGCAGTGACGTCAGTACCGTGGTGTATAGAACACCTACGTTAATGACATCAGTACATGATACTATGTGATAATGATGGCATGGTGTTTTAAACAGGAAGATATTAGACCTGCTAGGTGTACATACAGACTGTAATGATACTTTGTGATGATGATGATAGTGATGATGATGATGATGATGGCATGGTGTTAAACAGGTAGATATTAGACCTGCTAGGTGTACATACAGACTGTAATGATACTTTGTGATGATGATGATAGTGATGATGATGATGATGATGGCATGGTGTTAAACAGGTAGATATTAGACCTGCTAGGTGTACATACAGACTGTAATGATACTTTGTGATGATGATGATGATAGTGATGATGATGATGATGATGGCATGGTGTTAAACAGGTAGATTATTAGACCTGCTAGGTGTACATACAGACTGTAATGATACTTTGTGATGATGACGATAGTGGTGATGATGATGATGATGATGGCATGGTGTTAAACAGGTAGATATTAGACCTGCTAGATGTACATACAGACTGTAATGATACTTTGTGATGATGACGATAGTGGTGATGATGATGATGATGATGGCATGGTGTTAAACAGGTAGATATTAGACCTGCTAGGTGTACATACAGACTGTAATGATACTTTGTGATGATGATGATAGTGGTGATGATGATGATGATGATGGCATGGTGTTAAACAGGTAGATATTAGACCTGCTAGGTGTACATACAGACTGTAATGATACTTTGTGATGATGATGATAGTGGTGATGATGATGATGATGATGGCATGGTGTTAAACAGGTAGATATTAGACCTGCTAGGTGTACATACAGACTGTAATGATACTTTGTGATGATGATGATAGTGGTGATGATGATGATGATGATGATGGTATGATGTTGAACATGTATATTTTGAACCTGATAAATGGACACACAGACTGTAATGATATTATATGATGATGATGACAATGATGATGCTGATGTTAGATAGATATTGAGCCTGATGAGTGGATATACAGACTGTAGTGATACCATGTGATGATGATGATGATGATGATGCTGATGTTAGATAGATATTGAGCCTGATGAGTGGACATACAGACTGTAATGATACCATGTGATGATGATGATGTTAGATAGATATTGAGCCTGATGAGTGGACATACAGACTGTAATGATACCATGTGATGATGCTGATGTTAGATAGATATTGAACCTGGTAAGTGGACATACAGACTGTAATGATACCATGTGATGATGATGATGTTAGATAGATATTGAACCTGGTAAGTGGACATACAGACTGTAATGATACCATGTGATGATGATGATGTTAGATAGATATTGAACCTGGTAAGTGGACATACAGACTGTAATGATACCATGTGATGATGATGATGTTAGATAATATTGAACCTGTGTAAGTGGACATACAGACTGTAATGATACCATGTGATGATGATGATGTTAGATAATATTGAACCTGGTAAGTGGACATACAGACTGTAATGATACCATGTGATGATGATGATGTTAGATAGATATTGAACCTGGTAAGTGGACATACAGACTGTAATGATACCATGTGATGATGATGATGTTAGATAGATATTGAACCTGGTAAGTGGACATACAGACTGTAATGATACCATGTGATGATGATGATGTTAGATAATATTGAACCTGGTAAGTGGACATACAGACTGTAATGATACCATGTGATGATGATGATGTTAGATAGATATTGAACCTGGTAAGTGGACATACAGACTGTAATGATACCATGTGATGATGATGATGTTAGATAGATATTGAGCCTGTATGAGTGGACATACAGACTGTAATGATACCATGTGATGATGATGATGTTAGATAGATATTGAACCTGGTAAGTGGACATACAGACTGTAATGATACCATGTGATGATGATGATGTTAGATAGATATTGAACCTGGTAAGTGGACATACAGACTGTAATGATACCATGTGATGATGATGATGTTAGATAGAATATTGAACCTGGTAAGTGGACATACAGACTGTATGATACCATGTGATGATGATGATGTTAGATAGATATTGAACCTGGTAAGTGGACATACAGACTGTAATGATACCATGTGATGATGATGATGTTAGATAGATATTGAACCTGGTAAGTGGACATACAGACTGTAATGATACCATGTGATGATGATGATGTTAGATAGATATTGAACCTGGTAAGTGGACATACAGACTGTAATGATACCATGTGATGATGATGATGTTAGATAGATATTGAACCTGGTAAGTGGACATACAGACTGTAATGATACCATGTGATGATGATGATGTTAGATAGATATTGAACCTGGTAAGTGGACATACAGACTGTAATGATACCATGTGATGATGATGATGTTAGATAGATATTGAACCTGGTAAGTGGACATACAGACTGTAATGATACCATGTGATGATGATGATGTTAGATAGATATTGAACCTGGTGAGTGGACATACAGACTGTAATGATACCATGTGATGATGATGATGTTAGATAGATATTGACCTGAATGTGGACATACAGACTGTAAATGATACCATGTGATGATGATGATGTTAGATAGATATTGAACCTGGTAAGTGGACATACAGACTGTAATGATACCATGTGATGATGATGATGTTAG
>JAPXFY010000013.1:4152606-4162606 GCA_030674185.1 Monoplex corrugatus | reverse complement strand
ATATTCTACAACCTGTCAGTCAGTGACGCTTTGAATTGATCCCTGATGAGTATTGTAATTTTGTTGATGTTGATATTGATGTTGATGTTGATGTGATACAACAATAACAGTTTTGTTGTTCAATGTTGACAGACAAGGTTCCAGTTGATATTCTACAACCTGTCAGTTAGTGACCGCTTTGAGCTGATCCTGATGATTGTGGTCTTCATGAACATGATCGTTGTGGGTATAGAGTTCTCCCAGTACAAGCTGCCTTGTATCTGGGTTGAGGTGACTTGATTGATTGATTGATTGATTGATTGATTGGTTGGATGGTTGGTTGGTTGATTGAATGATTGATTAATTGGTTGGTTGGTTGGTTGATTAGTTGATTGATTGGTTGGTGGTTGGTTGATTGATTGATTGATTGATTGATTGATTGATTGTGCGGGGCACAGAGTTCTCCCAGTACAAGCTGCCTTGTGTCTCGCATGGGATCTGCTCACTTTCACACATTGTCTGTTTGCTGGTATAGTCCATGTGCATGTATGTATATGTTGTCTGTTCAATTCATTTATCAAAATTAGATTTTTTTGTTTATTTATTCGTTTAGTTTTTCTTTCTTTATTTACTTTGCTAAGCATCTCAAGGAATGATATGATCCTAGTACTGCTCAAATGACATCATAATTATCATCTGTTAAAGGTTTATTTAATCACGGTCCCACTGCCAGGGAATGTACAGAAGCTATGACGTCGCCATGAGGCTTTTCAGTAGAAAAGACCCTGCACTCACTTCTGGATGACTTTGTCATGTTCAGTAACGACCCAACATATTATGACAGTTGTATAGTTGCAGAGACGTACCGAGTGAAGATGCACTCATCCTCTCTCATCTCTCCCTCCCCATCTTTCAGTGTGGAGATATCTAATCCGCCCTGCCAGCGAAGACTATTTTCAGTTATTGACACCAAAGACATTGACATCAAGTTACTTGGGACTCCAAAGCCATGGACATGAAGTTACCTGAGACACTGAAGACGTGGACATAACGGCACCCCAGACACCAAAGACATGGACATGAAATCACCTCAGACACCAAAAACGTGAATATAATGGCACCCCAGACACCAAAGACATGGACATGAAATCACCTCAGACACCAAAGACGTGGACATAATGGCACCCCAGACACAAAGACATGGACATGAAATTATCTCAGACACCAAAGACGTGGACATAACGGCACCCCAGACACAAAGACATGGACATGAAATTATCTCAGACACCAAAGACGTGGACATAACGGCACCCCAGACACAAAGACATGGACATGAAATTACATCATGACACAAAGACATGGACATGAAGTCACCCCAGACACAAAGACATGGACATGAAATTACATCATGACACAAAGACATGGACATGAAGTCACCCCAGACACAAAGACGTGCATGAAGTTACTTCAGTCACCAAAGACATGGACATGAAGTTACTTCAGTCACAAAAGATATGGACACGAAGTTACCTCAGTCACCAAAGACATAGACACGAAGTTACCTCAGTCACCAAAGACAGACATAAAGTTACCTCAGGCACCAAAGACTTTGACATAAATTTATTCCACACACCAAAGGTATGGTTATAAAGTTACCTCTGACAAAAGACATGGACATGAAGTTACCTCAGACACAAAGACATGGACATGAAGTTACCTCAGACACAAAGACATGGACATAAAGTTACCTCTGACAAAAGACATGGACATGAAGTTACCTCTGACAAAAGACATGGACATAAAGTTACCTCTGACATAAACACATGGACATAAAGTTACCTCTGACAAAAGACATGGACATAAAGTTACCTCTGACAAAAGACATGGACATAAAGTTACCTCAGACACAAAGACATGGACATAAAGTTACCTCTGACAAAAGACATGGACATAAAGTTACCTCTGACAAAAGACATGGACATAAAGTTACCTCTGACAAAAGACATGGACATGAAGTTACCTCAGACACACAAGACATGGACATAAAGTTACCTCTGACAAAAGACATGGACATGAAGTTACCTCTGACATAAACACATGGACATAAAGTTACCTCTGACAAAAGACATGGACATAAAGTTACCTCAGACACCAAACACTTTGACATAATTTTACCCCACACACCAAAGACATGTACATAAAGTTACCTCAGACACAAAGACACGGACATGAAGTTACCTCAGACACCAAACACTTTGACATAATTTTACCCCACACACCAAAGACATGGACATAAAGTTACCTCAGACACAAAGACACGGACATGAAGTTACCTCAGACACCAAACACTTTGACATAATTTTACCCCACACACCAAAGACATGGACATGAAGTTACCTCAGACACAAAGACATGGACATGAAGTTACCTCAGACACAAAGACATGGACATGAAGTTACCTCTGACACAAAGACATGGACATGAAGTTACCTCAGACACAAAGACATGGACATGAAGTTACCTCAGACACAAAGACATGGACATGAAGTTACCTCAGACACAAAGACATGGACATGAAGTTACCTCTGACACAAAGACATGGACATGAAGTTACCTCAGACACAAAGACATGGACATGAAGTTACCTCAGACACAAAGACATGGACATGAAGTTACCTCAGACACAAAGACATGGACATGAAGTTACCTCAGACACAAAGACATGGACATGAAGTTACCTCAGACAAAAAGACATGGACATGAAGTTACCTCAGACACAAAGACATGGTCATAAGTTGCCTCAGACACAAAGACATGGAACATGAAGTTACCTCTGACACAGACATGGACATAAAGTTACCTCTGACACCAAACACTTTGACATAATTTTACCCCACACACCAAAGACATGGACATAAAGTTACCTCAGACACAAAGACACGGACATGAAGTTACCTCAGACACCAAACACTTTGACATAATTTTACCCCACACACCAAAGACATGGACATAAAGTTACCTCAGACACAAAGACATGGACATGAAGTTACCTCAGACACAAAGACATGGACATAAAGTTACCTCTGACACAAAGACATGGACATAAAGTTACCTCAGACACAAAGACATGGACATGAAGTTACCTCTGACACAAAGACATGGACATAAAGTTACCTCTGACACAAAGACATGGACATAAAGTTACCTCTGACACAAAGACATGGACATGAAGTTACCTCTGACACAAAGACATGGACATAAAGTTACCTCAGACACAAAGACATGGACATAAAGTTACCTCTGACACAAAGACATGGACATGAAGTTACCTCAGACACAAAGACATGGACATGAAGTTACCTCAGACACAAAGACATGGACATGAAGTTACCTCAGACATAAAGACATGGACATGAAGTTACCTCAGACACAAAGACTTTGACATAATTTACCCCCACACACCAAAGACATGGTCATAAGTTTACCTCAGACATAAAGACATGGACATGAAATTACCTCAGACACAAAGACTGACATAAATTTACCCCACACACCAAAGACATGGACATGAAGTTACCTCAGACACAAAGACTTGGACATGAAGTTATACTCAGACACCAAACACTTTGACATAAATTTATTCCACACACCAAAGACATGGACATGAAGTTACCTCAGACACAAAGACTTTGACATAAATTTACCCCACACACCAAAGACATGGACATAAACATACCTCATGACACAAAGACTTGGACATGAAGTTATCTCAGACACCAAACACTTTGACATAAATTTATTCCACACACCAAAGACATGGACATGAAGTTACCTAAGACACCAAAGACATGGACATAAAGTTACCTCAGACACAAAGACATGGACATAAAGTTACCTCAGACACAAAGACTTTGACATAAATTTACCCCACACACCAAAGACATGGACATAAAGTTACCTCAGACACAAAGACTTTGACATAAATTTACCCCACACACTAAAGACATGGACATGAAGTTACCTCAGACACCAAAAACATGGACATGAATTTACCTCAGACACCAAAGACCTTGAAATAAATTTACCCCACACACCAAAGACATGGTCAATACCTCAGACACAAAAACATAAACATGAAGTTACCTCAGACACCAAAGACATGGACATGAAGTTACCTCAGACACCAAAGACCTGGACATAAAGTTGCCCAACACATTGAATTTGATTCACTTTGAAGACTTTCAGTTTTGTTTGTTTTTGTTTGTTTGTTTGTTTGTTTGTTTGTTTTTGTTTCTTGATACAGAAACTATTTGCAGAGACCCAGGCTTTGGCACACAACTGACAGAGCTAGAGGAATCTGGTGAACAGTTGTTTAGTGCCATGTCCGAATGTGAAAATAGTACAGTTTACTTAACTTTGATGAAACTCAGGCTTGTTGATTTGTGAAAAGGAAGTAGCCAGGACAACGTGTGTGTGTGTGTGTGTGGTGTGTGTGTGTGTGTGTGTGTGTGTGTGTGTGGTGTGTGTGTGTGTGTGTGTGTGTTGTTGTGTGGTGCAATCTGCAGATCCTCTGGATCGCAGACATCGCGTTCTGCACATTCTTTGTGATCGAAGCCATCCTGAAGATCATTGGATTACGTATGTACTACTTCACCCTGCCCTGGAACTGTTACGACTTTGTGGTCGCTGTCCTCTCCTGTCTGGGTCAGTGAAATACTTGTACATAACATAACTTTCTTTCCCTCATCGTCTGTGTGGTTGTCTTTTCTTGTCGGGGTCAGAAGCTTTCTTCCATTGTCTGAAAAACAAGTGATGTCTATGTCTCACTACCCTGGGACTGCTGTCACTCTGTGTGGTTGTCTTTTCTTGTCCGGGTCAGTAGCTTTCTTACTCTCGACATCCGGCGAGCATGGCGACTGAGACGGTGGAGAACAGCTCAGGTATTCCCTGAACTGACATTGCTGAAAATGTAGATGAATTTATGAAGACGCCTGAAAATGAATCGGCTAAAGTTCTTCGGCAGTTTGATGAATTGCGTAGCAAGTTCAAGTTCATGGAATACAACCTGAACACAAAGAAGACAAGGTTAAAGGGTCAAATACCTGATATACGTACTTCTCTTGATATTGTGAAACATTCGCAGTGCAAGAAGGATCATAAATCCACTAGAGAGCAGATTTTTGCTGTCAGATCATCTGTTTGCAAAGCGAAGGCAACTCCCACTGACAAAGTTTGTCTGTGGCTTGGTGCAAACGTGATACTTGAATACACACTAGATGATGCAGATAGCTTCTTGGAGAAGAACGTGACCACTGCTGTCAAGACCCTGGCCCAGGTGGAAGACGACCTTGGATTTCTCAGGGATCCGATGACTACTTTAGAAGTCAGTATGGCACGAATGTACAATTGGGATGTGAAAAGGCGGCAGGCAGAGAAGGCAGTGAAGTCCTAATGTACTCAGTGTCAAATATTGTCTGTTAGTGCTGAATGGCAGGACTAGTTGGCTGGTGTTGTGGTCTCATTCTACCATCAAAGAGAAGAGGTTAATATTAGACTCTTTCTCTCAAGAGAATCCATTCCTTTACCACAAAGATGGAGCGTCATTCAACAATTGTCAGGTTACCAGGATTAGTTTACTGTTGGAGGTTTAGCTGTAGACATGAATGTCTTACTCTGAAGTGCTGTTATAGTAATCAATGACCACTGCTTCATTACTACTTTTCCACATTGCGTAAAATATCATTGTGTGTTTTATGTAGTTGTCAGTAATGACTACTGTGTTGTACACATTGTATAAAATATCATTGTGTGTTTTATGTAGTTGTCAGTAAGACTACTGTGTTGTACACAATTGTATAAAATATCACTGTGTGTTTTATGTAGTTTCAGTAATGACTACGTGTTGTACACATTGTATAAATATCACTGTGTGTTTTATGTAGTTGTCAGTAATGACTACTGTTTGTACACATTGTATAAAATATCACTGTGTGTTTTATGTAGTGTCAGTAATGACTACTGTGTTGTACACATTGTATAAAAATCACTGTGTGTTTTATGTAGTTTCAGTAATGACTACTGTGTTTATACATTGTATAAAATATCACTGTGTGTTTTATGTAGTTGTCAGTAATGACTACTGTGTTTATACATTGTATAAAATATCATTGTGTGTTTTATGTAGTTGTCCGTAATGACTACTGTGTTGTACACATTGTATAAAATATCATTGTGTGTTTTATGTAGTTGTCAATAATGACTATTATCCATATCATATAAATATCATTGTGTGTTTTATGTAACTGTCAATAATGACTATTGTCCATATTGCGTACAATATTATTGTGTGTTTTATGTAGTTGTCAGTAATGACTACTGTGTTGTACACATTGTATAAAATATCATTGTGTGTTTTATGTATTCAGTAAGACTATTGTCCATATTATGTAAAATATCATTGTGTGTTTTATGTAGTTGTCAGTAATGACTACTCGTGTTTATACATTGTATAAAATATCACTGTGTGTTTTATGTAGTTGTCAGTAATGACTACTGTGTTTATACATTGAATAAAATATCATTGTGTGTTTTATGTATTCAGTAAGACTATTGTCCATATTATGTAAAATATCATTGTGTATTTCATGTAGCTGTCAATAATGACTATTGTCCACATTATGTGAAATATCATTGTGTGTTTTATGTAGCTGTCAATAATGACTATTGTCCACATTGTGTACAGCATCATCGTGGGTTTTACGTAGTTAATAATGACTATTGTCCACATTATGTAAAATATCATTGTGTGTTTTATGTAGCTGTCAATAATGACTATTGTCCATATTGTGTACAATATCATTGTGTGTTTTGTGTAGTCAATAATAACTATTGTCCATATTATGTATGTTTTATGTAGCTGTCAATAATGACTATTATCCACGTTATGTAAAATATCATTCTGTGTTTTATGTAGCTGTCTATAATGACTATTGTCCATATTATGTAAAATATCATTGTTTTATATAACTGTCAATAATGACTATTGCCCATATCGTGTCAAATATCATCGTGTGTTTTATGTAGTTAATAATGACTTGTGCACATTATGTAAAATATTATTGTGTGTTTTATGTGCTGTCAATAATGACTATTATCCACATTATGTAAAATATCATTGTGTGTTTTATGTAGTTGTCAATAATGAATATTGTATTGTCCATATTGTGTAAAATATAATTGTGTGTTTATATGTAGTTGTCAATAATGGCTACTGTATTGTCCATATTGTATGAAATATAATTTCTTTGTGAGCACTGTCTTCTAATGTGTGGATCAGTTGCAGTATCATCGCTTGTTGTCCACAATCACAATGTCGTTTAAACACAGTGACTGAATATTTGTACACATTGTCTGAACACATAGACTGTCTGAATACTGATACATTGCATACACACTACTTGAATACTGATACATTGTATAAACACTGCTTGAATACTGATACATTGTATAAACACTGCTTGAATACTGATATATTGTATAAAACACTGCTTGAATACTGATACATTGTATATATAATACATAGACTGTCTGAATACTGATACATTGCATAAATAATACATAGACTGTCTGAATACTGATACATTGTATAAATAATACATAGACTGTCTGAATACTGATCCATTGCATAAATAATACATAGACTGTCTGAATACTGATACATTGTATAAATAATACATAGACTGTCTGAATACTGATACATTGTATAAATAATACATAGACTGTCTGAATACTGATACATTGTATAAATAATACATAGACTGTCTGAATACTGATCCATTGCATAAATAATACATAGACTGTCTGAATACTGATACATTGTATAAATAATACATAGACTGTCTGAATACTGATACATTATATAAATAATACATAGACTGCCTGAATACTGATTGCATAAATAATACATAGACTGTCTGAATACTGGTACATTGCATAAATAATACATAGACTGTCTGTATACTGATACATTGCATACACACTGCTTGAATACTGATAGATTATATAAACACTGCTTGAATACTGATACTTTGTATAAACACTGCTTGAATACTGATACATTGTATAAATAAATACATAGACTGTCTGAATACTGATACATTTGTATAAACACATAGACTGTCTGAATACTGATATATTGTATAAACACATAGACTGTCTGAATACTGATACATTGTATAAACACATAGACTGTCTGAATACTGATACATTGTATAAATATACAGACTGTCTGAATACTGATACATTGTATAAACACATAGACTGTCTGAATACTGATACATTGTATAAATACACAGACTGTCTGAATACTGATATATTGTATAAACACACAGACTGTCTGAATACTGATACATTGTATAAACACACAGACTGTCTGAATACTGATACATTGTATAAATACACAGACTGTCTGAATACTGATATATTGTATAAACACACAGACTGTCTGAATACTGATATATTGTATAAACACATAGACTGTCTGAATACTGATACATTGTATAAACACACAGACTGTCTGAATACTGATATATTGTATAAACATAGACTGTCTGAATACTGATACATTGTATAAACACACAGACTGTCTGAATACTGATACATTGTATAAACACATAGACTGTCTGAATACTGATACATTGTATAAACACATAGACTCTCTGAATACTGATATATTGTATAAACACATAGACTGTCTGAATACTGATATATTGTATAAACACACAGACTGTCTGAATACTGATACATTGTATAAACACACAGACTGTCTGAATACTGATACATTGTATATAAACACATAGACTGTCTGAATACTGATATATTGTATAAACACATAGACTGTCTGAATACTGATAATTGTATAAACACAGACTGTCTGAATACTGATAATTGTATAAACACACTAGACTGTCTGAATACTGATAATTGTATAAAACACAAGACTGTCTGAATACTGATACTATTGTATAAACACACAGACTGTCTGAATACTGATATATTGTATAAACACACAGACTGTCTGAATACTGATACATTGTATAAACACACAGACTGTCTGAATACTGATACATTGTATAAACACAAGACTGTCTGAATACTGATACATTGTATAAACACAAGACTGTCTGAATACTGATACATTGTATAAACACACAGACTGTCTGAATACTGATACATTGTATAAACACACAGACTGTCTGAATACTGATACATTGTATAAACACAAGACTGTCTGAATACTGATACATTGTATAAACACATAGACTGTCTGAATACTGATACATTGTATAAACACACAGACTGTCTGATACTGAATTTAAACATAGATGTCTGAATACTGATACATTGTATAAACACACAGACTGTCTGAATACTGATATATTGTATAAACACACAGACTGTCTGAATACTGATACATTGTATAAACACACAGACTGTCTGAATACTGATATATTGTATAAACACACACTGTCTGAATACTGATACATTGTATAAACACTTAGACTGTCTGAATACTGATACATTGTATAAACACAGTGTCTGAACACACTGACTCACATATCGTCAAGAACTCAAGTTTAACCATCCTTTATTGCAATGTACAGGGATGTCCATGATAGTATTGACAAATCAACATTATTGTATAGACTTTATCCTCCCTCCTGAGGACTTTCAAGCCTTTCCAGTTTTGTCTATAAATTCTAAATCTGTGTGTGTGTGTTCGGGGGGGGGGGGGGGGGAGGGGGGAGGTTAGAGGTGTGTCAAAATGTGTGCATGGGCTTGTTGTGTGGTGTGAGTGTGTGTGTGCGTGCACGTGCGTGTGTGTGTTGTGAGTCTGTGTGTGTATTGTGTGTACGTATTGTATGTGTGTGTGTGTGTGTGTTACAGATGTGACGGTCCATCTGATCCATCAATCGAAAGACGTCCGCTTGCCTCAACGTATTTACGGTAGGTGACATTGTGT
>JAPXFY010000013.1:4132606-4147606 GCA_030674185.1 Monoplex corrugatus | reverse complement strand
GTGGTATGATGTGGTGTCTGTGCTGTACTGTCGTGGTGTGGTGTGCTGTGTCATGGTGTGGTATGATGTGGTGTGCTGTGCTGTGTTGTACTGTCGTGGTGTGCTGTGCTGTGTCATGGTGTGCTGTGTCTTGGTGTGTGTCATGTGTGTGATGGTGTTGGGCTGTACTGTCGTGGTGTGGTGTGCTGTGTCGTGGTGTGCTGTGCTGTGCTGTGCTGTGTCGTGGTATAGTGTAATATGGTGTGCCGTGCTGTGTTGTGGTGTGCTGTGCTGTGCTGTGCTGTGTCGTGGTATAGTGTAATATGGTGTGCCATGCTGTGTTGTGGTGTGCTGTGCTGTGCTGTGCTGTGTCGTGGTATAGTGTAATATGGTGTGCCGTGCTGTGCTGTGTCGTGGTTTGCTGTGCTGTGCTGTGTCGTGGTATAGTGTAATATGGTGTGCCGTGCTGTGTTGTGGTGTGCTGTGCTGTGCTGTGCTGTGCTGTGTCGTGGTATAGTGTAATATGGTTTGCTGTGCTGTGTCATGGTATGCTGTGCTGTGCTGTGTCGTGGTGTGCTGTGCTGTGCTGTGTCATGGTATAGTGTAATATGGTGTTGTGTGTGTTTGTGGTATAGTGTAATATGGTTTGCTGTGCTGTGTCGTGTGATGCTGTGCTGTGTCATGGTATAGTGTAATATGGTGTGGTGTGGTGTGCTGTGTCGTGGTGTGCTGTGCTGTGCGTGTGTCGTGGTATAGTGTAATATGGTGTGCTGTGCTGTGGTGTGCTGTGTCGTGGTGTGCTGTGCTGTGTCATGCTGTGCTGTGCTGTGCTGTGTGCATGGTATAGTGTAATATGGTGTGCTGTGCTGTGTTGTGGTGTGGTGAGGTATTATGTGATGTGTTGTGGTGTGGTGTGGTATGCTGTGGTGTGGTGTTGAGGCATGCTGTGTGGTGTGGTGTGATTGTGGTGTGTGGTATGCTGTGGTGTGGTATGGTGTGGTTGGTATGGTGTGGTGTGGTGTTGTGGTATGCTGTGTGGTGTGGTATGCTGTGGTGTGGTATGCTGTGGTGTGTTGTGGTGTGGATATGCTGTGGTGTGGTGTGTGGTATGCTGTGGTGGTATGCTGGTGTGTTGTATGCTGTGGTGTGTATGCTGTGGTGTGATATGCTGTGGTGGTGTGATATGCTGTGGTGTGGATATGCTGTGGTGTGGTGTGTATGCTGTGGTGTGGATATGCTGTGGTGTGAGTGTGGTTGTGTGGTGTGTGGTGTGGGTGATTGCTGTGGTGTGGTGTGATATGCTGTGGGGTGTGGTGTGATATGCTGTGGTGTGGTGTGATATGCTGGTGTGGTGTGTGGGTGTGTATGCTGTGGTGTGGTGTGATATGCTGTGGTGTGGTGTGATATGCTGTGTGTGGTGTGATATGCTGTGGTGTGGTGTGATATGCTGTGGTGTGCTGTGTGTGTATGCTGTGGTGTGGTGTGATATGCTGTGGTGTGTATGCTGTGTGTGTGTGGTATGCTGTGGTGTGTTGCTGTGTGTGTGTGTGTGGTATCTATGTGGTTGTTGGTGGTGGTGATATGCTGTGGTGTATGCTGTGGTGTGATATGCTGTGTGTAGTGTGTATGCTGTGGTGTTGGTATGCTGTGGTGTGGTGTGGTGTGATAGCTGGTGTGGTGTGTGTGTGGTGATATGCTGGTGTGTGGTGTGGTATGCTGTGGTGTGGTATATGCTGTGGTGTGGTGTGATATGCTGTGGTGTGGATGGTGTTGGTATGCTGTGTGGTGTATGGTGGTGGTGTGTTGTGTGATATCTGCTGTGGTGTGGTGTGATATGCTGTGGTGTGGTGTGTGGTATTGTGTGTGTGTGGTATGGTGGTTGTGTGGTGATATGTGTGTGTGTGGTTGATATGCGTGTGGTGTGTTGGTATGCTGTGGTGTGGTGTGTATGCTGTGGTGTGGTGTGATATGTGGTGTGGTGTGATATGCTGTGGTGTGTTGTGATATGCTGTGGGTTGTGTATCTGTGGTGTGGTGTGATATGCTGTGTGTGTGGTATGCTGTGGTGTGGTGTGATTGCTGTGGTGTGATATGCTGTGGTTGGTTGATATGCTGTGGTGTGGTGTGATATGCTGTGGTGTGTGATATGCTGTGTGTGTGTGGTATGCTGTGGTGTGTGTGTATGCTGTGGTGTGGGTGTGATATGCTGTGGTGTGGTGTGATATGCTGTGGTGTGGTTGTGATATGCGTGGTGGTGTGTATGCTGTGGTGTGGTGTGATATGCTGTGGTGTGGTGTGTATGGCTGTGGTGTGATATGCTGTGGTGGTTGATAGTGTGGATGCTGTGGTGTGTGTGTGTGTGTATGCTGTGGTGTGGTGGTATGCTGTGGTGTGTTGATATGCGTGTGTGGTGTGTATGCTGGTGGGTGTGGTGTGGTATGATTGCTGTGGTGTGATATGCTGTGGTGTTTTGTATGCTGTGGTGTGGTGTGATATGCTGTGTGTGTGGTGTGATATGCTGTGGTGTGGTGTGGATATGCTGTGGTGTGGTGTGGTATGCTGTGGTGTGGTGTGATATGCTGTGGTGTGGTGTGATATGCTGTGGTGTGGTTTGATATGCTGTGGTGTGGTGTGGTATGCTGTGGTGTGGTGTGATATGCTGTGGTGTGGTGTGGTATGCTGTAGTGTGGTGTGATATGCTGTGGTGTGGTGTGATATGCTGTGGTGTGATATGCTGTGGTGTGATATGCTGTGGTGTGGTGTGATGTGCTGTGGTGTGGTGTGATATGCTGTGGTGTGATATGCTGTGGTGTGGTATGCTGTGGTGTGGTGTGGTATGCTGTGGTGTAGTGTGGTATGCTGTGGTGTGGTGTGGTGTGGTGTGATATGCTGTGGTGTGGTGTTGTATGCTGTGGTGTGGTTGTGATATGCTGTGGTGTGGTGTGATATGCTGTGGTGTGGTATGCTGTGGTGTGGTGTGGTATGCTGTGGTGTGGTATGCTGTGGTGTAGTATGCTGTGGTGTGGTGTGATATGCTGTGGTGTGGTATGCTGTGCTTCGTCATGGTATAGTGTAATATGTTGTGCTGTGTTGTGTCGTGGTGTGGTGTGGTGTGGTGTGGTGTGTGGTGTGGTGTGGTATGATGTGGTGTGCTATGCTGTGTCATGGTGTGGTGTGGTATAGTGTGGTGTGTTATGGTATAGTGTGGTGTGTTATGGTATAGTGTGGTGTGTCATGGTGTGGTATGATGTGGTGTGCTATGCTGTGTCGTAGTGTGGTGTGGTGTGGTATAGTGTGGTGTGTTATGGTATAGTGGTGTGTGGTGTGGTATAGTGTGGTGTGTTATGGTATAGTGTGGTGTGTCATGGTATAGTGTGGTGTGGTGTGGTATGATGTGGTGTGCTATGCTGTGTCATAGTGTGGTGTGGTATAGTGTGGTGTGTTATGATATAGTGTGGTATAGTGTGGTGTGTTATGGTGTGGTATAGTGTGGTGTGTCATGGTATAGTGTGGTGTGGTGTGGTATAGTGTGGTGTGTCATGGTATAGTGTGTTATGGTATAGTGTGGTGTGTTATGGTATAGTGTGGTGTGGTGTGGTATAGTGTGGTGTGTCATGTATAGTGTGGTGTGGTTTGGTATGATGTGGTGTGCTATGCTGTGTCATGGTGTGGTGTGGTGTGGTGTGGTATAGTGTGGTGTGGTACAGTGTCCACATATACCTGTTTTACAGGTGGCCGAAGGCTTACACAGACTGATCTTCTCACTGGTGTGGTGTGGTGTGGTGTGGTGTGCTATGCTGTGCTGTGCTGTGCTGTGCTGTGCTGTGGTGTGGTACAATGCTCACATATACTCGGTGTGCAGGTGGCCAAAGGTTTACGCAAAGTGATGTTCTCACTGGTGATCTCGCTGCCTGCCATCATCAACATCATGGCACTACTAACACTGTGTCTGTTCATCTATGCCATTTTTGGCATGTTCCTGTTTTCCCACGTCAAGCTGACAGGGGCCCTGACCCCCCTCCTGAACTTCAGGTCCTTCAGGCAGTCAGCCCTCCTCCTTCTGGTTCTCTCCACTGCTGCTGGCTGGAACGATGTCCTGGACCCTCTGCTGATCTCTCCACCTTTGTTAGTGATCTGTGTCTGTGTGTGTATGTCTCTGTGTGTCTTTGTCTGTCTGTACTGTGTCTGTCTGATGATGATGATGATATGATTGTGATGGTGATGATGATGATGATGATGATATGATGGTGGTGGTGGTGGTGGTAGTGATGATAGTGATGATGATGGTGGTGGTGGTGATGATGGTGATGATGATATGATGGTGATGGTAGTGATGATGGTGATGATGATGATGATGTGACAGCTGTAATAACACTCACCACATGCTGGATGACGGCACCTACAGGGCGGGGACTATGGTTCATCTGATGATGATGGTGATGATGATGGCGATGGTGGTGGTGGTGATGATGATGATGATAATGGTGATGATGATGATAATAGTGGTGATGATGATGATGTGACAGCTGTAATAACACTCACCACATGCTGGATGATGGCACCTACATAGAAGTACAGGGAGGGGACTGTGTTTCATCTGATGATGATGATGATGATGATGACGATGATGATGATGATGTGATGATGATGATGATGATGATGATGGTGATGATGGTGATGATGTGACAGCTGTAATAACACTCACCACATGCTGGATGATGGCACCTACATAGAAGTACAGGGCGGGGACTGTGTTTCATCTGATGATGATGATGATGATGATGACGATGATGATGATGATGTGATGATGATGATGATGATGATGATGGTGATGATGGTGATGATGTGACAGCTGTAATAACACTCACCACATGCTGGATGATGGCACCTACATAGAAGTACAGGGCGGGGACTGTGTTTCATCTGATGATGATGATGATGATGATGACGATGATGATGATGATGTGATGATGATGATGATGATGATGATGATGATGGTGATGATGTGACAGCTGTAATAACACTCACCACATGCTGGATGATGGCACCTACATAGAAGTACAGGGCGGGGACTGTGTTTCATCTGATGATGATGATGATGATGATGATGTGACAGCTGTAATAACACTCACCACATGCTGGATGATGGCACCTACATAGAAGTACAGGGCGGGGACTGTGTTTCATCTGATGATGATGATGATGACGATGATGATGATGATGTGATGATGATGATGATGATGATGATGATGATGATGATGATGATGATGTGACAGCTGTAATAACACTCACCACATGCTGGATGATGGCACCTACATAGAAGTACAGGGAGGGGACTGTGGTTCATCTGATGATGATGATGATGGTGGTGGTGATGATGATGGTGGTGGTGATGATGATGGTGATGATGATGATGGTGATGATGATGATGATGTGACAGCTGTAATAACACTCACCACATGCTGGATGATGGCACCTACATAGAAGTATAGGGAGGGGACTGTGGTTCATCTGATGATGATGGTGATGATGATGATGATGGTGGTGGTGGTGGTGGTGGTGGTGATGATGTGACAGCTGTAATAACACTCACCACATGCTGGATGATGGCACCTACATAGAAGTACAGGGCGGGGACTGTGGTTCATCTGATGATGATGATGATGGTGATGGTGATGATGATGATGATGGTGATGATGATGGTGATGATGATGATGATGTGACAGCTGTAATAACACTCACCACATGCTGGATGACGGCACCTACATAGAAGTACAGGGAGGGGACTGTGGTTTATCTGATGATGATGATGATGATGATGATGATGATGATGATGATGATGATGATGTGATGATGATGATGATGATGATGATGGTGGTAGTGGTGATGATGTGACAGCTGTAATAACACTCACCACATGCTGGATGATGGCACCTACATAGAAGTACAGGGCGGGGACTGTGGTTCATCTGATGATGATGATGATGATGATGATGTGACAGCTGTAATAACACTCACCACATGCTGGATGACGGCACCTACATAGAAGTACAGGGCGGGGACTGTGGTTCATCTGATGATGATGATGATGGTGGTGGTGATGATGATGGTGGTGGTGATGATGATGATGATGATGATGATGATGATGGTGATGATAATGGTGATGATGGTGATGATGATGATGTGACAGCTGTAATAACACTCACCACATGCTGGATGACGGCAACTACATAGAAGTACAGGGCGGGGACTGTGGTTCATCTGATGATGATGATGATGGTGGTGGTGATGATGATGGTGGTGGTGATGATGATGATGATGATGATGATGATGATGGTGATGATAATGGTGATGATGGTGATGATGATGATGTGACAGCTGTAATAACACTCACCACATGCTGGATGACGGCAACTACATAGAAGTACAGGGCGGGGACTGTGGTTCATCTTACCTGGCCACACCTTTCATGGTCTCTTACATCATCCTGACCTACCTGTTTATCATCAACATGTACATTGCTGTCATCCTAGAGAACTACCAACAGGTCAGTCTGTCTGTCTCTATGTCTGTCTGTCTCTCTGTCTCTTTCTATCTGTCTATGTGTCTGTTTGTATGTATGTATGTCTGTATGTATGTATGTATGTTTTCCTGCATGCCTGTCTGTATGTCTGTCTGTCTGTCTGCCTGTCTGTCTAACCTACATCATCCTGACCTACCTGTTTATCATCAACATGTGCATTACTGTCATCCTGGAGAACTACAGTCAGGTCTGTTTGCCTGTGTGTCTATCTATCTGTCTGTCTATCTGTCTGCTAACCTGTCTGTTTGTCCATCAGCCTGTCTGCCTGTCTGCTTGTTTGTCTCTCTATCTGTCTGCCTGTCTGCTTGTTTGTCTCTCTGTCTGCCAGTTTGTCTGTGCTACGTCATCGTGTTGCCATCCGATATTGACAGAATTAAACAGATTATAGCAGACAAATACCTCAACCTAAAGTATATAGATTGATTGTTGACAGTGAACATAGCTGACCATCTGAAAGTGACAGAAGTTAACAAATCATAGCCCCCCAAAGGCCTGTTTATAGCCAGACTTTAACATTACATTAACCATGCACATTACATAACCACAGTTTGAGACAGAGTTCACTGAAAACCTTTAAAGTCATGTCAGCCTTATATTATTATCGCAGAAATGACTCATGTCGAAACAGGCCCATACATGTATTTCAGTCTGAGCCAAGATGTTGACAATGTCTGGCAAGGCAGACGAACTAGCCTGTAGTGGAAGCTTAGGATTAACCAACGTACAACCCCTCAAGTAGAAACAGGCCCTTACCGATACTTCATGTGAACATGAAGTGGACAATGACTGGCCAGCCAGACAAACTAGCCTCTCCACTGATGGCTTAGGATTAACCAACGTACAACCCCTCAAGTAGAAACAGGCCCTTACCGATACTTCATGTGAACATGAAGTGGACAATGACTGGCCAGCCAGACAAACTAGCCTCTCCACTGATGGCTTAGGATTAACCAACGTACAACCCCACAAGTAGAAACAGGCCCTTACCGATACTTCATGTGAACATGAAGTGGACAAGATCTGGCCAGCCAGACAAACTAACCTCTGGACTGATGGCTTAGGATTAACCAACATCTAGCAGTACAACCAATCACTGTAAAAGAGACAATTAAACAATAGAGCCAGGTGTACATACTGCTCTATTGGGATGTTTTTGAAGATCGCCCATGTGAAAGGGAGCGGTCCATTGTCTCAGTTGACAGGTTGTGGCCAGTGTTTGTCCACATCAACTCCTCCTTCATGCATTCACAAGTACGAGAGAAAAACATTCTAGAAGGTCATCTTAGGACAGGCGGGGTCAGAGCCCCAGTGTGTTCTGATCCACGCTCTATGAATGAAAAGGGAAAACAACACATAGGAATACAGACCCATTGAGAAGACAGACATAGAGAGACAGAACGGTCAGTCAGTCACGGTTGTGTTAGGAGATGGGCCACTCAACTTGGCAGAGGTGCTGAGCCTTTGCCAGAAACATGTAGTGAAGGTACGTTGATATTTTATTTCAATGTAGGGTTTAGAGCTGATAGGCAAAGAAGTAGGATTGCGTTAGGACGTAGGCAAATAAGAATAAGAGGATGAATGATTATGTTTTCAGTTGAATATGTTTAATTAAAGAAACTGTATTGAATTGTAATACTATGTGTGGACTGCTTTTGAAACTTATTGCTAGTGTGTTTAGTGCGTTTCTACTCGTCTCTGTCCTTCCTCCTTGTTGTGCGTGTGACTTCTAAGTAGAGAAACAACTCCTCTATAAACATCCCCAATTCATCTACCTGTTATAGATGACAACACACAAATTCCTTCTTGCTATAAAACCATGATATTTCCACTATCAAACATCACTGATTATTATTATGAATTTTGGTTGTTGTTATTGTTATTGTTAATATTAGTATTAGTATCATTATTATTGTTGTTGTTATTGTCATTATTATCATTGTTATTATCATCATCATTATTATTATCATTATTGTTATTATTATAAATGTGCTGCTGCTGCTGCTGTTGCTGATGATGATGATGATGATTATGACGATGACGGTGACTATGCTGACAATTGCAAAGATGATGATGATGATCATAATTATTATCTTTTATTGTTCTTGTTGTTGTTCTCATTCTTCTTCTTCTTCTTCTTCTTCTTCCTCCTCTTCTTCTTCTTCTTCTTCTTTTTCTTCTTCTTCTTCTTCTTAGGTAGTCTTGTTATAATAATAATAATATATTTTATTTATATAGCGCAAAATCTTGACAAAATCAAATCTAAGCGCTGAGCGTATACATGCATACATACCTACATACATATGAGCGTATACATGCATACATACATGCTTACATACTTACATACATAAATTTAAGCTGAGCGTATACATGCATACATACATACATACATAAATCTAAGCGTATACATACATACATACATACATACATACGTACGCACATGCATACATAATAATTACAATATTTATATAGCGCAAATCTCGACAAAATCAAATCCAAGCGCCGAAAAGACACACACGCACACACGCACGCACGCACGCACACACACACACACACACACACACACACACACACACACACACACACACACACACACACACACACACACACACATGCATGGCCACAAATGGGGAGAAAAGAATAAAAGCAATAAAAGCAAGAATAAAACCAATGGAAAACCACAGAGAGCACATCATATACAATTATATATTAAAACAAAGTGATTCCCCTCCGAGCGGAGACAGGCTGCAGAGGGGGGTTGAGTGAGGTTAGGATTTTATGCAGAGGAGAAAAGGTGAGTTTTGAGAGCGGACTTGAAGGAGGCAAAAGTAGGTTGCTGACGGACTGAGAGAGGAAGTTTGTTCCAGGAGAGTGGACCAGAAACAGAGAAGGCTCGTGGACCATAGGTATTGAGCTTAGTGCGTGGAAAGCGAAAAGTCAGAGGATCGGAGGCAGAGCGGAGGGTACGTGAGGGAACATAGATCTCAAGTAGGCTTGACAGGTAATCGGGGGCTGCGTTATTGAGGCTTTTGTAGCACATGGTGTCTAGTTTGTACTGTATGCGCTTTGATACAGGGAGCCAGTGAAGTTGTGCCAGGAGAGGAGATATGTGGTCAGCTTTTTTCTTTTTGAGTACAAGGCGTACAGCATTGTTTTGAATGCGCTGTAGGATGTGAATGGTGGAGGCAGGAAGACCAGACAGGAGTGAATTGCAATAGTCAATGCGAGACATTATGAAGGAGAGAACGAGTTTTGCAGTTGTTTCGACAGAGAGATACTTCCTGATCAGGCTTATACGATGGAGATGATAGTAGCAAGATCTGGCAGTTTGAGAAACAAAGTTGTTCATGGACAGGGTAGAGTCAATGCAGACACCAAGGTTTTTAGCTGAATCAGAAATTGGGACTGATGTGTTACATAATGGGAGAGAAAGAGGAGGCAGCTGGGAAAGTTTCTGACGGGTGCCAATGAGGATAGCTTCTGTCTTGTCGTCATTAAGCTGAAGTCTATTGTGTGTCATCCAGTTCTTAATGTCCGAGTAACACTCAGTGGTGCGAGTCAACAGGCGCTGTATATTATCAGGTGAGTCACTATCTTGAAGTTGGGTGTCATCAGCATAGAAGTGGTGTTTTATAGAGTGGGAGTTGATGATGGTGGACAGGGGGGAGGTATAAAGAGTGAAAAGAACAGGGCCAAGGACAGATCCTTGTGGAACACCACAGGTCAGGTATGCAGGTTGAGAGTAAGTGCCATTGATGAGAACAGTTTGTTTTCTGTTTGATAAATACGAAGTGAAAAAGGAGAGAGCAATGTCAGAGATGCCAAAAGTATGATGAAGTCTAGAAAGGAGAATACCATGGTCAATGGTATCGAAAGCTGCAGACAGATCAAGGAGTGTGAGGAGAGAGACTTTGCCAGTATCAGTTGCAAGGAGGAGATTGTTGAGAATGTGTAGTAGGGCAGTTTCAGTGCTATGGCACTGGCGGTAGGCTGACTGGAAAGGATTGAGGAGATTGTTGGCAGACAGGTGAGAGTTCAGGTAGTCTTGTTATTGTTCATATCTATTGTTATTATCATTATTTCCTATTGTACAGGCACACCAACAAGACGAGGTGGGAGTGACAGAGGATGACTTTGACATGTTCTACTCTGTCTGGCAACGATACGACCCACATGCTACCCAGTATATTCCTTACACACAGGTATGATACCACCTCCATGTTACCCAGTATATTCCCTACACACATGTATGGTACCACCAACATGTTACACAGTATATTCCTTACACACAGGTGTGATACCACCCCCATGTTACACAGTATATTCCCTACACACAGGTATGGTACCACCCCCATGTTACACAGTATATTCCTTACACACAGGTATGATACCACCCACATGTTACACAGTATATTCCCTACACACAGGTATGGTACCACCCCCATGTTACACAGTATATTCCCTACACACAGGTATGATACCACCCCTATGTTACACAGTATATTCCCTACACACAGGTATGGTACCACCCCCATGTTACACAGTATATTCCCTACACACAGGTGTGATACCACCCCCATGTTACACAGTATATTCCCTACACACAGGTATGATACCACCTCCATATTACCCAGTATATTCCCTACACACAGGTATGGTACCACCCCCATGTTACACAGTATATTCCCTACACACAGGTATGATACCACCTCCATGTTACAGGTAGAAAGAAACTCTAGGGAGAGCTAGACAACAGAAGGTCTTCAGAGAAGTAACCCCCTTTAGACAAGTGTTTCGGCCCTGAATTCCTTACACTCTCGGGGGGCCCGGCCACATCCAGGTCATGACTCCTGGATGCCCTTCTGCTGTTGTCTATTTTTTTTCCCACTCCGGGGAGCGAACCTGGGCGATTCTGCGCTTCAGAACTGCGGTACGCGGTTTTACCAATGTGCTAACGGGGCACACATCATCTGTAGGGAATTTAATCCTTATGAAGTTCACTTTTGGTTCCTCCTTGCCCAGATCCAGCTTGAGCTCCTTTCTGCTGCCTCTGCCATCGTTTTAAGGGCTCTAGTCCTCTTCTTCCCAGAAATGGCGAGTTGTTTCATGAGATCATAAGCGGAGGTGCCCACAAACCCTCTTGCCCCGACCTCTATGGCGAAGATTTTGACCCGCAGACCTGCTTTCTTCAGGGTGCTGGCAAGACCGGCGTATTTTTCGGTCTTGTAGATATGTGCTTCTTCCATTCTGCTTTCGTATGGCACAGTGAGTTCTATCAGAATCACTTGTTTCGAGGAGTCAGAGTGGAGAGCGATGTCTGGTCTCATGCCTGTCTTGCTGATGACATCTGGGTAATTTCTCCACTCTGGGAGGTCTGCTGTTACACTCCCAGTCGACTGCTCCATCCAGAAGATCCTTTGGCAATGTGTTGGTTGTCATAGCACTTTCGGACCAGACCTGTTTCCCTCCTGCTTTGTAGAACGTTGTCATAGCAATTGGTGCGTTTGGGGTCATGGTTTTTTCGCTAACCACGTCTGTGATCACTTTCAGAACTTGGTTGTGCCTCCATGTATACCTTCCTTGGGCTAGCGCTACTTTACAAGAGCTTAGGACATGTTCCACTGTTTGTTTCTTCTGACAGAGTGGACATGCTGGGTCGTCTGATTTCCCCCATTTCACTAAGTTTGCATTCGAGGGGAGCAGGTCATATACAAATCTGAGGAGGAAGCTTATCCTTAGAGGAGCCATGTGCCACATATCGTTCCAGCAGAGACTTCTTTGGAGTGCACTGTCCCATGTTGTCCATTGCCCCTGTTGACCTTGCTGGACTGCCTTCTGCACTCTTTTGACATCTTCTTCTTCCTTCAACTCCTGTATGATCATGTCTCTTTTTTCCTTCCCTTTGGCTTTGGACCACCACTGCATTTTTGTTGCTCCCAGTCCCTGTCTGTTGGTTTGCGTGTGTCCAATTATTTCTTTGATGCTGAGGTTTCTCTTGGCATTGTTTACAGCCTCTTGGACTTTCCACTTTCTGCCAGTTCTCAGCTTTGGATGAACTGATCTCACGATATTGTCTTCCGATTCTTCCAGCATGCTCAACAGTCTTGCTTTTCCAACTTTGTATTCCTCCACTATGGATTTGAGAGGTAGCTTCAGCATTGCTTGACGACAGTAGAATGCAACATCAGTGAGACCAGGTGGGACACCGAGCCATTTTCTTGTGTATTTGTTGATTTTGGCTTCCATTGCTTCGACTGTGCTGGTGCAAATGTCATAGATTAGCAGTGGCCACAGCAGCTTTGGTATCAGCATGAACTGTAGACACCAGACTTTGTATTTGCCTGGCAGTCCGCAGTTATCTATTTTCTTCAGGCCTTCTTCTGCTGTTTGCTTGGTTTCATATCCCCTTTGTGTGTCTTTCAGGGAGTCATCATACCATCTTCCGAGACTTTTTACTGGCTCTTCTGTGACAGTGGGGATGGCTTGGTTGGCTACCATGAATTTGACTGAATCTGCCACTTTTCCTTTTCGCAGTGAGAGACTTCGGGATTTCTTAGGTTTGAACCTCATTCTTGAAGAGGCCACCAGCTCATCCAGCTGCTTTAAGATTTGGTGTGTCTCTTCCTCATCCGTGGACAAGACTGTTGTGTCATCCATGAAAGCTTTCAGAGGAGGCATCTGGTATCCATCTCCCAGATTCACTGGACCTGAACTCTTCCGCATCAGAACCGTCAGCGTGGATGTCCTTGGCACTATGGTTTAAATCCTGGCCTTGGTCATCCAACGTCTCACCTGCTATCGCAGTGCGCTGCTGCTGGTTCGTATGTGTCTTCAAACAGCCCATTTTTGTCCTGTGGATCTTCATGCCGCGTTTGGTGGTGAATCTCCTTCCACACGCACACGGAAATTCCATCTGGTCATTAATCATGATCCGTTGTGCGTTTCCAGTCGTGATGGAGTCAGTGCCGATGGATTCATCATTCTCTCCCCCTTTCGGTGAATCCTGGGAGCATCTTTCATTTAAAGAACTCGTGGCATGTTATCAAAGGCAAGGTGGGAAGCCAACCCACAAAGCCCGCAGATCTAGTCTTTCCCAGTGTCCTTCGGTCTTTCCCGAATGTCCTCCGAACTATTCCCGGAAGTCAATGGATTGACCATGTGCAGGTAGAAACTCTAGGGAGAGCTAGACAACAGAAGGTCTTCAGAGAAGTAATCCCCTTTAGACAAGTGTTACACAGTATATTCCCTACACACAGGTATGGTACCACCAACATGTTACACAGTATATTCCTTACACACAGGTATGGTACCACCATGTTACACAGATATTCCCTACACACAGGTATGGTACCACCCCCATGTTACACAGTATATTCCTTACACACAGATATGGTACCACCCACTTGTTACACAGTATATTCCTTACACACAGATATGATACCACCCCCATGTTACACAGTATATTCCCTACACACAGGTATGATACCACCACCATGTTACACAGTATATTCCCTACACACAGGTATGATACCACCCCCATGTTACACAGTATATTCCCTACACACAGGTATGATACCACCACCATGTTACACAGTATATTCCCTACACACAGGTATGATACCACCCCCATGTTACACAGTATATTCCCTACACACAGGTATGATACCACCACCATGTTACACAGTATATTCCTTACACACAGATATGGTACCACCCCCATGTTACACAGTATATTCCCTACACACAGGTATGGTACCACCAACATGTTACACAGTATATTCCTTACACACAGGTATGATACTACCCTCATGTTACACGGTATATTCCCTACACAAAGGTATGGTACCACCAACATGTTACACAGTATATTCCTTACACACAGATATGATACCACCCCCATGTTACACAGTATATTCCCTACACACAGGTATGATACCACCCCCATGTTACACAGTATATTCCTTACACACAGATATGATACCACCCCCATGTTACACAGTATATTCCTTACACACAGATATGATACCACCCCCATGTTACACAGTATATTCCTTACACACAGATATGATACCACCCCCATGTTACACAGTATATTCCTTACACACAGATATGATACCACCCCCATGTTACACAGTATATTCCCTACACACAGGTATGATACCACCACCATGTTACACAGTATATTCCCTACACACAGGTATGATACCACCCCCATGTTACACAGTATATTCCCTACACACAGGTATGATACCACCACCATGTTACACAGTATATTCCCTACACACAGGTATGATACCACCCCCATGTTACACAGTATATTCCCTACACACAGGTATGATACCACCACCATGTTACACAGTATATTCCTTACACACAGATATGGTACCACCCCCATGTTACACAGTATATTCCCTACACACAGGTATGGTACCACCAACATGT
>JAPXFY010000013.1:4105106-4125106 GCA_030674185.1 Monoplex corrugatus | reverse complement strand
TGGTGTTTGTAGCTAGTTCAGGAGATATATCTTGTACTTGGTGTTTGTAGCTAATTCAGCATATATGTCTTGTACTTGGTGTTTGTAGCTAGTTCAGCAGATATTCCTTGTACTTGGTGTTTGTAGTTCAGCAGATATTCCTTGTACTTGGTGTTTGTAGTTCATACACCAGATATTCCTTGTACTTGGTGTTTGTAGCTAGTTCAGCAGATATTCCTTGTACTTGGCGTTTGTAGTTCAGCAGATATTCCTTGTACTTGGTGTTTGTAGTTCATACACCAGATATTCCTTGTACTTGGTGTTTGTAGTTGTGTGTAAATGTGTGTGTCTGTATGCACTTACCACCGACACAGTGTGTGTGTATGTGTGCGTGAAATGTGTGTGTCTGTGTCTGTGTCTGTGTGTTTGTGTGTGTGTGTGTGTGTGTGTGTGTGTGTGTGTGTGTGTGTGTGTGTGTGTGTGTGTGTGTGTGTGTGTTTGCGCGCACTTACCACAGACAAAGTAGGTGTGTGTGTATGAGGTGTGAGTGTGTGTGTGTTCATTCACCACCGACAAAGTGTGTGTGCATGTGTGTGTGAGGTTTGTGTGTATGAGGTGTGTGTGTGTGTCTCTGTGTGTGTGTGTGTGTGTGTCTGCACTTACCACCAGTAAAGTGTGTGTGTACGTGTGTGTGTGTGTGTCGGTCTGTGTGGACATACCACCGCCAACTAAAGGTTCTCTATTGCTTACTGTTTGAAAAGGCCACTGACAAGACCGGGCAGCCGACAGGATTCTCTCAACCTACATAGTAAGACAGCCAGCAACTGGGGCTACCTCAGTATTGAATGTATCTATCATCCAGCTCATTCTTCGTTCACCTTGACGAAGACGTCCCTGCACAATACTTGGAGGATGGTCTTGGACAGTGATATCAACAGTTCTGGTTGTAGTACTGTCTACTGATGTTGTCATCACAGGTGATATCAACAGTTGTGGTTATAGTACTGTCTACTGATGTTGACATCACAGGTGATATCAACAGTTCTGGTTATAGTATTGTCTACTGATGTTGACATCACAGGTGATATCAACAGTTGTGGTTGTGGTACTGTCTACTGATGTTGACATCACAGGTGATATCAACAGTTCTAGTTATAGTACTGTCTACTGATGTTGACATCACAGGTGATATGTTTCATCATCATCATCAAGTGCCTTTCCATATGGCGTTGGCCATTACGGCCTTCCATCAGTTTCTATCCCTTCTTGCCTCAAGCACCTCGTCCACTCTCTTTGTCTTCAGCCATTCTGCAAGTCCGTCCGATATCTTCTCCCTGGATCTACCCGGTGCTCTCTTTCCCTCCAGCTTTCCTGTTCTGACCAGATGCTGCAGTTCCCCTTTCCTCATAAAATGGCCTACAAATGTTGCCTGTCTGTTCCTAATCTTACTTATGAATGATCTACTTGTGTCTGCCTCCATCAAGACTGTCTCGTTTGTTTTCTTTGCTGTCCATGGAACTCTCAACATCCTTCTTAGAAACCACATCTCGGCTGCCTCAATGCTGTTCTGGCTTTGCTTGTTGGCTGTCCACGCCTCAGAACCGTATAACATTATCAGTTCTATATAACATTCAAGAACTCTCTTCCTGATGTTAATTGATAAGTATTTGTTGGTAAAAATGCTTTTCATCTTCTTGAATGCTGTTTTGGCTTGGCTGATTCTGCTGGCTATTTCAGTGAAATGACCGTTCCTAGGTATTTAAACATATCAACCTATCTCAAGGTTGTGCCGTTTGCTGTTATTTTGCATGACGGGATTTCATGATTTTTACTGATCACCATGACTTCAGTCTTCTTGCTGTTTAGTTCCAACCCCTTACCTTTGCTTTCTATTTCTAGTATATTCACAAGGTTTTGTAGGTCCCTTTCATTTTCTGTAATTAGACGGTTTCATTTGCGTATCCTCAACGTTCTTTCTTATAATGTGTTCTTCGTTTCTGTCATCTTCAAAAAGTCTTTAATGTACTCTCCCCATCTGTCTAATATTTTGTCTTTTTCCATGATGAGCGTACCATCTTTTTTCGATTTTAAGCAACCAGTTGATGTGCATGTATTTTTCCTGTGGACAATTTCTTCATTACTTCTGTACATACCCTGAGGATCCATTTTGTGTAGGTCTTCTATTTCTTTGCATTTTGTTTTCAGCCAAGCTTCCTTAGCTTCATTGCACCTATTCTTGATTTCTTTATCTTCCTGTGTATATCCTCGTTTCTCTTTGCCTTCTTCCGTTCCTCCAACAAGCCTAGAATTTCTTTTGTCATCCAGTTCTTTTTTGCTTTTCTATCTATTTTAGGAATTTCTTTGCAAGCTTCATTTATCGAATTTCTCAACTTTGTCCATTGTTCCTCATTGTCACCAACGTCTTCCAGAGCACTGAATTTGTTTTGAACATGTACATTAATTTTTTACGCATCACTTCGTCTGTCTTTAAGAGTCCAAAGTATAATTTGATGTTGCATTTGGTCTGTTTCCTTTTCCTTGATTTCAGCCTAAATCTTCCCACTACAGGATTGTGGTCACTGTTGCAGTCTGGGCCTGGTAGTGTTTTTGCTGACAGTAAAGAATTTCTAAATCTTTTATTGATCAGAATGTAGTCAATCTGATTTTTGCTATTACCTCCTGGACTCATCCAAGTCCATTTTTTCCTATTAGGCTGCTCAAACCAGGTGTTTCCTACTATAAACTCATTCATCTGTGCCCATTCTACAAGTTTCCCTCCCCTTTCATTTTTGTGTACCAAGGCCATAGGTCCAACTATATCCTCCACCCTATCCTGTCCCACTTTAGCATTAAACTGTCCCATTAGTATTGTAACTTCTTGTGATTTACATTGGGACTTGGCCATCTCTAATACTTCGTAGAATTTGTCAGTTTCTTCCTGAGTACTTGCGGATGTTGGTGCATACACCTGAATGATGTTGATATCAAATGGCCTGCCACCCAAGTTAACCAGCAAAACTCTGTCGGACACAGCCCAGTATTCCTTAACTGCTTTTGATTTGTCCCTGTCCATTACGATACCTACTCCTATTTCATGTGAGTTTCCACCAGAGTATATTTCTGTATACTCTCCTGATGTTATCATGCCTGCACCCTTCCATCTCACTTCCCCTAGTCCTAAAATACTAGTGTAAAGCCTTTCCATTTCCATTTTGATATTGTCTAATTCAACTTTTTGCAACAATGTTCTAACGTTCCATGTTGCGATTTTGGTATTTTTTCTGAGGTTGAACGCAGTAGCTTGCTGACGGTCTGGCGCGATATGTTTAAAGAACTTCGAAAAGTGCAAAAGAGTATTTGTGGTATAATTATCTCGTTCATTAAAAGTTGATTGTTTAATAATTGTGCTGTGTTAGCGACTGATTCAAATGTTGCAACGCGTGAGCATTTGTGTTATATATTGTCCTGGTTCTACAACTCCACATGGTCCACAACTGTCTGCCAGCTATAATCAGGTAACATCACCACATCACCTATCTCATCACCATCACCTATCACCAGATCACCTATCTCATCACCGTCACCTATCACCACATCACCTATCTCATCACCTATCTCATCACCTATCATCACCGTCACCTATCTCATCACCTATCTCATCCCTATCACCACATCACCTATCTCATCACCGTCACCTATCACCACATCACCTATCTCATCACCTATTATCAGATCACCTATCTCATCACCTATCACCTATCTCATCACCTATCATCAGATCACCTATCTCATCACCTATCATCAGATCACCTATCTATCACCACATCACCTATCTCATCACCTATCATCAGATCACCTATCATCACCATCACCTATCAGATCACCTATCTCATCACCTATCATCAGATCACCTATCTCATCACCTATCTCATCACCTATCATCAGATCACCTATCTCATCACCTATCATCAGATCACCTATCTCATCACCTATCTCATCACCTATCTCATCACCTATCTCATCACCATCACCTATCTCATCACCTATCTCATCACCATCACCTAGCTCATCACCATCACCTATCTCATCACCACATCACCTATCTCATCAGATCACCTATCTCATCACTATCACCACAACACCTATCTCATCACCTATCATCAGATCACCTATCTCATCACCATCATCATCACTATCTCACACCTATCATCATCACCTATCTCATCACCTATTATCACATCACTATCTCATCACCTATCTCATCACCATCACCTATCTCATCACCTATCTCATCACCATCACCTATCATCAGATCACCTATCTACCACTATCACCACAATCACCTATCTATCAGATCACCTATCATCACATCACCACTATACATCCTATCTCATCACCTATCATCAGATCACCTATCTCATCACCATCACCTATCTCATCACCTATCATCAGATCACTATCTATACCATCATCAATCACCTATCATCACATCACTATCATCCATCACCTATCATCAATCACCTATCTCATCACTCTATCTCATCATTCACATCACCTATCTCATCACATCAATCACTATCTCATCACATCACCGATCACCACTCATCCAGATCACCTATCTCATCACTATCCAATCACCTATCTCATCACCATCACCTATCATCATTTTTCATCAACCTATCAACCAAGTGATATCATGTCCGCATCACACAATCAAAGTAATATCATGTCCTGCATCACACAATCAAAGTATATCATGTCCTGCATCACACAATCAAAGTAATATGTCCTGCATCACACAATCAAAGTAATTATGTCCTCATCACATCAACCAAAGTAATATCATGTCCTGCATCACACAATCAAAGTAATATCATGTCCTGCATCACACAATCAAAGTGATATGTCCTGCATCACACAATCAAAGTGAATATGTCCTGCATCACACAATCAAAGTATATCATGTCCTACATCACACAATCAAAGTAATATCATGTCCTGCATCACACAATCAAAGTAATATGTCCTGCATCACACAATCAAAGTGATATCATGTCCTGCATCACACAATCAAAGTAATATGTCCTGCATCACACAATCAAAGTAATATATGTCCTGCATCACACAATCAAAGTAATATCATGTCCTGCATCACACAATCAAAGTGATATGTCCTGCATCACACAATCAAAGTAATATTGTCCTGCATCACACAATCAAAGTAATATCATGTCCTGCATCACACAATCAAAGTAATACATGTCCTGCATCACACAATCAAAGTAATATCATGTCCTGCATCACACAATCAAAGTAATATGTCCTGCATCACACAATCAAAGTAATATCATGTCCTGCATCACACAATCAAAGTAATATCATGTCCTGCATCACACAATCAAAGTATCATGTCCTGCATCACACAATCAAAGTGATATGTCCTGCATCACACAATCAAAGTGATATCATGTCCTACATCACACAATCAAAGTAATATCATGTCCTGCATCACACAATCAAAGTAGATATGTCCTGCATCACACAATCAAAGTAATATCATGTCCTGCATCACACAATCAAAGTGATATGTCCTGCATCACACAATCAAAGTAATATCATGTCCTGCATCACACAATCAAAGTAATATCATGTCCTGCATCACACAATCAAAGTGATATGTCCTGCATCACACAATCAAAGTGATATGTCCTGCATCACACAATCAAAGTGATATCATGTCCTACATCACACAATCAAAGTAATATCATGTCCTGCATCACACAATCAAAGTGATATGTCCTGCATCACACAATCAAAGTAATATCATGTCCTGCATCACACAATCAAAGTGATATGTCCTGCATCACACAATCAAAGTAATATCATGTCCTGCATCACACAATCAAAGTAATATCATGTCCTGCATCACACAATCAAAGTGATATGTCCTGCATCACACAATCAAAGTAATATCATGTCCTGCATCACACAATCAAAGTGATATGTCCTGCATCACACAATCAAAGTAATATCATGTCCTGCATCACACAATCAAAGTGATATCATGTCCTGCATCACACAATCAAAGTAATATGTCCTGCATCACACAATCAAAGTGATATGTCCTGCATCACACAATCAAAGTAATATGTCCTGCATCACACAATCAAAGTAATATCATGTCCTGCATCACACAATCAAAGTAATATGTCCTGCATCACACAATCAAAGTAATATCATGTCCTGCATCACACAATCAAAGTAATATGTCCAACATCACACAATCAAAGTAATATGTCCTACATCACACAATCAAAGTAATATGTCCTGCATCACATAACCAAAGTAATATGTCCTACATCACACAATCAAAGTAATACCATGTCCTGCATCACATAACCAAAGTAATATGTCCTACATCACACAATCAAAGTAATATGTCCTGCATCACACAATCAAAGTAATATGTCCTACATCACACAATCAAAGTAATATGTCCTACATCACACAATCAAAGTAATATCATGTCCTGCATCACATAACCAAAGTAATATGTCCTACATCACACAATCAAAGTAATATGTCCTGCATCACACAATCAAAGTAATATCATGTCCTGCATCACACAATCAAAGTAATATCATGTCCTGCATCACACAATCAAAGTAATATCATGTCCTGCATCACACAATCAAAGTAATATCATGTCCTGCATCACACAATCAAAGTAATATCATGTCCTGCATCACACAATCAAAGTGAAATCATGTCCTACATCACACAATCAAAGTAATATCATGTCCTGCATCACACAATCAAAGTAATATCATGTCCTGCATCACACAATCAAAGTAATATCATGTCCTGCATCACACAATCAAAGTAATATCATGTCCTGCATCACACAATCAAAGTGACATCATGTCCTACATCACACAATCAAAGTAATATCATGTCCTGCATCACACAATCAAAGTAATATCATGTCCTGCATCACACAATCAAAGTGATATCATGTCCTGCATCACACAATCAAAGTAATATCATGTCCTGCATCACACAATCAAAGTAATATCATGTCCTGCATCACACAATCAAGTAATATCATGTCCTGCATCACACAATCAAAGTGATATCATGTCCTGCATCACACAATCAAAGCAATATACATCACACAATCAAAGTAATATCATGTCCTACATCACACAATCAAAGTGATATGTCCTGCATCACACAAAGTAATATCATGTCCTACATCACACAATCAAAGTAATATCATGTCCTACATCACACAATCAAAGTAATATCATGTCCTACATCACACAATCAAAGTAATATGTCCTACATCACATAACCAAAGTAATATCATGTCCTGCATCACACAATCAAAGTAATATGTCCTGCATCACACAATCAAAGTAATATCATGTCCTGCATCACACAATCAAAGTGATATCATGTCCTGCATCACACAATCAAAGTAATATGTCCTGCATCACACAATCAAAGTAATATCATGTCCTGCATCACACAATCAAAGTGATATCATGTCCTGCATCACACAATCAAAGTAATTGTCCTGCATCACACAATCAAAGTAATATCATGTCCTGCATCACACAATCAAAGTAATATCATGTCCTGCATCACACAATCAAAGTGATATCATGTCCTGCATCACACAATCAAAGTAATATGTCCTGCATCACACAATCAAAGTAATATCATGTCCTGCATCACACAATCAAAGTGATATCATGTCCTGCATCACACAATCACCTGCTCTATCAGTCTGTGTCACCTACAGCTGTTGACCGGTTATACCTAATATTATGTACCTCATACCTAATATTATGTACCTCATCACGATCAAAATAACACATACAGCTCATCACAATGAGCAATTACATCAGTCTGTGCCATCGCCTCCTCTCTTCCGTGTGCCGTGTCGCCCTGGTGTAAACCATTCACTTGTCAGCTCATCACAATGAGCAATTACATCAGTTTGTGCCATCGCCTCCTCTCTTCCATGTGCCGTGTCGCCCTGGTGTAAACCATTCACTTGTCAGGTCATCACAATGAGCAATTACATCAGTTTGTGCCATCGCCTCCTCTCTTCCGTGTGCCGTGTCGCCCTGGTGTAAACCATTCACTTGTCAGGTCATCACAATGAGCAATTACATCAGTTTGTGCCATCGCCTCCTCTCTTCCATGTGCCGCGTCGCCCTGGTGTAAACCATTCACTTGTCAGGTCATCACAATGAGCAATTACATCAGTTTGTGCCATCGCCTCCTCTCTTCCATGTGCCGCGTCGCCCTGGTGTAAACCATTCACTTGTCAGGTCATCACAATGAGCAATTACATCAGTCTGTGCCATCGCCTCCTCTCTTCCGTGTGCCGTGTCGCCCTGGTGTAAACCATTCACTTGTCAGGTCATCACAATGAGCAATTACATCAGTCTGTGCCATCGTCTCCTCTCTTCCATGTGCCGTGTCGCCCTGGTGTAAACCATTCACTTGTCAGGTCATCACAATGAGCAATTACATCAGTCTGTGCCATCGTCTCCTCTCTTCCATGTGCCGTGTCGCCCTGGTGTAAACCATTCACTTGTCAGGTCATCACAATGAGCAATTACATCAGTCTGTGCCATCGTCTCCTCTCTTCCATGTGCCGTGTCGCCCTGGTGTAAACCATTCACTTGTCAGGTCATCACAATGAGCAATTACATCAGTCTGTGCCATCGTCTCCTGTCTTCCATGTGCCGTGTCGCCCTGGTGTAAACCATTCACTTGTCAGGTCATCACAATGAGCAATTACATCAGTCTGTGCCATCGTCTCCTCTCTTCCGTGTGTCGTGTCGCCCTGGTGTAAACCATTCACTTGTCAGGTCATCACAATGAGCAATTACATCAGTCTGTGCCATCGTCTCCTGTCTTCCATGTGCCGTGTCGCCCTGGTGTAAACCATTCACTTGTCAGGTCATCACAATGAGCAATTACATCAGTTTGTGCCATCGTCTCCTCTCTTCCGTGTGCTGTGTCGCCCTGGTGTAAACCATTCACTTGTCAGGTCATCACAATGAGCAATTACATCAGTCTGTGCCATCGTCTCCTCTCTTCCGTGTGCCGTGTCGCCCTGGTGTAAACCATTCACTTGTCAGGTCATCACAATGAGCAATTACATCAGTTTGTGCCATCGTCTCCTCTCTTCCGTGTGCCGTGTCGCCCTGGTGTAAACCATTCACTTGTCAGGTCACTGGTAAACTGTCTTCAACCTGTCATACATTATTCATATTGTATTGCGCCATATTGTGATGTAAGGCATAGTTCATGTTGTAATGCAATATATTGTGTCCTGCATCCTTCATCCCAAAGCAAAGCTAATGCATCATCAATGACACAGTCCTTGACACATGTTTCCACTTGTTATAAAACAACACTGTTTCGTTTGCCATACACCACCACCTGATAATTATGTATACACAGGTTTCCCTTTGTGATATAGTCAAGATGAACACTGGCCTGTAGTTACCAGGCTGTAGATGTTTCCGTACTTGAAGTCTGATTATATTGCCCACTGTGACAGCGATATTCAAGTAAAGGTAGGTAAAGTGAAGATCGAGGGGAGTGAGGTGGTAGAGACCTCAACATTGGTGCCAGCATTACGAGGGTGGTGCTGGTATCCAGTACCTGGCTGCCTAACTTTCCACCAGTATGAATAGGGTCAGTTACCCACTGATATCTCGGTGGACTGCAGGCCACACAAGAAAAAGTTTTGTAAAGCCAGAATTTGAACCTGTGCAATCAGATTGGTTACATGGCAACTGTACCTCTATGTAACCATGACTCGTTACATTGAACATCTGATGGATCTCTATGTGTGTGTGTATGTGTATATATATATATATGTGTGTGTGTGTGTGTGCACAAAAATGTTGAACTGCACAATATTTCCACTACGTGTTTCTTTCCATCTCTTTCACCGCTTGTAAAATGCATACAGAGTTCCGCAGTAGGTGTAGATAGGAGCACATCATCATCATAATCATCATCAATCATTATCATCATCAACCATGATGATCATCATCATCATCAACCATGATCATCACCATCAAACTTCATTATGACATCAACCTCAACATGATGGACACACCCTTATGACATGACGACATCTGATGATACTGCACGCAACACGGGATTATTTTCATTACTGTATATTCATTGTATCCTCAAAGAACAGTCCTGATATATCTCTACTACAGATAGATAGACAGATAGATTAGATAGACAAATAGATTGACAGATAGATTGACAGACATATGTAGGTAGATCGGTAGACTGATAGGTAGGTAGGTAGGTACATAGATAGATAGACAGACATACAGATAGCTAGCTAGCCAGCTAGATAGACACAGACAGATAGACAGCCAGACAGATAAACAGAGACAGACAGACATTTGATAAATAAGTGGCTTTTCATGATCCTTTGAACCATGTCCTATAACAAGCCAAAATTAAACCATGTCCAAAAACAATGATATACTTGCCTCTTTCCTTCTGTGTTCCTCTTTCAAATCACTACTGTTCTTTGAATCCACCATCCACACACACATACACACACAACACACACAATACACATACATACATACACACACACACACACACCACATACACACCATACACACACACACAACACAACATACACACACTACACACAACACACATACATACACACAACACACATACAACAACACACACACAACACACATACAACATACACACACACAACACACACACACACACACACACACACACACCACACACACACACACACACACCACACACACACACACACACACACACAGCACGCTCGTATTTCACCGAACACAGTTGACAACAATTTCTTTAGTCCTGATATATTGCCATAATAATATACCAACAATAACAAATGCTAAGTTGAAGGCATGAGAGAAGCTGACCAGACACAGAGCTGGTTTGTCACAATTCATTGTCATGAAGAAGGCACTGCACAAGATGAAAGAGAACATCTTACTGATAAAGCGAAGGAGCGAAAGACACAGGCGTGAACCATATAACACCAACTGACAGTAAAGAACATGGCGAATAATACATAAACTAACAAACATTGTACATGTAAACAACCACCTCCTTGTAAACCATGTTCTTGACTGGTTATGTGAACCATCATCCACAGACCATGTCCTTGACTGGTTATGTGAACCATGATCCACAGACCGTGTCCTTGACTGGTTATGTGAATCATCATCCACAGACCATCTTGACTGGTTATGTGAACCATCATCCACAGACCATGTCCTTGACTGGTTATGTGAACCATCATCCACAGACCATGTCCTTGACTGGTTATGTGTACCATCATCCACAGTCAGACCATGTCCTTGACTGGTTATGTGAACCATCATCCACAGACCATCTTGACTGGTTATGTGAACCATCATCCACACACCATGTCCTTGACTGGTTATGTGAACCATCATTAACAGACCATGTCCTCGACTGGTTATGTGAACCATCATCCACAGACCATGTCCTTGACTGGTTATGTGAACCATCATCCACAGACCATCTTGACTGGTTATGTGAGCCATCATCCACAGTCAGACCATGTCCTTTACTGGTTATGTGAGCTATCATCCACAGATCATGTCCTTGACTGGTTATGTGAACCATCATCCACAGACCATGTCCTTGACTGGTTATGTGAACCATCATCCACAGACCATGTCCTTGACTGGTTATGTGAACCATCATCCACAGACCATGTCCTTGACTGGTTATGTGAACCATCATCCACAGACCATCTTGACTGGTTATGTGAGCCGTCATCCACAGACCATGTCCTTTACCGGTTATGTGAGCCATCATCCACAGACCACGTCCTTGACTGGTTATGTGAACCATCATCCACAGACCATGTCCTTGACTGGTTATGTGAACCATCATCCACACACCATGTCCTTGACTGGTTATGTGAACCATCATCCACACACCATCTTGACTGGTTATGTGAACCATCATCCACATACCATGTCCTTGATTGGTTATGTGAACCATCATCCACAGACCACGTCCTTGACTGGTTATGTGAACCATCATCCACACACCATGTCCTTGACTGGTTATGTGAACCATCATCCACAGTCCATGTCCTTGACTGGTTATGTGAACCATAATCCACAGACCGTGTCCTTGACTGGTTATGTGAACCATTATTATCTGCAGATCATCTTTATTGGTTATGTAAACCACCTCATTCTGTAAACTATCTCCCTGACTGGTTACGTAAACCATCACCCTTTCTGTATCTGTAACTGTCCCTTATTGTTGTGAATCTTCACGTCGTTTTTAGTGGACAGTCAGCATTTGAATGCAGTCGTATTTTTGTATTTCTGTGGACTAGTTCAGGGGCTGTGTTGCTGTCACAACACAACAGTCAGTATGGAGCTGTGATCCTGGTCAGTGGGGGTAATGAAGGCCTGGTCAGTATAGAGCTGTGATCCTGGTCAGTGGGGTAATGAAGGCCTGGTCAGTACAGAGCTATGATCCTGTCAGTGGGGGTAATGAAGGCCTGGTCAGTATAGAGCTATGATCCTGGTCAGTGGGGGTAATGAAGGCCTGGTCAGTATAGAGCTATGATCCTGGTCAGTGGGGGTAATGAAGGCCTGGTCAGTATAGAGCTATGATCCTGGTCAGTGGGGGTAATGAAGGCCTGGTCAGTATAGAGCTATGATCCTGGTCAGTGGGGGTAATAAAGGCCTGGTCAGTGGGGGTAATGAAGGCCTGGTCAGTGGGGGTAATAAAGGCCTGGTCAGTGGGGGTAATGAAGGCCTGGTCAGTGGGGATAATGAAGGCCTGGTCAGTGGGGGTAATAAAGGCCTGGTCAGTGGGGGTAATAAAGGCCTGGTCAGTGGGGGTAATAAAGGCCTGGTCAGTGGGGGTAATAAAGGCCTGGTCAGTGGGGGTAATAAAGGCCTGGTCAGTGGGGGTAATGAGGCCTGGTCAGTGGGGTAATAAAGGCCTGGTCAGTGGGGGTAATGAAGGCCTGGTCAGTGGGGGTAATGAAGGCCTGGTCAGTGGGGGTAATGAAGGCCTGGTCGGTACAGAGCTATGGTCCTGGTCAGGGGCCATCGCCTTTTTGTTCATTCTTCGTCCATTTGTCTTTTTCAATTCTTTAAACTTTTTCCAACTTGGATTTGAGTAAAATCCAGATGTTTTTCATTTCACGCTGCAGGAGTGTGCCTAGTGTTACTTATGAAACAGTACTATGATTATCTGATGGATGATAGCTTTGTTTGTGGGTTGGTTGGTTGGTTTTTCCTTACATAGTGAAGGTTTGACCACTTGCTGTAGCTACTGTTTCAAGAAGCTGACCCAAATTTTGCTTGCCAAAAATATGATTTTAGGTGCCAAAGCATTTCAGGTCCTCCAAGACATACAAGTTTGTCAGCACGTTCATTTTCTGTCACAGCAAAGTGTCCAGGACAGTAAACCCGGCAGACAGGATGATAGTGAAATGGGCAGGCCTACACTAGGGAGAGACACTCAACCTTTCACCCCATCACCATGTCCACCAGTTTCAACCTGCAGGAAACTGATGAATAGGGTGGGGAAGTGAAAGAGTGAATTCCTCTCTGTCCTGTACTGTCTGTCTGCTTTTCATTCTCTGATCTTGGTGAGGGAGTGAAACAGTTAATACCTGTGCTGTCGGGTTGGTGGTCCCCCTCCCTGTTGGAAGCTATTTCTCCATGTCTTTTTGTCCTGTTTTCCCTTTGTAAAAACAGAATGACTGCCAAGTACCGCACTGCCCAAGCAAAGTAAACGCCAGTACGTTGCTACTGCCCAAAGGGAGAGAAGGTAGGATTATCTCCCTTAAAGTGGTATAAACAGACAGACAGACAAAAACAGACAAAACAGATTTGAGAAGTTTTACATCATGGGAGGTAATTCCTACGTGACTCTCAAGAGTGATGTCCTTTGATTAACATTAGCCAAAACAGACGTTACACCGGACAGAATATACTGTTTGGTCTGTAATACACAACAAAACAGACGTTACACCGGGCATAATATACTGTTTGGTCTGTAATACACAACAAAACAGACGTTACACCGGACATAATATACTGTTTGGTCTGTAATACACAACAAAACAGACGTTACACCGGACAGAATATACTGTTTGGTCTGTAATACACAACAAAACAGACGTTACACCGGACATAATATACTGTTTGGTCTGTAATACACAACAAAACAGAAACTTTTCAGAAAAACAATGCTGTAAACCCTTTCACTCTCAAACCCTATACACCAGCATCCAGCATTGTCAACCATGACAGCAAAGCAAAAGCTTAACCCTTTCTCTCCCTCACACCCTTATGCACCAGTGTTCTGCACAGGAAGCTGGTGGATAGGGTGATGGAGGGAAAGGGTTAAGTTTTTGCAGTTGGCAGATAGAGTGATGGAGTGAAAGGGTTATATAAAAAATGGACCAGGGGAAAGAATGCCAGGGACTGGGGAAAGGTCTGGGTGATCCCCCCTGGAGATTTCTGTCAGTAGTTAGGTGATTCAGTGTTCTTTCTGTTTTCATGTATTTAAGTGTATCGGCCCCTTCACCACACTAAGGCCACAACCTCCCCCCCCCCCACCCTGACCTTTCTAAAGGACACCAGACATGACAGATCCACTGACTGTGACGTCATTCTAGTCACGAAGAATTGGATCTGTCAAACGACAGTTCTGCTGACTCAAAGTCTGTGACATCACGTTAGTCATCATGAACATGTCAAAGGCTTTGACGTCATATGACTCATGATGAACATGTCAAAGGCTTTGACGTCATGTTAGTAATGAACATGTCAGTCTTTGACGTCATATGACTCATGATGAACATGTCAAAGGCTTTGACGTCATGTTAGTAATGAACATGTCAGTCTTTGACGTCATATGACTCATGATGAACATGTCAAAAGCTTTGACGTCACGTTAGTTATGAACATGTCAGTCTTTGACGTCATATGACTCATGATGAACATGTCAAAGGATTTGACGTCACGTTAGTTATGAACATGTCAGTCTTTGACGTCATATGATCATGATGAACATGTCAAAGGCTTTGACGTCACGTTAGTTATGAACATGTCAGTCTTTGACGTCATATGACTCATGATGAACATGTCAAAGGCTTTGACGTCATGTTAGTCACGATGAACACGTCAAGTCTGTGACGTCATGTTAACATGCTAACATGTCAAAGGCTTTGACGTCATGGTAGTCATGATGAACACGTCAAACTACAGTTATGTTAAAATCTATTTTGGTCATAATGACTTTACTACATCTAACAAATAGCCATACACATTGAAACACGACAGGCTCCATTTAACATAGAAATAATCATATCCATGATGTATACATGACAATGGCAGTGACTTTTGTTTTACACCAATGTGTAAATTGCATTGCTTCGGCACAGTCACAACAAAACACAGAATAAACCAATCATCCAAAAGAAGATAACATCTGTCAAATGGAAGAAGCGATGTAGTCATCTTTCAGTTCCCTACGTAACGGCTATCATCAACTTATTAAAATTCGGCACGCCATGGCTATCAACAACATGCTTCAAGATTAAATCATTAAAATTGGTGTCTTGCCACAAATGTGGGAACATCAACAACATACATCAAACATCAAATCATTAAATTGGTACCTTACCACAAATGTGGGGACATCGACAACACACATCAACATCAAATCATTCATTGATATCTTACCACAAATGTACGAACATCGACAACATAACATCAAATCATTCATTGATATCTTACCACAAATGTACGAAAATCGACAACATAACATCAAATCATTCATTGATATCTTACACAAATGTACGAACATCAACAACATAACATCAAATCATTCATTGATATCTTACCACAAATGTAGGAACATCGACAACATAACATCAAATCATTCAACTGATATCTTATCACAAATGTAGGAACATCGACAACATAACATCAAATCATTCAATTAATACCTTACCACATATGTGGGGATATCCAGAACGTACATCAACATCAAATCATTGAATTGGTACCTTACCACATATGTGGGGGACATTGACAACACACATCAACACCAAATCGTTAGACTGACTTCTTACCACAAATGTGGCGGCACATGGAGGAGGTGAGGGTCTGATAAAAAACGATGTCGGTAGTGGCACACATAATGAAGAGAGTGTGCAAAGGAAAACTGGGACCTTTGTTCACGACTTTGTAAGTTTGTTCGCGATAAAAATCAACAACATAATGAAGAGACTGCAAAGGAAACCAGAGCCTTTGTTCACAACTCTGTGACAAAAAGTGACGAATACAACACAGAGAACAGACACTTGTCTGGAAGCCAGTGGTCTTTGTTTAACCTGTCAGTATCACCTGTAGGGGAAAACAAAGCAAAACAATGCCTGCTGCAAGGACAAAGAAAAACGGCAGTTACACCAAACACATTTTCGATACCTCCCCCCCCCCCACCCCCCTGTATTTCCATACAAGACCCATTTTGTTTTACCAACATCAATGGAAGTTACCAATTCAGAGTAAGCTTAAGTGGCTTTTTTGTGACAGTATGTGTTTCAAAAAACAAAGTGGGTAGAATATATCAATGGGAACGGTGCAGCAATGTAAGCTTATGAAAATACCATGACTATCATTATTTTCATCATATACAAGTAACATTATCATTATTAATAATAATAATAATAATAATAATTACAATATTTATATAGCGCAAAATCTTGATAAAATCAAATCTAAGCGCTGAAACACACACACACGCACGCACGCACACACACGCACACACGCACGCACACACACGCACTCATGCACACACACACACACACGCACACGGCTATAAATGGGGAGAAAGAATAAAAGCAATGGAAAATTATAGAGAGCATATTATATACAATTATATATTGCAATATCATTACTATTATTACAATTCAGTCTTATTGTTATTATCATTATTATTATTAATATCATTACTGTCGTTATAAATCACTCCTGTACATCGTTATTATCCAAACTGACCTGGACTCACTGTGCATCATTTTACACATAATCAGACATTTTAGTGGAGCACATAGAACTCAAGCTGTTAGGCCAGCTGTCTACATTCCACCATGTCGTGGCACAGTCTGCATCTTCAGTGATCGTCCATGCTGGTGTTTTCATGTTTCCATAAGCCACCAGACGATGAACTGACCAACAGGATAGAATCGTTAACGTGCGTATTTCATAGTTTCCGTGTGTATATACATGGAGGGGGTTTAGGCACTGGCACGTCTCTACACATGTTAACCACACAGACCACAAACACCTACATCCTTCACCCACCACACAGACCACAAACACCTACATCCTTCACCCACCACACAGACCACAAACACCTACATCACCCACCACACACACCACAAACACCTACATCACCCACCACACACACCACAAACACCTACATCCTTCACCCACCACACACACCACAAACACCTACATCCTTCATCCACCACACAGACCACAAACACCTACATCCTTCACCCACCACACAGACCACAAACACCTACATCCTTCACCCACAACACACACCACAAACACCTACATCCTTCACCCACCACACAGTCCACAAACACCTACATCCTTCACCCACCACACACACCACAAACACCTACATCCTTCACCCACCACACAGACCACAAACACCTACATCACCCACCACACAGACCACAAACACCTACATCCTTCACCCACCACACAGACCACAAACACCTACATCCTTCACCCACCACAAACACCTACATCACCCACCACACAGACCACAAACACCTACATCCTTCACCCACCACACACCCACAAACACCTACATCACCCACAACACACACCACAAACACCTACATCCTTCACCCACCACACAGACCACAAACACCTACATCCTTCACCCACCACACAGACCACAAACACCTACATCCTTCACCCACCACACACACCACAAACACCTACATCACCCACCACACACACCACAAACACCTACATCCTTCACCCACAACACACACCACAAACACCTACATCCTTCACCCACCACACAGACCACAAACACCTACATCCTTCACCCACACACACACACCACAAACACCTACATCCTTCACCCACCACACAGACCACAAACACCTACATCACCCACCACACAGACCACAAACACCTACATCCTTCACCCACAACACACACCACAAACACCTACATCCTTCACCCACCAGACCACACCAAACACCTACATCCTTCACCCACCACACACACCACAAACACCTACATCACCCACCACACAGACCACAAACACCTACATCACCCACCACACAGACCACAAACACCTACATCACCCACCACACACACCACAAACACCTACATCCTTCACCCACCACACACAATCACACAACACACTACATCCTTCACCCACCACACACACACAAACATCTACATCACCCACCACACAGACCACAAAACCTACATCCTTCACCCACCACACAGACCACAAACACCTACATCACCCACCACACACACCACAAACACCTACATCCTTCACCCACCACACACACCACAAACACCTACATCACCCACCACACAGACCACAAACACCTACATCACCCACCACACACACCACAAACACCTACATCACCCACCACACAGATCACAAACACCTACATCCTTCACCCACCACACAGACCACAAACACCTACATCCTTCACCCACCACACACACCACAAACACCTACATCCTTCACCCCAACACACACCACAAACACCTACATCCTTCACCCACCAACACACCACAAACACGTACATCCTTCACCCACCACACACACCCACAAACACCTACATCACCCACCACACAGACCACAAACACCTACATCACCCACCACACAGACCACAAACACCTACATCACCCACCACACACACCACAAACACCTACATCCTTCACCCACACACACCACAAACACCTACATCCTTCACCCACCACAACCACACACAAACACCTACATCACCCACCACACAACCACAACACACCTACATCACCCACCACACAGACCACAAACACTACATCACCCACCACACACACCACAAACACCTACATCCTTCACCCACACACACACACCACAAACACCTACATCACCCACCACACACACCACAAACACCTACATCACCCACCACACAGACCCACAAACACCTACATCCTTCACCCACCACACACACCACAAACACCTACATCCTTCACCCACCACACACACCACAAACACCTACATCACCCACCAGACACACCACAAACACCTACTCACCCACCACACAGACCACAAACACCTACATCACCCACCACACACACCTACATCCTTCACCCACCACACAGACCACAAACACCTACATCCTTCACCCACCACACACACCACAAACACCTACATCCTTCACCCACCAGGCGGAGGTGTCCCAGCAGGACTGAACCAAGACCTTGCAATAGGAAGTCCCCATGTCAATCAACTTGACTACCGTACCCATCAACAACAGCACTCTACAAGGACACAACCCTACACCTCACAGTTAACAGCCTGATGCCCACCCGCCAGGCCAGCAGCCCCAATTTCACTGGTCAATCTGTTCAGACGATAACAACAACAAATACAAATCAATATACAACTGTACATAATGACGACAACAACAACAAATACCAATCAATATACAAGGGCACATGATAACAGCAACAACAACAAATATAAATCAATATACAACGGTACATAATGACGACAACAACAACAAATACCCAATCAATATACAAGGGCACATGATAACAGCAACAACAACAAATATAAATCAATATACAACGGTACATAATGACGACAACAACAACAAATACCAATCAATATACAAGGGCACATGA
>JAPXFY010000013.1:4085106-4102606 GCA_030674185.1 Monoplex corrugatus | reverse complement strand
TACTTACATAAATACAGTGAAACATGTACAAACAAGTTTATTGCTGACAAGTGAAGGCACTTGCTACGTAGGGTTTATTGCCACAGACAAATGCGCCATGTCGATTAAAACAGTGCATGGCTACTGTTGACTGCAATGGGCCGATGACCAGCCTAGTGAAGATCCATTAAAACAGTAAGGTTATTGCCACTGACAAATGTACTACGTCCATGGCCGATGACAGCCTAGTGAAGATCCATTAAAACAGTAAGGTTATTGCCACTGACAAATGTACTATGTCCATTAAAAACATGCAAGGCCACTGTTAACTGAACTGTGCGTATGACCAACCTGGTTAAGATCCATTAGAAAAAAATCAAGTTTGTGATCTATGAATGAACAATATTAACACTCTTAAACCAGGGCTATACCTGTATAGGGCATTTACAGACTGACGTGATGTCTAGATACGTTGCTAAACAAGGCTATGTAGGTGTTTAGGGCATTTATAAACAGACATGACGTCCAAATGTATTGGTAAACCAGTAGTGTAGCTACATAAAACATTTACGGAAAACTGTGATTGTCTACTTGTGTTGGTAAACAAGGATATAAGGTATTTTTAGAAATACTTGATATCCAAACGTGTTCACAAACAAGTTACATAGAAAGCTGTATAAGGCATTTATGGAGAACTGTAATGTCCGTAGTATATGTGTTGGTAAACAAGAATATAAGGCATTTATAGACATACTTGATATCCAAACATGTTCACAAACAAGTCCAGATAGCTATATAAGGCATTTACGGAGAAATGTGATGCCTGTATGTGTTGGTAAACAGGGCTATAAGGCATTTATACATGTAGACAGACTTGATATTCAAACGTGTTCACAAACACGTCTAGAAAGCTGTAGATGGCCTTCATTGACAGATGTGATGTCCCTGCTACCCACAGACTATATAATCAACTCTATTGTCCTCGGTCATTCAAACCTCATAAATTATATGTAGACCAGTCTGTACACACTGACAAACATACCAACAAATACCATGGATCCATCCCCAAATAACACAGACATACCAACAAATGCCATGGATCCATCCCCAAATAACACAGACATACCAACAAATGCCATGGATCCATCCCCAAATAACACAGAAGACATACCAACAAATGCCATGGATCCATCCCCAAATAACACAGACATACCAACAAATGCCATGGATCCATCCCCAAATAACACAACATACCAACAAATGCCATGGATCCATCCCAAATAACACAGACAATACCAACAAATCCATGGATCCATCCCCAAATAACACAGACAAACACCAACAAATACCATGGATCCATCCCCAAATAACACAGACATACAACCAACAAATGCCATGGATCCATCCCAAATAACACAAACATACCAACAAATGCCATGGATCCATCCCCAAATAACACAGAACATACCAACAAATGCCATGGATCCATCCCCAAATAACACAGAAACATACCAACAAATGCCATGGATCCATCCCCGAATAACACAGAAACATACCAACAAATGCCATGGATCCATCCCCAAATAACACAGACAGACATACCAACAAATGCCATGGATCCATCCCCAAATAACACAGACAGACATACCAACAAATCCATGGATCCATCCCCAAATAACACAAAGACATACCAACAAATACCATGGATCCATCCCCAAATAACACAGACAGACATACCAACAAATGCCATGGATCCATCCCCAAATAACACAGACAGACATACCAACAAATGCCATGGATCCATCCCCAAATACACAACAAACATACCAACAATGCCATGATCCATCCCCAAATACACAGACAACATACCAACAAATGCCATGGATCCATCCCCAAATAACACAGACATACCAACAAATGCCATGGATCCATCCCCAAATACACGACAGACATACCAACAAATGCCATGGATCCATCCCCAAATAAACAGACAGACATACCAACAAATGCCATGGATCCATCCCCAAATAACACAGACAGACATACCAACAAATGCCATGATCCATCCCCAAATAACACAGACAGACATACCAACAAATGCCATGGATCCATCCCCAAATAACACAGCAGACATACCAACAAATGCCATGGATCCATCCCCAAATAAACAAAAGACATACCAACAAACCATGGATCCATCCCCAAATAACACAGACATACCAACAAATACCATGGATCCATCCCAAATAAACACAGACATACCAACAAATGCCATGGATCCATCCCCAAATAACACAGACATACCAACAAATGCCATGGATCCATCCCAATAACAGACAGACATACCAACAAATGCATGGATCCATCCCCAAATAACACAGACAACTACCAAAAATGCCATGGATCCATCCCCAAATAACACAGACAACATCCAACAAATCTGTCCATCCCCAAATAACACAGACAATACCAACAAATGCCATGGATCCACCCCAAATAACACAGACAACATACAACAACAATGCCATGGATCATCCCAAATAACACAACAGACATACCAACAAACCATGGATCCATCCCCAATACCCAAAATACCAACAGAATACCCAGACATCCCAATAACCAGACATACCAACAAAGCATACCACCAATACCAGATCATCCCAATACAACAATATGATCCACAAACACATGACATCCCAAAAATCCATGATCATCCCAAAAACCAGGACCACCAAAAATGCAGAATCCATCCCACAATAAGCATCGGACACACCAAAATACAGACCATACACCCAAAAATCCATGGAACATCCCAAAAAACAGGATCATCCAAAAATACCAGGATCCATCCAAACAAATGCAAGACCATACCCCAAATATGATCATCCAAAACACGAGACCATCCAAATAACAGATCATCCCAATAAACAGACATCACTAACCAATTACCAACATAACAAAGCATGGATCCAACCAAATGACCATGGACATCCCCAAAAAGCATGATACACAAATCCATGGACCACAAACACAGACTACCAACAAATGCCATGGACATCCAATACCACAGAATACCAGCAAATGCCATGCATCATCCCCATACACCCAAATACACAATGCATGGAATCCACAAACATGGATCACCCCAATAAACAACAGAATACCAACAAATCCAGACATCACCAAAAACAAATGCAGGACATCCAACCAAATCACCCAATAACCACAAACCAAATCCATGGACCATCCCCAAATAACCACAAATACCAACAACATGCCATGACCATCCCAAATAACACAACACATACCACAAATACATGGATCCACCAAATACAAACCATCCCCAATAAACAAACGATCCAACAAATCCATGGATCCACCCAAATAACAACACATCCAACCAAATAACCAGACATCCCAATAACACCAAATCAAATCATGGATCTCCAAAACAACACAACATGCATGATCTCCAATAAACCACAATGCATGGACCACATAACCACATGAAAGCATATCACCATACAGACAACAAACAGACACCAAAAAAATCAAAATGCGACACCAAATAACACTCCACAATCAGGACCTCCAATAACACATCTGTGCTCAATACAACACAAATGAGGATACCATACACATCAACCAGGCTCCATAACAAAACATCATGAACCATACAATAACATGCATAAACACAGAAAATGGAAAACCCAAACAGGTAAAACAGTGAATAAAACACAAAATCTGATACATCGCATACCACAATGCATGATCATCCCAATAACAAAAAACTCACCATACAAATAATCCATGGATCCCCAATAAAGAATAACATGTATGTCCCATAACAAACCCATGTCATAAATAACACCATCAACAAATATGGATCCATCCCAATAACAAGAAATAACAAATGCCATGGTCATCCAAAACCGCATACACAATGTCATGGATCCATCCCCATACCAGTACAACAAATGCATGGATCTCCCAATAAACAAATCAAATGCTGGTCATCCAAATAACACATACCAACAATGTTACCATAATAACCGACATACCAACAATGTCATGGTCTCCAAATAACACAATCACAATGATGGATCCATCCAATAACAGAATACAACAAGATGGATCATCCAATAACAGACAACACAAAGCTGGATCCCCCAAATACACAGAATACCACAATGCATGGACCATCAAATACACAAATCAACAATGATGGATCCCAATAACACAGACAATACAACAATATGGATCATCAATAACAGACACACACAAATGCCTGGATCCTCCAATACACAATACCAAAATGCATGGATCATCAATAACACACATCCACAAATGCATGGCTCCAAATAACACAACTACCAACAATGCATGGATCCATCCAAATAACAATACCAAATCATGGATCCATCCAAAACACATACAACAAAGCATGGATCCTCCATAACACAACATACCAACAAGCTGGATCCCAAACAACAGACATACCACAAAGCCTGGATCACCAATAAGAACTCAACAATGCCATGGATCCTCCAAATAAACAAAGACAAATCAGATCCATCCAAACAACACCAAATGATGTCCAATAAACCAGACATACCAAAAATGCATGGATCTCCAACACGACACACACAATGCATGGATCCATCCAAATAAGACAAAAGACTCCAACAAATGATGATATAATACAAAATACCAATCAGATCCTCCAAACAGAACACTGCAGGATCCACCCAATAACAGACAGGATCATACAAACAAATGCTGGATCCTCCAATAACCAGAATCAACAGCTGGATCCATCCATAAAGAAGCATCAACATGCGGATCCTCATACAATACACAACAGAACATACCCAACAAATCCATGGACCCATACACGAATACAACAATGCATGTCCATCCAAATAACCAATACAACAAATGCATGGATCCATCCAATACACATCCAAAAATGCGATCCTCCAATACAAACCCACAAATGCATGGTCTCCCAAATAACCAAACACAAAAATGCCATGATCTCCAAAAACAAATACACAATGCTGGATCATCCAATAACAATAAATGCAGGTCTCCATAAACAAATACACAATGCCATGGATCATCCAATAACACACATACAACAAAGCAGATCCATCCAAACAATACACAACATGATATCCCAACACAGACACAAATGCATGATCACCAATACAAACCCAACAATGCATGGATCATCCAAAAAACCAAATAGATCCATCATCAAAACAACCAAATCGGATCCTCCAATACCACATCACATGCTGCTCCAATACAACATACAACAATGCCATGGATCTCCATACACAATTACTCACAAATGTCTGGATATCCCAAACACAGTACCAACAATGAGGATCATCCAATAACAAAACACATCAGGATCCTCCAAACAATCAACTGGCATCCAAATCACATGGTCATCCAATACAAACCCCATCAATAAACAACACAACAATGCCATGGATCACCAATAACACAACAGAACATGCATGATCTCCAATAACACATGACAAATGCAGGATCATCCAAATAACACAACTCCAACAAATGCGGATCTCAATAAAACAGACAAACAACAATGCTGGATCATCCAAATACACAAACACCAACAAATGCCAGGATCCATCCAAAAAGATGAATACAAATAACACAAACAACAATGCCCTTAGCACTTTGAAGGAATGTTGGAGGACAAGTTTAAAAGCAAGCACCTTTTTATAAATAACATGGCATTATAGAAGTGCCGTACCAGCACGCTGGATGATGGTACCAACTACAAGTGTATCAATTACATGTTGTAGTCGTGGCTGTTGCGTGAATAATCATGGCTATGTCCCTTGTTGCGTGAATAATCAGGCTATGATCCAATGTTAAATGATGGAATAACAATGTCTATGCCCAATGTTAACATAATGACATAACCATGCTATGTCCAATGTTAACTATGGAATAACCATGTCATGTCCAAATGTTAACATAATGGAATAACCATGCTATGTCCCAATGTAAACATAATGGAATAACAATGTCTATGTCCCAATGTTAACATAATGGAATAACCATGGCTGTGTCCCAATGTTAACATAATGGAATAACCATGGCTGTGTCCCAATGTTAACATAATGGAATAACAATGTCTATGTCCCAATGTTAACATAATGGAATAACCATGTCTATGTCCCAATGTTAACATAATGGAATAACCATGGCTGTGTCCCAATGTTAACATAATGGAATAACCATGGCTGTGTCCCAATGTTAACATAATGGAATAACCATGGCTGTGTCCCAATGTTAACATAATGGAATAACAATGTCTATGTCCCAATGTTAACATAATGGAATAACCATGTCTATGTCCCAATGTTAACATAATGGAATAACCATGGCTGTGTCCCAATGTTAACATAATGGAATAACAATGTCTATGTCCCAATGTTAACATAATGGAATAACCATGTCTATGTCCCAATGTTAACATAATGGAATAACCATGGCTGTGTCCCAATGTTAACATAATGGAATAACCATGGCTGTGTCCCAATGTTAACATAATGGAATAACAATGTCTATGTCCCAATGTTAACATAATGGAATAACCATGTCTATGTCCCAATGTTAACATAATGGAATAACCATGGCTATGTCCCAATGTTAACATAATGGAATAACCATGGCTATGTCCCAATGTTAACATAATGGAATAACCATGGCTATGTCCCAATGTTAACATAATGGAATAACCATGGCTATGTCCCAATGTTAACATAATGGAATAACCATGTCTATGTCCCAATGTTAACATAATGGAATACCCATGGCTATGTCCCAATGTTAACATAATGGAATACCCATGGCTGTGTCTCAATGTGACATGTTAACAAGACAGAACTACCAAACACAATGTCCTGGTTTTGTGTAAATATTCATCATTGCTGCGTCCCAAAACGACCAGTCATGTTGTGTGTCAACACACCACTGGCAGTGTTCACCTCCATATCTGTACACCTCACCATGATATTGACACAGTCCATGGCATGTACACATCTGTACACCTCACCATGATATTGACACAGTCCATGGCATGTACACATCTGTACACCTCACCATAATATTGACACAGTCCATGGCATGTACATCTGTACACCTCACCATAATATTGACACAGTCCATGGCATGTACACATCTGTACACCTCACCATGATATTGACACAGTCCATGGCATGTACACATCTGTACACCTCACCATAATATTGACACAGTCCATGGCATGTACACATCTGTACACCTCACCATAATATTGACACAGTCCATGGCATGTACACATCTGTACACCTCACCATAATATTGACACAGTCCATGGCATGTACACATCTGTACACCTCACCATAATATTGACACAGTCCATGGCATGTACACATCTGTACACCTCACCATAATATTGACACAGTCCATGGCATGTACACATCTGTACACCTCACCATAATATTGACACAGTCCATGGCATGTACACATCTGTACACCTCACCATAATATTGACACAGTCCATGGCATGTACACATCTGTACACCTCACCATGATATTGACACAGTCCATGGCATGTACACATCTGTACACCTCACCATAATATTGACACAGTCCATGGCATGTACACATCTGTACACCTCACCATAATATTGACACAGTCCATGGCATGTACACATCTGTACACCTCACCATAATATTGACACAGTCCATGGCATGTACACATCTGTACACCTCACCATAATATTGACACAGTCCATGGCATGTACACATCTGTACACCTCACCATAATATTGACACAGTCCATGGCATGTACACATCTGTACACCTCACCATGATATTGACACAGTCCATGGCATGTACACATCTGAAGGAAGGGGGGGCCCCTCTGTGCAGGATTCAGTACAGAACCCAGCAAAACAACCAAACGAAGCAAATGCACCACCACACCCTGGCCTGTCCCCAACTGCTGCACACCAACACTCTGTTTGCCTCCTGGAGTTCTTGTGATCTTGTATACAGTAATGTTTTAGTGCAGATGGGAAGACACTAACACACCACTCACTCACAGATTGCAGTTTTGGCGATGTGCTTGCCATCCTAAAAGTTTTTGTGGTCTTTTAATGTTTATACAGTAATATTTCAGTGCAGATGGGAAGTCACTAACACCACTCACTCACATATTGCAGTTTTGGCGATGTGCTTGCCATCCTAACAGTTTTTGTGGTCTTTTAATGTTTATACAGTAATATTTCAGTGCAGATGTACAGTCTCTACCACATCACACTCATAGATTGCAATACTGACAACGTGCTTGCTATCCTGAGAGTTTTTGTGATCTTTTATACAGAGATATTTTAGTGCGGATGTAAAGTCTCTACCATATCACTCACTCACAGACTGAAGTACTGACAGCCGCTTGCCACTCGTGTTCTTGTGATCTCTTACACACCAACGTAAGAGTGGAGCTGTAACCACCAATATATCATTAATAAATAGTAATTCTCGCCCCCAGTAACATGTAGACATAACAGTGGAGCTGTAACCACCAATATATCATTAATAAATAGTAATTCTCGCCCCCAGTAACATGTAGACATAACAGTGGAGCTGTAATCACCAACGTATCATTAATACAGTAATTCTCGCCCCCAGTAACATGTAGACAAGTGGGATGATGACCAAACACTGGACACACACATAATACTGTAAATTTGTTCCGTTGTTCCGTGTGGAGTACCTGTGACGTCCCCTGATCAACTTGTGTCATAATGGACACACAACACTCTTGATTCTTTCTCTGTCTTTATCTAGCTCAACCAAACACCATGCATATCCTGTTGTGGCTGTTGCTGTCTTGTTAAGTTGTGAGTGTATGTGTCTTTGTCGTCTTTTGTGTTACGTTTGGTACAGGCCAGCTTGCCGACAATTTGTCTGTCATGGTGAAATAATTACAATGTCCTCCTTTTATTTAAGAGTGTTTCTGGTATCTGCATGTCTTTGATCAAACTGATGTGTGGTCTGTTGATATATGGCCTTCATGTTGTTTACAAGTGGTCTGACACTGGCCTTGTATGACATGGAGTTATGCCACCAATTTGTTGTAGCGCCGGGTAAGCCACCAGAACAGCAATTAGTACATTACATACACATACACCATGGATCACTCACGACCTTGCTGCTGGTCTGATGACTTGTGTAACTCCGCAACCCACAGATTCACACTGGCAAGAACCTTGTCCTCCTGGCAGGGTGACCCATGGCGGTCAGGCCACAGACAAATGGCGATCCACCCAGCCATGACAGAGCATGCAGCAACGTACATTCCTTACAGTCCATGACAGAACAATGTGGACACACGTATAGGCGACAAGATCAATAACACACCAAGGCACTGCAGAGAAGTCCTGATGTAAGTAGTTCCATGAAGATATTGACACAGTCACCTTCCCTGGTCTGACTTCATGCTGACCCAGTAACTCCGTCAGCTTATAATCAGCATTGCGTTAACAGTCTGCAAAGTGTTTTAGTCCAAGAAGCCCTACATTAAACTAGACATCTCCCTGTTTATATGGTGTTGTTCTGGTGTCAGTGTTATGTTACACAAGACACCTCCCTGTTCACATCGTGTTGTTCTGGTGTCAGTGTTATGTTACACGGGACACCTCCCTGTTCACATCGTGTTGTTGTGGTGTCAGTGTTATGTTACACAGGACACCTCCCTGTTCACATCGTGTTGTTCTGGTGTCAGTGTTATGTTACACGGGACACCTCCCTGTTCACATCGTGGTGTTGTGGTGTCAGTGTTACATAGAACACCTCCCTGTTCACATCGTGTTGTTGTGGTGTCAGTGTTATGTTACACAGGACACCTCCCTGTTCACATCGTGTTGTTGTGGTGTCAGTGTTATGTTACACAAGACACCTCCCTGTTCACATCGTGTTGTTGTGGTGTCAGTGTTATGTTACACAGGACACCTCCCTGTTCACATCGTGTTGTTGTGGTGTCAGTGTTATGTTACACAGGACACCTCCCTGTTCACATCGTGTTGTTGTGGTGTCAGTGTTATGTTACACAGGACACCTCCCTGTTCACATCGTGTTGTTGTGGTGTCAGTGTTATGTTACACAGGACACCTCCCTGTTCACATCGTGTTGTTGTGGTGTCAGTGTTACACAGGACACCTCCCTGTTCACATCGTGTTGTTGTGGTGTCAGTGTTATGTTACACAGGACACCTCCCTGTTCACATCGTGTTGTTGTGGTGTCAGTGTTACACAGGACACCTCCCTGTTCACATCGTGTTGTTGTGGTGTCAGTGTTACACAGGACACCTCCCTGTTCACATCGTGTTGTTCTGGTGTCAGTGTTACACAGGACACCTCCCTGTTCACATCGTGTTGTTGTGGTGTCAGTGTTATGTTACACAGGACACCTCCCTGTTCACATCGTGTTGTTGTGGTGTCAGTGTTATGTTACACAGGACACCTCCCTGTTCACATCGTGTTGTTGTGGTGTCAGTGTTACACAGGACACCTCCCTGTTCACATCGTGGTGTTGTGGTGTCAGTGTTATGTTACACAGGACACCTCCCTGTTCACATCGTGTTGTTGTGGTGTCAGTGTTATGTTACACAAGACACCTCCCTGTTCACATCATGTTGTTCTGGTGTCAGTGTTATGTTACACAGGACACCTCCCTGTTCACATCGTGTTGTTGTGGTGTCAGTGTTACACAAGACACCTCCCTGTTCACATCGTGTTGTTGTGGTGTCAGTGTTATGTTACACAGGACACCTCCCTGTTCACATCGTGTTGTTGTGGTGTCAGTGTTATGTTACACAGGACACCTCCCTGTTCACATCGTGTTGTTCTGGTGTCAGTGTTACACAGGACACCTCCCTGTTCACATCGTGTTGTTGTGGTGTCAGTGTTACACAGGACACCTCCCTGTTCACATCGTGTTGTTGTGGTGTCAGTGTTATGTTACACAGGACACCTCCCTGTTCACATCGTGTTGTTGTGGTGTCAGTGTTATGTTACACAGGACACCTCCCTGTTCACATCGTGTTGTTGTGGTGTCAGTGTTATGTTACACAGGACACCTCCCTGTTCACATCGTGTTGTTGTGGTGTCAGTGTATTACACAGGACACCTCCCTGTTCACATCGTGGTTGTTGTGGTGTCAGTGTTATGTTACACAGGACACCTCCCTGTTCACATCGTGTTGTTGTGGTGTCAGTGTTATGTTACACAAGACACCTCCCTGTTCACATCTGTTGTTTGGTGTCAGTGTTATGTTACACAGGACACCTCCCTGTTCACATCGTGTTGTTGTGGTGTCAGTGTTATGTTACAAGACACCTCCCTGTTCACATCGTGTTGTTGTGGTGTCAGTGTTATGTTACACAGGACACCTCCCTGTTCACATCGTGTTGTTTGGTGTCAGTGTTATGTTACACAGGACACCTCCCTGTTCACATCGTGTTGTTGTGGTGTCAGTGTTATGTTACACAAGACACCTCCCTGTTCACATCATGTTGTTCTGGTGTCAGTGTTATGTTACACAGGACACCTCCCTGTTCACATGTTGTTGTTGTGGTGTCAGTGTTATGTTACACAGGACACCTCCCTGTTCACATCGTGTTGTTGTGGTGTCAGTGTTACACAGGACACCTCCCTGTTCACATCATGTTGTTCTGGTGTCAGTGTTATGTTACACAGGACACCTCCCTGTTCACATGTTGTTGTTGTGGTGTCAGTGTTATGTTACACAGGACACCTCCCTGTTCACATCGTGTTGTTGTGGTGTCAGTGTTATGTTACACAGGACACCTCCCTGTTCACATCGTGTTGTTGTGGTGTCAGTGTTATGTTACACAGGACACCTCCCTGTTCACATCGTGTTGTTGTGGTGTCAGTGTTATGTTACACAGGACACCTCCCTGTTCACATCGTGTTGTTGTGGTGTCAGTGTTATGTTACACAGGACACCTCCCTGTTCACATCGTGTTGTTGTGGTGTCAGTGTTACACAGGACACCTCCCTGTTCACATCGTGTTGTTGTGGTGTCAGTGTTACACAGGACACCTCCCTGTTCACATCGTGTTGTTGTGGTGTCAGTGTTATGTTACACAGGACACCTCCCTGTTCACATGTTGTTGTTGTGGTGTCAGTGTTATGTTACACAGGACACCTCCCTGTTCATACGGTATTGTTAAGTGTTATGTTACACAGGTTACACAATCCCCCTTCCTCTCCCTTCTCTCCCTGGTCGGTACCCATCACACCACCTGCCGTAAATCTGATGAAAAAGTTGCGTAAACAGTGCAAGGCTGTACCTGATGTAGATCTGTTACAGTGCAAGGCTGTACCTGATGTAGATGTGTTACAGTGCAAGGCTGTACCTGATGTAGATGTGTTACAGTGCAAGGCTGTACCTGATGTAGATGTGTTACAGTGCAAGGCTGTACCTGATGTAGATGTGTTCATGCCACTGTACTGTAAAGTGAACTGACGAACGAGCGGCAATGTCAACTCCACAGACCAGTTGAACACAACTCTTCACGAAAACCTACTGACAACAATGAGCTCTGATGTCAGTACATGGTAACTGTGTTGATGATGACTTCTGATGTCACAAGACTGTCGTCAGGCCATAACACACACACACGACACACGCACGCACACACACTGCGCGTGTATGCACACACACACACACACACGCGCGCACACACACACACACAGAGTGAGCCAGTGGAAGCACAAGAACTTCTGATAAAGTATGATACCTGACGTTATAGTTGGAGGTGTCGGCCGGTTGACTGTTACTGTAAACAGTCCATTGTCAGTTTATCGACATCCACTGAAAACATGACAATCATCATGTCAACATCCACTGAAAACATGACAATCATCATGTCGACATCCACTGAAAACATGACAATCATCATGTCAACATCCACTGAAAACATGACAATCATCATGTCAACATCCACTGAAAACATGACAATCATCATGTCAACATCCACTGAAAACATGACAATCATCATGTCAACATCCACTGAAAACATGACAATCATCATGTCAACATCCACTGAAAACATGACAATCATCATGTCAACATCCACTGAAAACATGACAATCATCATGTCGACATCCACTGAAAACATGACAATCATCATGTCGACATCCACTGAAAACATGACAATCATCATGTCGACATCCCACTGAAAACATGACAATCATCATGTCGACATCCACTGAAACATGACAATCATCATGTCGACATCCACTGAAAACATGACAATCATCATGTCAACATCCACTGAAAACATGACAATCATCATGTCGACATCCACTGAAACATGACAATCATCATGTCGACATCCACTGAAAACATGACAATCATCATGTCAACATCCACTGAAAACATGACAATCATCATGTCAACATCCACTGAAACATGACAATCATCATGTCAGTGTCGCTGTCATTCCTACATTATAAAAATACCACTGTCACCCCAAATTGTCAATATCACTGTCACCCCCAAATGTCAATATCACTGTCACCCCCAAATTGTCAATATCACTGTCACCCCAATTGTCAATATCACTGTCACCCCCAAATTGTCAATATCACTGTCACCCCAAATTGTCAATATCACTGTCACCCCCAAATTGTCAATATCCACTGTCACCCCAAATTGTCAATATCACTGTCACCCCCAAATTGTCAATATCACTGTCACCCCCAAATTGTCAATATCACATGTCACCCCCAAATTGACAATATCACTGTCACCCCTACATTGTACAATATCACTGTCACCCCTACATTGTCAATATCACTGTCACCCCTACATTGTCAACCTGTCACCCCCAAATTTCAATATCACTGTCACCCCTACATTGTCAATATCACTGTCACCCTACATTGTCAATATCACTGTCACCCCCAAATTGTCAATATCACTGTCACCCCAAATTGACAATATCACTGTCATCACTACATTGTCAATATCACTGTCACCCCTACATTGTCAATATCACTGTCACCCCTACATTGTCACTATCACCCCCAAATTGACAATATCACTGTCACCCCTACATTGTCAATATCACTGTCACCCCCAAATTGTCAATATCACTGTCACCCCCAATTGACAATATCACTGTCACCCCTACATTGTCAATATCACTGTCACCCCCATATTGTCAATATCACTGTCACCCCTACATTGTCAATATCAGTCACCTTCACATCATCAATATCACTGATTTTAACTTTAACATCACTGTCATTCTTATATTGTCAATATCACTGTCACCCCCAAATTGACAATATCACTGTCACATTTCACATTGACAATATCACTGTCACCTTCACATTGACAATATCACTGTCACCTTGATACTGTCAATATCACTGTCACCCCCAAATTGTCAATATCACTGTTATCCCACAGTTGTCAATATCACTGTGACTTTCACTTTAATATCACTGTCACCTTCACACTGTCAATATCACTGCCACCCCTACATTGTCAATATCACTGTTGCTTTCACATTGTCAATATCACTGTCACCTTCACACTGTCAATATCACTGTCACCCTACATTGTCAATATCACTGTCACCACTATCACTGTCAATATCACTGTCACCCTACATTGTCAATATCACTGTCACCTTCACACTGTCAATATCACTGTCACCCTACATTGTCAATATCACTGTCACTCCCTGACATTGTCAATATCACTGTCACCTACATGTCAATATCACTGTCACTCTACATGTCAATATCACTGTCACCCTACACTGTCAATATCACTGTCACCCCTACATTGTCAATATCACTGTCACCCTACATTGTCAATATCACTGTCACCCTACACTGTCAATATCACTGTCACTCCTACATTGTCAATATCACTGTCACCTCTCACATGTCAATATCACTGTCACTTCTACACTGTCAATATCACTGTCACTCCTACATTGTCAATATCACTGTCACCCTACACTGTCAATATCACTGTCACCTCTACACTGTCAATATCACTGTCACTCCTACATTGTCAATATCACTGTCACCCTACATTGTCAATATCACTGTCACCTACACTGTCAATATCACTGTCACTCCCTACATTGTCAATATCACTGTCACCCTACACTGTCAATATCACTGTCACCCTACACTGTCAATATCACTGTCACCCTACATTGTCAATATCACTGTCACCCCTACACTGTCAATATCACTGTCACCCTACACTGTCAATATCACTGTCACCCCTACATTGTCAATATCACTGTCACCCCTACATTGTCAATATCACTGTCACCCCTACATGTCAATATCACTGTCACCCTACACTGTCAATATCACTGTCACCCCTACATTGTCAATATCACTGTCACCCCTACACTGTCAATATCACTGTCACTCCTACATCGTCAATATCACTGTCACCCCTACATTGTCAATATCACTGTCATCCCTACATTGTCACTATCACTGTCACCCCTACATTGTCAATATCACTGTCACCCCTACATTGTCAATATCACTGTCATCCCTACATCGTCATTATCACTGTCACCCCTACATTGTCAATATCACTGTCACCTCTACATTGTCACTATCACTGTCATCCCTACACGTCAATATCACTGTCACCCCTACATTGTCAATATCACTGTCATCCCTACATCGTCACTATCACTGTCACCCCTACATTGTCAATATCACTGTCACCCCTACATTGTCAATATCACTGTCATCCCTACACAGTCAATATCACTGTCACTCCTACACTGTCAATATCACTGTCATCCCTACACTGTCAATATCACTGTCACTCCTACACTGTCAATATCACTGTCATCCCTACATTGTCAATGTCACTGTCACCCCTACACAGTCAATATCACTGTCACCCCTACATTGTCAATATCACTGTCACCCCTACACTGTCAATATTCACTGTCACCCCTACACTGTCAATATCACTGTCACCCCTACATTGTCAATATCACTGTCACCCCTACACAGTCAATATCACTGTCACCCCTACACTGTCAATATCACTGTCACCCCTACACTGTCAATATCACTGTCACCCCTACATTGTCAATATCACTGTCACCCTACACAGTCAATGTCACTGTCACCCCTACACAGTCAATATCACTGTCACCCCTACACTGTCAATATCACTGTCACCCCTACATTGTCAATATCACTGTCACCCCTACACTGTTAATATCGCTGTCACCCCTACATTGTCAATGTCACTGTCACCCCTACACTGTCAATATCACTGTCACCCCTACATTGTCAATATCACTGTCACCCGTACATTGTCACTATCACTGTCATCCCTACACTGTCAATATCACTGTCACTCCTACATTGTCAATATCACTGTCACCCCTACACAGTCAATATCACTGTCACACCTACACTGTCAATATCACTGTCATCCCTACACAGTCAATATCACTGTCACCCCTACATTGTCAATATCACTGTCACCTTCACACTGTCAATATCACTGTCACCCCTACACTGTCAATATCACTGTCACTCCTACACTGTCAATATCACTGTCACCCCTACATTGTCAATATCACTGTCACCTTCACAATGTCAATATCACTGTCACCCCTACACTGTCAATATCACTGTCACTCCTACATTGTCAATATCACTGTCACCCCTACACTGTCAATATCACTGTCACCCCTACACTGTCAATATCACTGTCACCCTTACATTGTCAATATCACTGTCACCCCTACACTGTCAATATCACTGTCACCTTCACAATGTCAATGTCACTGTCACCCCTACACTGTCAATATCACTGTCACCCTTACATTGTCAATATCACTGTCATCAATGGAGACAAATACTCTTGATCAAATCAATCCATATGCACATGTTATATTCCATGAGCAGCATGAATACAGGAACACTGCCAACAATAATCTATTGTTTGATCCATGACAAACTGTATATTCTATGGGCAGATTATGAATACAAGAACACTGCCAACAATAGTCCATTGTGTGATCCATGATAAGTCGTATGCTACAGGCACTATATGGATGCAGGAACTCATTCGATCTTTATCAGTTTGAAAGATGTGCGTTTTAAGTCCAGAGACTGTCGGTCTTGATCGTCTTTGAGAACATGACATAAACCTCCAGATCCTCAATCTTCGTCGGCCTCGGGGACATCTGGCAGAGACTGCAGATCCTCATAGACCTCGGCCAGCTCCCCCTGAGTCATGAAGGTTTTCACTGTGGATCCTGTACTGACGTGAGGTCGGCTTGGATACAGCACTTTGCGCTGTCGCCATGACCGCTCGTGTGAACACAGGGCACGGTGATGAGCACACAGTTGGTATTCTGCAAATACACACACACATACATACATAC
>JAPXFY010000013.1:4062606-4082606 GCA_030674185.1 Monoplex corrugatus | reverse complement strand
GGTGTGTATGGTACATCACCCTGATACCCTGTAAAACATAAACACACTGTATGGTGTGTGTGGTACATCACCCTGATACCCTGTAAACATAACACTGTATGGTGTGTGTGGTACATCACCCTGATACCCTGTAAACATAACACTGTATGGTGTGTGTGGTACATCACCCTGATACCCTGTAAACATAACACACTGTATGGTGTGTGTGGTACATCACCCTGATACCTTGTAAACATAACACACTGTATGGTGTGTGTGGTACATCACCTGATACCCTGTAAACATAACACTGTATGGTGTGTTGGTACATCACCCTGATACCCTGTAAACATAACAACTGTATGGTGTGTGTGGTACATCACCCTGATACCCTGTAAACATAACACTGTATGGTGTGTGTGGTACATCACCCTGATACCCTGTAAACATAACACTGTATGGTGTGTGTGGTACATCACCCTGATACCCTGTAAACATAACACACTGTATGGTGTGTGTGGTACATCACCCTGATACCCTGTAAACATAACACTCTGTATGGTGTGTGTGGTACATCACCCTGATACCCTGTAAACATAACACACTGTATGGTGTGTGTGGTACATCACCCTGATACCCTGTAAACATAACACACTGTATGGTGTGTGTGGTACATCACCCTGATACCCTGTAAACATAACACACTGTATGGTGTGTATGGTACATCACCCTGATACCCTGTAAACATAACACTGTATGGTGTGTATGGTACATCACCCTGATACCCTGTAAACATAACACACTGTATGTGTGTGTGGTACATCACCCTGATACCCTGTAAACATAAACACTGTATGGTGTGTGTGGTACATCACCCAGATACCACTGTAAACATAACACACTGTATGGTGTGTGTTGGTACATCACCCTGATACCCTGTAAACATAACACTGTATGGTGTGTGTGGTACATCACCCTGATACCCTGTAAACATAACACACTGTATGGTGTGTGTGGTACATCACCCTGATACCCTGTAAAGCATAACACTGTATGGTGTGTGTGGTACATCACCCTGATACCCTGTAAACATAACACTCTGTATGGTGTGTATGGTACTTCACCCTGATACCCTATAAACATAACACACTGTATGGTGTGTATGTACATCACCTGATACCCTGTAAACATAACACTGTATGGTGTGTGTGGTACATCACTCTGATACCCTGTAAACATAACACTGTATGGTGTGTATGGTACATCACTCTGATACCCTATAAACATAACACTGTATGGTGTGTATGGTACATCACCCTGATACCCTGTAAACATAACACTGTATGGTGTGTGTGGTACATCACTCTGATACCCTGTAAACATAACACACTGTATGGTGTGTATGGTACATCACCCTGATACCCTATAAACATAACACACTGTATGGTGTGTTGGTACATCACCCTGATACCCTGTAAGCATAACACTGTATGGTGTGTGTGGTACATCACCCTGATACATGTAAACATAACACTGTATGGTGTGTGTGGTACATCACACTGATACCCTGTAAACATAACACACTGTATGGTGTGTGTGGTACATCACCCTGATACCCTATAAACATAGCACTGTATGGTGTGTGTGGTACATCACACTGATACCCTGTAAACATAACACACTGTATGGTGTGTGTGGTACATCACCCTGATACCCTGTAAACATAACACACTGTATGGTGTGTGTGGTACATCACCCTGATACCCTGTAAACAGAACACACTGTATGGTGTGTGTGGTACATCACTCTGATACCCTGTAAACATAACACACTGTATGGTGTGTGTGGTACATCACCCTGATACCCTTAAACATAACACACTTATAGTGTGTGTGGTACATCACCCTGATACCCTGTAAACATAACACACGTATGGTGTGTGTGGTACATCACCCTGATACCCTGTAAACATAACACACTGTATGGTGTGTATGGTACATCACCCTGATACCCTGTAAACATAACACACTGTATGGTGTGGGGAAAGGGGCAGTCAGACAACTTCAAAGATTCCGGGTGTTGTTATCCAAACTTCAAAAAGTACAAAACTCTGCCGCTAAACTTGTTTCTCGTTCCCGCAAGCATGATCATGTCACACCTATTCTCAAATCCCTTCACTGGTTGCCTGTTCAAGCTCGCATTGACTATAAGCTTGCCTCACTATGCCACTCTTTTTTCTTGATCTCTCTCCTCGCTACCTGGCTGATCTTCTCCTGTGTACACTCCTTCTAGAAATCTCCGCTCCATTGCTGATAGCAGATTGCTCCGTGTTCCACGCGTGCGCACAAAAACATTTGGACATCGCTCTTTCTCCTTCGCAGCCCCCACTATCTGGAACTCTCTTCCCTTTGAAATCCGACACCTAAAATCGACTTCTTCTTTCAAAACAGCTCTAAAAACTCACCTCTTTCAAAAATATTATCAGTAAGTTCAACCTCATTTCCCCCCAGCCTAATAGTAGAAAAGGTGTGTTAGTGTGTGTGTATGTTATAGTAGGTAGGTGGGGGGTGGGGGTGGGTGATTATAGAGCCCAATGTGCCTCACAGTGCTTTGGGGTATAGCCGTGGGGGTTGTGGGGTGCATTTGGACTTGCGTGAGAATCCGTGTATGATTGTAGCGTATGTAGTATTTTTATGGATTTATTCTATTACTTTGTATTGTGTATTTAGTGTATGTACGTGAGGTCCGAGAGATTGAAATATTGTGAGTGAATGATTGTAAAGCGTCATAAGCTCCGCCGTAGGCAGAGATGTGCGCTTATAAATGGTCTCTTATTATTATTATTATTATTATTATTTATTTCCACCCCAACATCTGAAGCAGTGTGACACTTGTCGTCTGCACGCTGACCAGTTCAAGGGAAGTAACTACATATAGTCCACCAGTTCAGCTCTAATAGAGGGTACGGTAAGCACCCCCCCCCCCCCCACCCCTCCAAAAAAAGCAATCCAGATGTCCTTCAGTTAGGGATAATGACATGTGCCTGTCATCATCATCATCATCATCAGGTGCCCTGCCGCATGGCGCTGGCGATCATGGACTTCCAACCATCTCTATCTCTCGTTGCCCCCAGCATCTCCCCCACCCTCCTCATCCCCAGCCACTCTGCAAGTCCATCCAGCATTCTCTCCCTGGGTCTACCTGGTGCTCTCTTTCCCTCCAGCTTTCCCGTTGTGACCAGGTGCTCCAAATCCCCCTTCCTCATAAAATGGCCTATAAATGTTGCTTGTCTTTTCCTAATCTTCCTTATGAGTGATCTACTTGTGTCTGCCTCCATCAAGACTGTCTATGTGCCTGTGTTGACTCTATTTTAGAATACAGTATCTGGCAACCATTTTGTTTAGTCTTAGTTATCAATGAAACCCAAAGGGCATAAACCCCAAACAAATCCATCTGCCGTGAACTGTGGATGTTTATCTGCACTTCTCCTGGATTTGGCGAAGGGAGAAGACCATGTCTACCGTGGATCTCTCTGCTCGAAAACCACACTGTGATTCCGGGTAGACGCGTTCAGCCAGTTTCTGCAGGCGGATTAGGAGGACCCGAGCATAGACTTTGCCAACAATGCTGAGGAGCGAGATACCTCTGTAGTTGTTGCAGTCGCTCCTTTCGCCCTTGTTTTTGTACAGGGTGACGATCTTGACGTCCCTCATGTCCTGTGGTACAGCTCCCTCATTCCAACACTGACAGAGAACTGCGTGCAAAGGGTGCAGAAGAGAAGTCTTGCAGTGCTTGATGAGGTCTGGGGGAATTCCGTCGTTGCCAGGTGCCTTCCCTGATGCCAGGCTATCAATGGCCTTGCTGAGTTCGTCCGCAGTTGGCTCAGCATCAAGTTCTTCCATTACCGGCATGCACTTGATGGCATCGAGGGCTAAGGGGGACACCATGTTCTGTGTGGAGTAGAGGTCGGAGTAGTGTTCCGCCCATCTTTCCATCTGTTGGCTAGGATTGCTGATTACTTCCCCAGTGGAGGATTTGAGGGGGGCGATCTTGCTCTGTGTTGGTCCCAGTGCCTTCTTGATGCCATCATACATTCCTCGGATGTTGCCTCTTTCAGCAGCACTCTGTATCTCTTCGCTGAGCTCTGTCCAGTACTCGTTTGCACAGCGCCTGGCGTTAAGCTGAACCTTACTTCTGGCAGCCCTGAGGATTTGCAGGTTCTTCTCACTGGGTGACCGCTTATACTTGGTGAGTGCGGCACGCTTGGCCTCAACAGTGGGAGTCATCTCTGATGATTTGGCCTCAAACCAGTCGTGGGACTTCACAGTTTTCTTCCCAAAGGTGGCCATAGCAATGCGGTGCATGGTGTCTCGTAGCGTTTCCCATCTCTCAGTGGCAGAGTCTCTGGGCTGCAATGCATCGTATTCTCTCTGAAAGGCCTCTGCGAACTGTTCTACAAGATCTGGCTGAGACATATTGCTGACGTCAATGCGAGGGTTCCCTTGTTTCTTTGAGCAATGGAACTTCTTTGGTTGTAGCCTGATCTTGCAACATACCAGAGAGTGGTCTGTGTCGCAGTCTGCGCTGTGATAAGAGCGAGTGTGGAGAACGTTTTTGATAGCGGCACGTCTTACTAGGATCAAATCCAGTTGGTGCCAATGTTTTGAGCGGGGATGCCTCCAGGAGACTTTGTGCTGAGGCTTCGTCTTGAAGAAGGAGTTGGCGATGCAAGTTCATGGCAGGCGCAAAACTCAAGCAGTCGCTGTCCATTCTCATTCATTTTCCCCACTCCAAAGGAACCGAGGCAGAAGGGCCATGAGTCATTGTCTGCACCCACTCTGGCGTTGAAGTCGCCCAGGAGAACAAGTTGTTCTGTCCTGGGGATGTTCCTTATGGTTGATGCAAGATTGTCTGGAGAGGCGGACAGAGTTGGGGCATAAACGCTGATGAGAGTGACATAGCCTTCGGTGGTGTTGAGGCGGAGAGTCAAGAGTCGTTCTGAACCGCCGCTGCCTGGTTCAATCATGTTCAGCAGGCTGTTCCTTACTGCAAAGCCTACTCCGTACTCTCTTGGGGCATCAGAACTCTTTCCTTGCCAGAAGAAGGTGTAGTCCCTTTCCTTTAGTGTTCCTGAGTCAGCCAGCCGTGTTTCCTGCAGAGTGGCAATGTCCACATTGAGCCTCTTTAGTTCGCTGTTTATGACGGCGGTTTTTCTGGCGTCGCTGATGTCTTGCAGATCTTGGGAGAGCCCAGGCATCATTGTTCGGACATTCCAACAGCCCAGTTTCACTGCTGATCCTTTTCCTGATCCGTTTCTTGAATTTGAATTTTTCTTTTTGTTTGGTGCGGTAATTAACGATCTGCTTGTCAGATTTTCTCCTAATCTTCATGCACCCAATGAAGAAGGCAGGTCGTGGCGGGACAGCACCTAACTGGCTGGGGGCTGCCCAGCTTAGGTGGGCGATAGCTGTCCAGTAAGACACGAAGGTATCTCCCACCGTCAAAAAGCAACCCCTGGCGTCAGCTCTACACCAGTTGAGCAATGACTTATCACCGGTATCTGTTGCTTCCCGTGTTGTGCCGACACTAGTGTTAGTAGCGAGGCTGGAGTGTCCTCTCCAGGTCGTAGGTGCAGAGTGTTTGTGGATGAATGGACGGATGTAAGCCTGGGCAGTGTAATATGGAAGACAGGCTGTTGCCCATGCAACTTGTCCCCCCTCTCCACCTCGTTGACAGATCCAAAGGAACAGCAGGGCTGTTACGTTTTGGTGCCAACGCGGCCGCAGGAGCTGCCGGAAAGTGACAAAGTTTGCCATCCAACCGCCTTAGGGGCCCCACACCGGATTTACTGTCAGGGTTTACTCCCTTAGCTAGATGGCCGCGGGTAGCTCTCCAGAGCTGGCGCCCTTTGACGGATCTAATTTATTTCCACCAGGGTTTCTAGCCACCCTCCTCACCATCCTCCTGAGAGGACTGGTGGGGTTGCTGGTTTAGTCGCCAGCAATTCGACCCTGTGACAGGTAGTACTGGGTTCCAGGTTACCAGTAGCGGATACATCTATCTTACTGTACAACAATACATAAACACAGACATCAATGAATGGTGTGCCATTAACCATACTTACTGTACAACAATACATAAACACAGACATCAGTGAATGGTGTGCCATTAACCATACTTACTGTACAACAATACATAAACAGACATCAATGAATGGTGTGCCATTAACCATACTTACTGTACAACAATACATAAACACAGACATCAGTGAATGGTGTGCCATTAACCATACTTACTGTACAACAATACATAAACACAGACATCAGTGAATGGTGTGCCATTAACCATACTTACTGTACAACAATACATAAACAGACATCAGTGAATGGTGTGCCATTAACCATACTTACTGTACAACAATACATAAACACAGACATCAATGAATGGTGTGCCATTAACCATACTTACTGTACAACAATACATAAACACAGACATGTATCAGTGAATGGTGTGCCATTAACCATACTTACTGTACAACAATACATAAACACAGACATCAATGAATGGTGTGCCATTAACCATACTTACTGTACAACAATACATAAACACAGACATCAGTGAATGGTGTGCCATTAACCATACTTACTGTACAACAATACATAAACAGACATCAATGAATGGTGTGCCATTAACCATACTTACTGTACAACAATACATAAACACAGACATCAATGAATGGTGTGCCATTAACCATACTTACTGTACAACAATACATAAACACAGACATCAATGAATGGTGTGCCATTAACCATACTTACTGTACAACAATACATAAACAGACATCAGTGAATGGTGTGCCATTAACCATACTTACTGTACAACAATACATAAACACAGACATCAGTGAATGGTGTGCCATTAACCATACTTACTGTACAACAATACATAAACACAGACATGTATCAGTGAATGGTGTGCCATTAACCATACTTACTGTACAACAATACATAAACAGACATCAATGAATGGTGTGCCATTAACCATACTTACTGTACAACAATACATAAACACAGACATCAATGAATGGTGTGCCATTAACCATACTTACTGTACAACAATACATAAACACAGACATCAATGAATGGTGTGCCATTAACCATACTTACTGTACAACAATACATAAACAGACATCAGTGAATGGTGTGCCATTAACCATACTTACTGTACAACAATACATAAACACAGACATCAGTGAATGGTGTGCCATTAACCATACTTACTGTACAACAATACATAAACACAGACATGTATCAGTGAATGGTGTGCCATTAACCATACTTACTGTACAACAATACATAAACAGACATCAATGAATGGTGTGCCATTAACCATACTTACTGTACAACAATACATAAACAGACATCAATGAATGGTGTGCCATTAACCATACTTACTGTACAACAATACATAAACACAGACATCATGAATGGTGTGCCATTAACCATACTTACTGTACAACAATACATAAACAAGACATCATGAATGGTGTGCCATTAACCATACTTACTGTACAACAATACATAAAACAGACATCATGAATGGTGTGCCATTAACCATACTTACTGTACAACAATACATAAACACAGACATCAGTGAATGGTGTGCCATTAACCATACTTACTGTACAACAATACATAAACACAGACATCAGATGAATGGTGTGCCATTAACCATACTTACTGTACAACAATACATAAACAAATATTAGGAATATGATATCTCACACTTGGGTGATCTGGAGGACACACACACACACACACACACACACACACACACACACACACACACACACACACACACACACACCAAACACAACACACCACAACACTGTCAAGCTGGGGTCTAACCTGTAACAGTCACACTGGAAGAAGGGAGCTTTGCCTGTATGTCAAGAACATCTCCTCTGCAAGGGGAACAAAACTACTGAAAAAAAAAATCCTCAAACAGAATAAAAGTTCTGTGTATGTTTCATCTCTACTGTACAACTATACAAAAACTAACCATTAGTAGCAATAACTCTTGACTTTGTCAGCAGCTGGCAAACAGTGATTCAAAAACACATGTACATGCAGATATTAACATGAATTAAGTCTGCAAACACACAGACTTCACACTACACTGCACTACACTACACTGCACTACACTACACACACACACACACACACACACACACACACACACACACACACACACACACACCACACACACACACACACCACACACAACACACACACACGCACACACACACACACACACACAACACACACACACACACACACACACACACACACACACACACACACACACACACACACACACACACACACACACACACACACACACACACAGAGATAGACTTACCAAAAGACGTTACCACACACACAGGCAAATTCAGCCAGTCCCCACTCCTGGTCACGTGGTACAGGGTCATATTTGGTCTTACAGATCTTACATGTTGACACCTGTAAACATCATTATCATTACTATCATCATTACTGTCAACATGGTTACTATTATTATTGCTATTATCATCATCATTACCACCATCACCATTACTGTCATCATTGTTATCACTGTACAAGGTCATACTCGGTCATACACATCTTATATATTGATACTTGTACACATCAACATCCTCCTCATCATCATCATCACTGTCATCATTTTATTCACATGGTACAGGGTCATACTTGATCTTACAGATTTTACATGCTGACATCTGTACAGGTCATCATTATTGTTATCAGCATGTTTTCATTACATGCACGTGGTACAGGTTTATACATGGTCTTACAGATCTTACATGTTGATACCTGTAAACATCACCATCATTATTACCATCATTATTATCACTGTATTCACGCGGCACAGGATGTTTGATCTTACAGATCTTACATGTTGACACCTGTAAACATCACCATCATTATTACCATGATTATTATCACTGTATTCACGCGGCACAGGATGTTTGATCTTACAGATCTTACATGTTGACATCTCCAAATATCATCACCATCATTACCATGATCATTATCTTCCTCAATGTTGTCATCATTACTGGCATCACTGTATTCACATGGCACAGATGTCACAACAAATGATAAAACTTTCATTTCAAAATGTATGTAAACAATTGCAGTATTCTTCCATATATCATTTGAGATCGATTGTTGCTGTTCATTTTCGTATTCAGCTAAACGCATTGAAAACAAAATACTGTAAAAATATCAAGTGCATTTGCGGCGAACAATTCACACTGTTTCACTGTCTATTTTACTGCAAAATGCTACATTCTTTTTTTACCAAAAATGTTTACACAAGAAAATTATTCTGACTCATTTTAAAGAAGTAACTTCCGATCAATTTTTGTCAGTTAAAATTTCAAAATCGTTGGTTCACAGTCCTGTTAATGCATTACTTTAAGTTTATGAAGTTTGTACTTTAGAGTTAAATTTTCCATACACATTTTTGATGTGAATTGTTAGTGTTAAGTTCATGTTCCATCTTTCTATTTTCCCACCTACTTATGTCTATAACTCTGTCTCCTCTCTGCCCCAAATCCAACCCGCCCATCTCTCATCTCTCATCCTCTTTTTTTTTCCGTCTAATATCACTTATACTTATAGTGAAATGACATTAAATCAAAGAACGAACGAAATGGCACAGATAATACTTGTGTATAAATATTTCATGCTGGTACCAAATTCAACACCACTAACAGGAAAACCACAAAGCAACACAGAGAGCCAAAAGAATATAACAATGAAATTCAGCCACATGCAGCTGAAAGCAACAAATTATTCACACTGTGAACGAGGATGGTTTTAGTGTTGTGGTCTGAATGCTTCTGTCTGGCTCTTCAACACCTCACAGAACCTGACGATACAGCACGACTGTGAGGTAGGATAGAACCAGATGGTAGAACAGAACTGTGAGGTAGGAGAGAACCAGCTGGTAGAACAGTACTGTGAGGTAGGATAGAACCAGATAGTAGAACAGTACTGTGAGGTAGGATAGAACCAAATGGTAGAACAGAACTGTGAGGTAGGATAGAACCAGATGGTAGAACAGTACTGTGAAGTAGGAGAGAACCAGATGGTAGAACAGTACTGTGAGGTAGGACAGAACCAGATGGTAAAACAGAACTGTCAGGTAGGACAGAACCAGATGGTAGAACAGAACTGTGAGGTAGGACAGAACCAGATGGCAGAACAGAACTGTGAGGTAGGATAGAACCAGATGGCAGAACAGAACTGTCAGGTAGGACAGAACCAGCTGGTAGAACAGTACTGTGAGGTAGGATAGAACCAGATCGTAGAACAGAACTGTGGAGAGAAGATGGAGAACCGAAGATGGAACGTATAGAACAGAACGTCGGTAGGAAGAACCAGATGGTAGAACAGAACTGTGAGGTAGGAAGAACCGCATGGTAAACAGTACGTGAGGTAGGATAGAACCAGATGGTAGAACAGAACTGTGAGGTAGGACGAGAACCAGTGGTAAACAGTACTGTGAGGTAGGATAGAACCAGATGGTAGAACAGAACTGTGAGGTAGGAAGAACCAGATGGTAGAACAGAACTGTGAGGTAGGATGAACCAGATGGTAGAACAGAACTGTGAGGTAGGACAGAACCAGATGGTAGAACAGAACTGTGAGTAAGGATGTAGAACAGACTGAGGAGAAACCAAGATGAGGTGAGAACAGTGAACTGTGAGGTAGGAGAGAACCAGATGGTAGAACAGAACTGTGAGGTAGGACAGAACCAGATGGTAGAACAGTACTGTGAGGTAGGATAGAACCAGATGGTAGAACAGAACTGTGAGGTAGGAAGAACCAGATGGTAGAACATACTGTGAGGTAGGATAGAACCAGATGGTAGAACAGAACTGTGAGGTAGGACGAACCAGATGGTAGAACAGTACTGTGAGGTAGGATAGAACCAGATGGTAGAACAGAACTGTGAGGTAGGATAGAACCAGATGGTAGAACAGAACTGTGAGGTAGGATAGAACCAGATGGTAGAACAGAACTGTGAGGTAGGATAGAACCAGATGGTAGAACAGAACTGTGAGGTAGGATAGAACCAGATGGTAGAACAGTAATGTGAGGTAGGACAGAACCAGATGGTAGAACAGAACTGTGGTAGGGTAGATAGAACAGATGGTGAGAACAGTAACTGTGAGGTAGGACAGAACCAGATGGTAGAACAGAACTGTGAGGTAGGACAGAACCAGATGGTAGAACAGTACTGTGAGGTTAGAGACAGAAACCAGATGGTAGAACAGAACTGTGAGGTAGGAAGAACCAGATGGTAGAACAGTACTGTGAGGTAGGACAGAACCAGATGGTAGAACAGAACTGTGAGGTAGGAAGAGAACCAGATGGTAGAACAGAACTGTGAGGTAGGAAGAACCAGATGGTAGAACAGTAACTGTGAGGTAGGTAAGAACCAGATGGTAGAACAGAGTACGAGGAGGATGAGAACCAGATGGTAGAACAGAACTGTGAGGTAGGAAGAACCAGATGGTAGAACAGTACTGTGAGGTAGGAGAGAACCAGATGGTAGAACAGAACTGTGAGGTAGGATAGAACCAGATGGTAGAACAGAACTGTGAGGTAGGATAGAACCAGATGGTAGAACAGAACTGTGAGGTAGGATAGAACCAGATGGTAGAACAGACTGTGAGGTAGGATAGAACCAGATGGTAGAACAGAACTGTGAGGTAGGACAGAACCAGATGGTAGAACAGAACTGTGAGGTAGGACTGAACCAACGATGGTAGAACAGTACTGTGAGGTAGGAAGAACCAGATGGTAGAACAGAACTGTGAGGTAGGACAGAACCAGATGGTAGAACAGTACTGTGAGGTAGGAAGAACCAGATGGTAGAACAGAACTGTGAGGTAGGACAGAACCAGATGGTAGAACAGTAACTGTGAGGTAGGAAGAAACCAGATGGTAGAACAGACTGTGAGGTAGGAGAGAACCAGATGGTAGAACAGAACTGTGAGGTAGGACAGAACCAGATGGTAGAACAGTACTGTGAGGTAGGACAGAACCAGATGGTAGAACAGTACTGTGAGGTAGGAAGAACCAGATGGTAGAACAGAACTGTGAGGTAGGAAGAACCAATGGTAGAACAGTACTGTGAGGTAGGACAGAACCAGATGGTAGAACAGAACTGTGAGGTAGGACAGAACCAGATGGTGAGTAGAACAGTACTGTGAGGTAGGACAGAACCAGATGGTAGAACAGTACTGTGAGGTAGGACAGAACCAGATGGTAGAACAGTACTGTGAGGTAGGACAGAACCAGATGGTAGAACAGAACTGTGAGGTAGGACAGAACCAGATGGTAGAAAGAACAGTAACTGTGAGGTAGGACAGAACCAACTGGTAGAACAGAACTGTGAGGTAGGACAGAACCACACAGTAGAACAGAACTGTGAGGTAGGAAGAACCACTGTAGAACAGAACTGTGAGGTAGGACAGAACCAGCATGGTAGAACAGTACTGTGAGGTAGGAAGAACCAGATGGTAGAACAGAACTGTGAGGTAGGAAGAAACCAGATGGTAGAACAGAACTGTGAGGTAGGACAGAACCAGATGGTAGAACAGAACTGTGAGGTAGGACAGAACCAGATGGTAGAACAGAACTGTGAGGTAGGACAGAACCAGATGGTAGAACAGAACTGTGAGGTAGGATAGAACCAGCTGGTAGAACAGTACTGTGAGGTAGGACAGAACCAGATGGTAGAACAGAACTGTGAGGTAGGAGAGAACCAGATGATAGAACAGGACTGTGAGGTAGGATAGAACCAGATGGTAGAACAGAACTGTGAGGTAGGAGAGAACCAGATGGTAGAACAGTAATGTGAGGTAGGATAGAACCAGATGGTAGAACAGAACTGTGAGGTAGGATATAACCAGATGGTAGAACAGTAATGTGAGGTAGGATAGAACCAGATGGTAGAACAGAACTGTGAGGTAGGATAGAACCAGATGGTAGAACAGAACTGTGAGGTAGGACAGAACCAGATGGTAGAACAGAACTGTGAGGTAGGATAGAACCAGATGGTAGAACAGAACTGTGAGGTAGGATAGAACCAGATGGTAGACAAGAACTGTGAGGTAGGATAGAACCAGCTGGTAGAACAGAACTGTGAGGTTGGATAGAACCACACAGTAGAACAGAACTGTGAGGTAGGATAGAACCAGATGGTAGAACAGAACTGTGAGGTAGGAGAGAACCAGATGGTAGAACAGAATTGTGAGGTAGGATAGAACCAGATGGTAGAACAGAACTGTGAGGTAGGATAGAACCAGCTGGTAGAACAGAACTGTGAGGTAGGATAGAACCAGATGGTAGAACAGTACTGTGAGGTAGGAGAGAACCAGCTGGTAGAACAGTACTGTGAGGTAGGAGAGAACCAGATGGTAGAACAGTAATGTGAGGTAGGATAGAACCAGATGGTAGAACAGAACTGTGAGGTAGGATAGAACCAGATGGTAGAACAGGACTGTGAGGTAGGAGAGAACCAGATGGTAGAACAGGACTGTGAGGTAGGAGAGAACGAGATGGTAGAACAGGACTGTGAGGTAGGATAGAACCAGCTGGTAGAACAGAACTGTGAGGTAGGATAGAACCAGATGGTAGAACAGTACTGTGAGGTAGGATAGAACCAAATGGTAGAACAGAACTGTGAGGTAGGATAGAACCAAATGGTAGAACAGAACTGTGAGGTAGGATAGAACCAGCTGGTAGAACAGAACTGTGAGGTAGGAGAGAACCAGATGGTAGAACAGGACTGTGAGGTAGGATAGAACCAGATGGTAGAACAGAACTGTGAGGTAGGACAGAACCAGATGGTAGAACAGAACTGTGAGGTAGGATAGAACCACACAGTAGAACAGAACTGTGAGGTAGGATAGAACCAGCTGGTAGAACAGAACTGTGAGGTAGGAGAGAACCAGATGGTAGAACAGAACTGTGAGGTAGGATAGAACCAGATGGTAGAACAGAACTGTGAGGTAGGACAGAACCAGATGGTAGAACAGAACTGTGAGGTAGGACAGAACCAGATGGTAGAACAGAACTGTGAGGTAGGACAGAACCAGATGGTAGAACAGAACTGTGAGGTAGGATAGAACCAGATGGTAGAACAGAACTGTGAGGTAGGAGAGAACCAGATGGTAGAACAGAACTGTGAGGTAGGACAGAACCAGATGGTAGAACAGAACTGTGAAGTAGGATAGAACCAGATGGTAGAACAGAACTGTGATGTAGGACAGAACCAGATGGTAGAACAGAACTGTGAGGTAGGATAGAACCACACAGTAGAACAGAACTGTGAGACTGGGAGGAGGGGGTTGTATATGGAACAAGTCCAGGAGATCATGGTTGTGTTGGCATCGGTGGAAGAAACCACAAAAGTTTTTGCTGAGGAGGACACATCAGTGACAGTAGAGTGTGAAGTGTGTACACACACACACACACTCACACACACACACACACATACACACACACACACACACACACACACACACACACACACACACACACACACACACAGAGAGAGAGAGAGAGAGAGAGAGGAGAGAGAGAGAGACACACACACACACATACACAAACACACAAACACAAAAAGAATCAAACTTTCAGTTCAAAATATCTGTAAAACAAATTGCAGTATTCCTCGTTATATCATTTGAGATTAATTGTTGCCACATATTTTCGTATTCAACTGAATGCTCTCAAAACAAAATATTGTAAAAACGTTTTATGTATTTGCGGTGAACAATTCACATTGAATCACTGTTTGTTTTACTGCAGAAAGCTTCGTTCCTTTTTACCAAAGATGTTTACACAAGGAAACTATCTTGAAACGTATTTTAACCCTTTGACTCCCACACCCTGTCCACAGCATCCTGCATTGCCAACCATGCTAGCAAAGCAAAAACTTAACCCTTTGACTCCCACACCCTGTCCACCAGCATCCTGCATTGCCAACCATGCTAGCAAAGCAAAAACTTAACCCTTTGACTCCCACACCCTGTCCACAGCATCCTGCATTGCCAACCATGCTAGCAAAGCAAAAACTTAACCTTTGATTCCCTCACGCTATCCACCATCTTCCTGCAGGAAGCTGGTGGACAGGGTGATGGCGTCAAATGGGTAAAGTTTTTGCAGTTTGTGGATAGGGTGTGGGAGTCAAAGGGTTAAAGAAGCAATATCAGATCAAGTTTTGTTAGTTAGAATTTCAGAATCATTGCTTCACAGTCCTGTTAATGTGTTACTTTAAGGTTATTATTATTATTATTATTTTGTGTTTTGTTTTGCTTTGTTTTCATGACGATTTTTATTTTACACTATTGATGTTAACGCTGTTCTAGTTTCATTTCTCTGTTCATCCATACCCTTTTTCTTAAGACCTTGCCGCTTCCTTTTAATTTTTTTCCATCTCTTACTCTGTTCCCCTCTGTCCCCTCCACTTCCCCCTCCCCCCTAATTTCATCCTCCGTGCTATTTATTCCTGTCTAATATCACTCATAGTGAAAAGACGTTAAATCAAGGAACGAACGAACACGAAAACACACACACACACATACACACAAACACACACACACACACACACACACACACACACACACACACACACACACACACACACACACACACACACACACACACACACACACACTCACACACACCTCTTTACGTGCAGGGACTTTTCTCCACCAGTAATTATCACAGTTCTGACAGGAGAATAGACGGATGCTGGCCTCCACACCCTCCGTCAGTGCTGTCTGGATGTTGGCCGCATCACGTCGTAAGGCCTCCACCAGGGCCTGGTCACATACATAGCACACAGACATGTACAGCGGTTATGTCAATGTTGGGTATCTAATACGTATCACACAAACATGTCACTGTTTACATATGTTGAGGTCTGTACAACAGGACTGTTACAGGACATAAGGTATAGCCATAAACAGCTGTGGTCTGTACAACAGGACTCTTAAAGGACATAAGGTACAGCCATAAACAGCTGTGGTCTGTACAACATGACTCTTACATGACATAAGGTACAGCCATAAACAGCTGAGGTCTGTACAACATGACTCTTACAGGACATAAGGTACAGCCATAAACAGCTGAGGTCTGTACAACATGACTCTTACAGGACATAAGGTACAGCCATAAACACCCGAGGTCTGTACAACATGACTCTTACAGGACATAAGGTACAGACATAAACAGCTGAGGTCTGTGCAACATGACTCTTACAGGACATAAGGTACAGCCATAAACAGCTGAGGTCTGTACAACATGACTCTTACAGACACAAGGTACAGCCATAAACAGCCGAGGTCTGTACAACATGACTCCATAAGGACTCGTTTAGCACCTCTGGTACAACCATTCCTATAGGTAGCTTAGCTTTCATGACAAACATTTCTCGTTTCATCATCTGTAGTTTACAGAGAAAGAGACCAACAAAATCACACACACACACACACACACACAATGTATTTACCTCATTTCTGTCGTTGATTAACCGCCGTACTTCATTAGGGTCACCTGCAAGGTCAGCACACTTTGTTATTTCTCAAAGATAACTTGCATAACACATGTTACAAAATACGTCTGGCTGTTTGCATTTGGGAAAACTATTATTTGCAAGTGCCTGTTGCCAGATATGGCTATGACTGCATGCATTTGGGAAACCTGTAATATCTGCAAATACGCTTTATAGAAAATGCCTGTAGCTGCATGTTTCAGTTTCACAAGATAACATCTCCGCACTAGGAATGGATTACATATGCACTTACACCACTGCTGCCATGTGATGGAGAAGATCCAAAATAATCAAAGGATAAGCCTTCAGCCTGAACATAAGCCCTACACGCAAGTAAGATCTTGGAAGTCCTACTTAGAATAAGTGAGCTCCCATCACGAAATCAGTCTTAACTAGCATTTTGGGTATTTTGAGATATACATATCACCGGAAAGTGTATATTCTGCTGATTATTTTGGTACTTGAATAAAGCTTGTACTCAAAAAAATGTAGAAGTTATGTACATGTATATTTAAAATCATTAAGTTGTATGAGAAAACGGCCTCTAAAGTTTTTGTGTGCTCTCCTACACATTTTCCTTAAATTTCTTTATTTGGTGGCTTTGACCCAGTTAGTTTCTAATTTTTGCTGTCATTATCTGAAAGGTGCACAAAAGAGCTTTCCGTCAGTATATTACATGTGCGGGTACTGCACAGGTTACGGTTTATAATAAGAGACAAAAATAGGTACTTTTGATAGGAAATTGCGTTCTTTTTGCGCGATCAGCGCATTAAAATACCATTTTAAACTGATGAATAATATTTTTTCAAGAAAAAAATTTCTGTGGAGGATAGATTATAGTCTACAGAAATCAATTTTGAAAAAAAGTCAAAACACCCCAGACTGACCCTCAGTCACCTTTTCAGCTCCTAGTGCTGTTCGGTGACTGCGAGTTAAGACTGATTTCGTGGTGGGAGGTCACATATAGGTTTTATGCCATAATGTTATATTTGTATCAGTCTGTCACTAGAATAATCTCGGCTACATCTGTAATGTTTTAAAAACAAACAAAGGGGTGGGTGTAATAACGAATGAAAACACAAGCCACTCCATACAAACTGATCTCATGCTCTGTATAATCACATCACATACATTACTCTCAAACAATACAACACAGCCCCATCTGCCCACCAACATGTTTCACCCTTTCACTCCTTCACAATATCCACTAGCATCCTGCATCATCATCACTGATAGAAAAGCAAAAACCTAACCCTTTGATTCCATCACCCTATCCACCAGCTTCCTGCAGGAAGTTGAAGGGTAGGGTGAGGGAGTCAAAGGGTTACATTTTTGCAACTGGTGGACAAGGTGAGGGAATCAAAGAATTAAAATAACGTTTCCATTACCAAAAGTAGGCCAGTCCCTCATTCCCGAGAATAAACACACAGACAAACAGACAACACACACACACACAGACAACCAACAACCACACACACACACAACACAACACACACAACACAACAGTAAGCACTACTCACTTTCAACAACAACACACAAACACACAACACACACACACACCACACACACACACACACACACAACAAACACACACACACACACACACAACACACACACACACACACACACACACACAAACACACACACACACCACACAACAACACACACACACACCACACACACACACAACACACAAACCACAACACAACACACACACACAAACACACACACACAAACACACACACACACACACACACACAACACACACACACACACACACACCAACACACACACACAAACACACACACAAACACACACACACAACAACACACAAACACAACACACACACACACACACAAACACACACACACTACACACACACACACACACACACACACACACACACACACACACACACACACAAACACACACACACACACAAACACATACAGTACACAGTACACACCACTCACTGCTCAGAATAAAGTCTATACACATAAACACACACAAACACACACACACACACACACACACACACACACACACACACACACACACACACACACACAAACACACACACACACACAAACACATACAGTACACAGTACACACCACTCACTGCTCAGAATAAAGTCTATACACATAAAACACACACACAACACACACACACACACACACCACACACACACACACACACACACACACACACACACACACACACACAAACACATACAGTACACAGTACACACCACTCACTGCTCAGAATAAAGTCTATACACATAAACACACAAACACACACACACACACACACACATACCACACACACACACACCACACACACACAACACACATACAACACACACACACACACACACACACACACACACACACAAAACACACACACACACACACACACACACACACAACACACACAGACTGATCGCTGGTTTAATTCTCCAATCACCCTAGAAGAGCTAAAAAAACACTATCTTGTCTCTACACAACGAAAGGAGTTCGGTAGGTGTCGATGCAGTTTCAACTGAAATGATTAAACATCTTCCAGAAAACTATATTATTTTCTTACACAAATTTTTTCAGAAATGCTGGGTTAGTGGAACTATACCACAATTATGGCAAAAGTCTATTGTTATACCAGTATTAAAAGCAGGAAAGCCTAAAAACAACGAAAACAGTTACAGACCTATTGCTTTGACGTCCCATACGAGCAAACTAATGGAAAGATTGGTATTAAACAGACTTATACATTACTGTGTTAAAAATAACGTTATTCCGGTAAACCAAGCAGGTTTCAGAAAAGGGAGATCCACAGTTGAGCACCTGGTTAAACTTACAACTCGGATAAAACAACAGTTTGCCTGCAGAAAAAGTCTTTTGGCAACTTGTTTTGATGTGAAAAAAGCGTATGATCAAGTTTGGCATACACGTTTATTGTACAAGCTGAAATCTATTGGTTTATCTGGCAATATGTATAATTATATTAAGTCCTATTTAGCCAATAGAACAATTCAAGCAAGAGTGAGAACAAGTTATTCTACTTCGCGACGTCTTGATATGGGAATCCCTCAAGGTTCAGTGATAGCACCTGTTTTATTTAATATCCTTATACAGGATCTTCCTAATGCACTCTCAAATCGTGTTGTTTTGGTACAGTACGCTGATGATATATGTATTTGGATGAATATTACTTTAAAAAAGACAACTCCACAGAGAGCACAGAATTACATCAGGAAGTTGTATCAGTCTGATCTTGATAATCTTGGAAACTACATGTTAGAAAATGGACTGTCGTTATCAGCGGAAAAAACTAACATGATGCTATTTAATCCTGGTGGTACTTTAAGTCACTTGCCTACTTTCAG
>JAPXFY010000013.1:4037606-4057606 GCA_030674185.1 Monoplex corrugatus | reverse complement strand
ACAAACAGACCACAAACACCAAACAACAGATAATAAAAACAGGACTAAAAACTTCCCTGCCGCCTCGTCCAGTGGATAAAAAGGGACCTAAGTTTATGTACTGAAATACTGAGTATCATGTCTGCGTATGTTGACAAACTCTTTTCTTGTTGTTGTTATTCATGTTGTTGTTCGTTTTTTGTTTTGTTATTTTGTTTGTTTGTTTGTTTTGTTTTGTTTGGTTGGTTGTTTGGTTGGTTGGTTTTACTGGTGAGTGTGCTTCAGGTAGATGTACTTCAAATAATATTCTGCATGGATTCAAATTTGATCTGATAACCTTATCGCAATTGAGCTTTGCTGTTTGTTTTGCATTTTTTTTATATTACTTGTGTAAAACGAATAGAAAAAAAATTCTGAAAAAAAAAGTCCTCCATAACGAAACTTACGACACCGGAAAAAACCCTACAGATATTTCAAAATCAATCTTCAGTGAGTGTCCAAAGACAGCAGGGGTTATAAAATGCAAATTCTATCGTACATTCAGCTTGATGGGTCATGTGCACAGATTCTATTAAGAATAATAGTGATGAGGAGAAAGAGTTATTGGGGTTTTTACTGGAGTTATTTCAAGAGGGATTCACAGCGCTCGGACAGCTCCATATGCGCTCCACCCACTGACAGACTTCCTGAGGCTGCACAAAACCCTACGCACTGGCAAGGTCTTGAAACGGGGAAAGGGGAGACAGGACCGTTCAAACACTACGCTGACACCACCACAATGATGGAAACGTTAAGATGGACAGCCAACAGGCCAGTGGACCTATGAAACAATAAGCTGACACCACCACAATGATGGAAACGTTAAGATGGGCAGCAAACAGGCCAGTGGACCTATAAAACAGTAAGCTGACACCACCACAATGATGGAAACGTTAAAATGGGCAGCAAACAGGCCAGTGGGCCTATAAAACAGTAAGCTGACACCACCACAATGATGTAAACGTTAAGATGGACAACAAACAGGCCAGTGGGCCTATGAAACAGTAATGCTGACACCACCAGAATGATGGAAACGTTAAGATGGACACAAACAGGCCAGTGGGGCCTATAAAACAGTAAGCTGACACCACCAAATGATGAAACGTTAAGATGGACAACAACAGGCCAGTGGACCTATGAAACAGTAAGCTGACACCACCAAATGATGGAAACGTTAAGATGGACAGCAACAGACCAGTGGACCTATAAAAGTAAGCTGACACCACCACAATGATGTAAACGTTAAGATGGACAGCCAACAGACCAGTGGACCTATAAAACAGTAAGCTGACACCACCACAATGATGGAAACGTTAAGATGGGCAGCCAACAGACCAGTGGACCTATCAAACAGTAAGCTGACACCACCACAATGATGGAAACGTTAAGATGGGCAGCAAACAGGCCAGTGGGCCTATAAAACAGTAAGCTGACACCACCACAATGATGGAAACGTTAAGATGGGCAGCAAACAGGCCAGTGGACCTATCAAACAGTAAGCTGACACCACCACAATGATGGAAACGTTAAGATGGGCAGCAAACAGGCCAGTGGGCCTATCAAACAGTAAGCTGACACCACCAGAATGATGGAAACGTTAAGATGGGCAGCAAACAGGCCAGTGGGCCTATCAAACAGTAAGCTGACACCACCAGAATGATGGAAACGTTAAGATGGCAGCCAAACAGGCCAGTGGGCCTATAAAACAGTAAGCTGACACCACCACAATGATGGAAACGTTAAGAATGGGCAGCAAACAGGCCAGTGGGCCTATAAAACAGTAAGCTGACACCACCAGAATGATGGAAACGTTAAGATGGACAGCAAACAGGCCAGTGGACCTATGAAAACGTAACTTGACACCACCAGAATGATGGAAACATTCAGATGAGCAGCCAACAGGCCAGTGGACCTATGAAACATAAGCTGACACCCCCCAAATGATGGAAACGTTAAGATGGACAGCCAAACAGGCCAGTGGGCCTATAAAACAGTAAGCTGACACCACCAGAATGATGGAAACGTTAAAATAGGCAGCCAACAGGCCAGTGGGCCTATAAAACAGTAAGCTGACACCACCACAATGATGGAAACGTTAAGATGGACAGCCAACAGGCCAGTGGGCCTATAAAACAGTAAGCTGACACCACCACAATGATGGAAACGTTAAAATAGGCAGCAAACAGGCCAGTGGGCCTATAAAACAGTAAGCTGACACCACCAGAATGATGGAAACGTTAAAATAGGCAGCCAACAGGCCAGTGGGCCTATAAAACAGTAAGCTGACACCACCACAATGATGGAAACGTTAAAATAGGCAGCCAACAGGCCAGTGGGCCTATAAAACAGTAAGCTGACACCACCACAATGATGGAAACGTTAAAATAGGCAGCCAACAGGCCAGTGGGCCTATAAAACAGTAAGCTGACACCACCAGAATGATGGAAACGTTAAAATAGGCAGCAAACAGGCCAGTGGGCCTATAAAACAGTAAGCTGACACCACACAGAATGATGGAAACGTTAAAATAGGCAGCAAATAGGCCTGTTTCTAATGTTGCAGGCTGGGATTGATATCAGATCCTGAGTCCCAAGGAACAGAACCAAAAGAGAAAAGCGGAGGAACAATGTGGATTTGTTGACGGGAAAGGGGTTGTTAATTCCATTACATTCTAAGAACTCTCACAGACAGATCAACTGAGTTGAATAAGGATTTATATTTATGTTTTGATTATCCTAAGGCTCTTGATCGGGTAAGACAGGAAGAATTGATCAACCAGCTGGAAAGCTCAATATTGATGGAAAAGAACTAAGAATAATATGAAATATGTGTTGGGAACAAACAGCAGCAATGGGATCAGAAAATGATATAAACTCCTCGCAGAATATTAAAAGAGGGGTTAGATTCTGTCACCGAATTTGTTACCACTTTACAGCGAAACCATCTTGAGATACTAGAAAAATGCCCTGTGGTGAAGGTGGGAGGAAAAATGATAAATAATCTTCGTTATGCAGATAACACTGTTTTAATTACAGAAAATTAAAAAGACGTATAAAATCTTGTGAATATTTTAGAAAAAAGAAAGTAGAAATATAGGTGAAATCCCTTCATGTAAAACAACAGCGAATGGCACAACATTGAGACAAGTTGATCAGTTTGAATATCCGGGAACAGTCATCTCAACAGACGGCAGATGCATCATACAGCTAAAACGGCATTCAAGAATACGAAAAGCGTTCTTATAAAAAAAAAAATCCTACCAATTAACATCAGGAAAAGAGTTCTTCGGTGTTATGTAGAACCAATACTGTTGTATTGAAGCAAAGCGTGGACAGTCAACACGCACAGTCACAGCAAAATTCAGGCAGCTGAAATCTGGTTTCTAAGAAAAATATTAAGAGTTTCATGGACAGCAAAGAAACCAAACGAGACTGCCTTGAAAGAGGCAAACACAAAAGAACATTAATGAAGAAGATTAGGAAAAGACAAGCAACATGTATAGAACATTTTATGAGCAAAGAAATTTGAGTACCTAGTCACAGCAGAAACTGAGGAAAAAGTAACCCAGAGAGAAAATATTGGAGATTTGCACATTTTATGAGCAAGAGAAATTTGAGTACCTAGTCACAGCAGGAAAGCTGGAGGAAAAGGTGACCAGAGAGAAAAATTGGACGGATTTGCACATTTTATGAGCAAAGAAATTGAGTACTAGTCACAGAAGGAAAGCTGGAGGGAAAGTAGACCCAGAGAGAAAATATTGGACGGATTTGCACATTATGAGCAAGAGAAATTTGGTACCTAGTCACAGCAGGAAAGCTGGAGGGGAAAAGTAGACCAGAGAGAAATATGAAGGATTTGCACAGAGAATGAAGATATAAAGGATGGGTGATGTACTTGCAGCGACAAAAGACAGACTCGTATGGAGGGCCGTGATCGCCAACGCCATGCAGCAGGGGACATGGTGATGATGATGACGGGCCAACCTTCACCTTACATATTTTATCTAACCACAGCCTGCCAGCCGCTGGAAAACCCAGCGCTGGGCGAAGGCAACAACAGCTGAGATCAGGGCAATGGATTGGTGAAATGAGTCATTTTCAAAGACTCTGCAAGACTTGAAAAGGGCGACAAGTTTCCCACAAATGCGCGGGCGCGTGCGATTGTGTGTGTGTATGTGTGTGTGTGTGTGTGTGTGTGTGTGTGTGTGTGTGTGTGTGTGTGTGTGTGTGTGTGTGTGTGTGTGTGTGTGTGTGTGAAGAGAGTGCGTGAGCACTGCAGAGCGACTGGCAGCCTGTTCACACTGGGTTCGATCGAAGAGTGAGTGACAGAGAGAGAAAGAGAGAGAGACAGAGACAGACACAGAGAAACAGAGACAGAGACAGAGAGAGAGAGAGAGAGAGATATATGCTGTTGCAGACTGTATAGGCCAAATGTCAACGTTGGTGTTCACCTTTCCAGTGCTACAGGAAGCAGGTGGATAGGGTAAGGGGTTGAACGAGGTGAAACATGTATCGGAATCAACAATGATTCTGGGTCAAGCTCCTACAGGAAGCTGGTAGATAGGGTGAGGAGGGAGGGCGGGAAAACTGACATGTTATCAGACTGAACCATTCCGTGTCTACCAACAACAGCAACAGCAGCAAGATGTCAGTGTGGTAGACACTGCCAGTATCCGTCCCATGCTGGTCTATTGATCCACGGTGGGTAGATCAGGTTTCAAACTCTATCTCTGTTTGTCTCCGAGCTGTGTCACCACGTGGGTGCGGCGTGCATGTCTGTGCAGGCAGCTTGTGTGTGTGTGTGTGTGTGTGTGTGTACAACAGCCAGGCCAGCTTACCTGACATGCACAGTGGAGAGAAAAACCATGCCGCACCCACGTGGTGACACAGCTTACAGCTCTGAGAAAACAGAAAGGGCAAGGGGAGACACAGGGGACTGCACACAGACAGAGCCACAAAGAAGAGGGAGAGACTGAGAGAGAGAGAGAGAGACACACACACACACACACACACACACACACACAGAAAGAGACAGAGACAGAGAGACAGAGACAGACAGACAGACAGACATAGAGACAGAGACAGACAGACAGAGATCAGGAAAGAGAAAGAGCACAGGGCATTAGGACATTTGTTGTTGTTGTTGTTGTTGTGTTGTTGTTGTTATTGTTGTTATTGTTGCTTAAAGCTCCGCCAACTGTACAGAGCGATATGGCGGCCATAACCACCTGAAAATGTACACCATACCTCACTGAAGACGCACACACACACAAAAAGAACCTGGGTAAGAAAATTAAATAGACAATTAATGCAATCGCGCACATTATGGAATGATATGCTCCTGGCACAGACCACTTCATTTATCGCCGGGGATTTAAAAAACATGCCTGACTACAATGTAAACATAAATAATGACAGTAAAACATAACATAAAAACGGGCCTGACTACAATGTAAACACAAATAATGACAGTAAAACATAACATAAAAACGGGCCTCAATACAAATGTAAACATAATTAATGACAGTAAAACATAACATATAAAAACGTGCCTGACTACAATGTAAACATAATTAATGACAGTAAAACATAACATAAAAACGGACCTGACTACAATGTAAACATAATTAATGACAGTAAAACATAACATATAAAAACTGGCCTGACTACAATGTAAACATAAATAATGACAGTAAAACATAACATAAAAACGTGCCTGACTACAATGTAAACATAAATAATGACAGTAAAACATAACATATAAAAACGGGCCTCAATACAATGTAAACATAAAATAATGACAGTAAAACATAACATAAAAACGGGCCTGACTACAATGTAAACATAAATAATGACAGTAAAACACAACATATAAAAACGGGCCTCAATACAAATGTAAACATAAATAATGACAGTAAAACATAACATATAAAAACGGGCCTGACTACAATGTAAACATAAATAATGACAGTAAAACATAACATATAAAAACGGGCCTGACTACAATGTAAACATAAATAATGACAGTAAAACATAACATAAAAACGTGCCTGACTACAATGTAAACATAAATAATGACAGTAAAACATAACAATAAAAACGGGCCTCAATACAAATGTGAACATAATTAATGACAGTAAAACATAACATATAAAAACGGGCCTGACTACAATGTAAACATAAATAATGACAGTAAAACATAACATATAAAAACGTGCCTGACTACAATGTAAACATAAATAATGACAGTAAAACATAACATATAAAAACGGGCCTGACTACAATGTAAACATAAATAATGACAGTAAAACATAACATATAAAAACGGACCTGACTACAATGTAAACATAAATAATGACAGTAAAACATAACATAAAAACGGACCTACGTTACCTAAAACTGTTTCTGCGCGTCATATTTCCTTAGAGCCAAAAATGCACATCATACATGCACCCAATCATCAATCGTAAAAGAACGTATCTAAGGTTTTATCGAGCACGTACAAGTGAATGGACAAGCAATGCAGAAAATGATAAAGAAAAAATGACAGGAAGCAAATTTGACAGAAAAGAGGACATTGGCACAGATACTATTTATACAGGGAAAAAAAAACAACCAGCATCCAAACGGAAGACACTGTTTTAATGAGGCGTGTAGAGAAAAGAAATAATGAGTAATCCCATGAAAGCCTTGCATGACCGTCTCATGAAAAATCTGTCTGAGACTGATAAATATCCTACTGATATCAGATGACTAGCATACATGTGGTCTACAGACACAAACACAAACCCTAAACACACGGGAACGAAATCAAAGAGAAGTGAAAATCACAAAAAGCGCCACAGATGAAAACTAAAATGAAAACTGTGTCACTGACACAAACAAACAATCAAACAAAAAGATACGTCAGATTAAAACAGGCATCTCAAACACTCTGATAAACATATCACGATACAGACAGAAGCAAAAATACAACAGCCAGATATGAAATAGGCACGTTAAATATCCCATGATAAACACACCACTGTACAGATACAAACAAAAAGAAAAGACAACATCCAGATCTGAAACAGGCACGTTAAACATCCTCTGATAAATATACCATAATACAGATCGAAACAAAATAAAAACACAACAACCAGATATGAAATAGGCACGTTAAACATCCTCTGATAAACATCCACTATTCAGGTAGAAACAAAACAGCAAGACAAGTCAGATATGAAATAGGCACGTTAAACATCCTCTAATGAACATACCACTATCGATAATGTTAGGAGAATCCCCAGCTCAATGCCAACATAACAAATGGCGTCAAATAGACATGGGCAGAAAAGTCGTTACTGTTTCCATGCGTGTGTTCAAACTGACAACACAACAAACAAGAGGCATGTCAGACTATCAGACTTTACATACATAACCTGACAACAATCAGACACATGTATACAGACTGTGGAAGGGTCTATCAGACTTTACATACATTATGCTGACAACAATCAGACACATGTATACAGACTGTGGAAGGGTCTATCAGACTTTACATACATATGCTGACAACAATCAGACACATGTATACAGACTATGGAAGGGTCTATCAGACTTTACATACAAATGCTGACAACAATCAGACACATGTATACAGACTGTGGAAGGGTCTATCAGACTTTACATACATAACCTGACAACAATCAGACACATGTATACAGACTGTGGAAGGATCTATCAGACTTTACATACAAATGCTGACAACAATCAGACACATGTATACAGACTATGGAAGGGTCTATCAGACTTTACATACATAACCTGACAACAATCAGACACATGTATACAGACTGTGGAAGGGTCTATCAGACTTTACATACATGCTGACAACAATCAGACACATGTATACAGACTGTGGAAGGGTCTATCAGACTTTACATACATAACCTGACAACAATCAGACACATGTATACAGACTATGGAAGGGTCTATCAGACTTTACATACATATGCTGACAACAATCAGACACATGTATACAGACTGTGGAAGGGTCTATCAGACTTTACATACATAACCTGACAACAATCAGACACATGTATACAGACTGTGGAAGGGTCTATCAGACTTTACATACATAACCTGACAACAATCAGACACATGTATACAGACTGTGGAAGGGTCTGTCAGACTTTACATACATAACCTGACAACAATCAGACACATGTATACAGACTGTGGAAGGGTCTATCAGACTTTACATACATAACCTGACAACAATCAGACACATGTATACAGACTATGGAAGGGTCTATCAGACTTTACATACATTATGCTGACAACAATCAGACACATGTATACAGACTATGGAAGGGTCTATCAGACTTTACATACATTATGCTGACAACAATCAGACACATGTATACAGACTGTGGAAGGGTCTATCAGACTTTACATACATTATGCTGACAACAATCAGACACATGTATACAGACTGTGGAAGGGTCTATCAGACTTTACATACATTATGCTGACAACAATCAGACACATGTATACAGACTATGGAAGGGTCTATCAGACTTTACATACATTATGCTGACAACAATCAGACACATGTATACAGACTATGGAAGGGTCTATCAGACTTTACATACATTATGCTGACAACAATCAGACACATGTATACAGACTGTGGAAGGGTCTATCAGACTTTACATACATAACCTGACAACAATCAGACACATGTATACAGACTGTGGAAGGGTCTATCAGACTTTACATACATAACCTGACAACAATCAGACACATGTATACAGACTGTGGAAGGGTCTATCAGACTTTACATACATAACCTGACAACAATCAGACACATGTATACAGACTGTGGAAGGGTCTATCAGACTTTACATACATGTGCTGACAACAATCACACACATGTATACAGACTGTGGAAGGGTCTGTCAGACTTTACATACATATGCTGACAACAATCAGACACATGTATACAGACTGTGGAAGGGTCTGTCAGACTTTACATACATTATGCTGACAACAATCAGACACATGTATACAGACTGTGGAAGGGTCTGTCAGACTTTACATACATATGCTGACAACAATCAGACACATGTATACAGACTGTGGAAGGGTCTATCAGACTTTACATACATAACCTGACAACAATCAGACACATGTATACAGACTGTGGAAGGGTCTGTCAGACTTTACATACATGTGCTGACAACAATCCCTGTGAAAATTGAATAAAACCCATTTTCAAACTTGCTGTTGTTATATATATATATATATATATATATATATATATATATATATATATATATATATATATATATATATATATATATATAAAGTAGGTAGATAAAATAACATGTTATTTCAAATATATTTTTATATATTTTTATTACTACTTATCTATATCTATTTTTGTGCATATATGCTATTTCGTCTCTCTCTCTTTATAAATATATAAATATGTACATTCTACTTGCACATGTTTTGTTTCGTGCATTATACATACATACATACATACATACATACATACATACATACATACTATACATACATACATACATACATACGTATACATACATACATACATACATACATTCATACATACAACATACATTCATACATACAACATACATACATCCATACATACATACATACATTTATCCATACATCCATACATTTTTGTCAAAGAATGTTGAGATGTGATTATTTCATTACCATTTAAGTCTCTTGAGGATGACAGGACTGATCGAAATATTGGGAAAGAGAAAAAGTGTGTGCGTTGTTCTCTTCTTTGTCTTCTTTGATTGTGTGAAAAATATCGATAGATAGACAAACAGAGAGAAAAACAGATAGGTAGACAGACAAACGGATACATACATACATACATACATACATACATACATACATACATGTACATACATACATACATACATACATACATACATACAAATACACATACATACATACATACATACATACATAATAATAATAATAATAATATATTTTATTTATATAGCGCAAAATCTTGACAAAATCAAATCTAAGCGCTGAGCGTATACATGCATACATACCTACATACATATACACATACATACATACATACATACATACATACATACATACATACATACATATACATACATATACATACATACATACATATACACATACATACATACATACATACATACATACATACGTACGTACGTACGTACGTACACATATACATACAAAATAGAGACCTTTAGATTACACGTCACGTATCCAATACGTAACGTATCGACTACGTATCGCATTTTCTCGCGCGATTATATCGATACGTACTGCTTCGATAGGGACGTGTTCACGTATGGAAGTCGGACTATACATGCTTTTGTCCGTATCTATTTTGGGACTGCATATCTCAGGTTTCAAGGTAGTTAATATTTTGGTTGTGTTTTGAAACCCCTTTTCTACCTTGTTATGTATGTCTTGTGTCACTGAGTTTTAAACAATTCATGTACGAGTCGACCAAACGCACCAAGTGTCAGCAAGCAAAAGCCTGCTTCATATGTGTGTATGTGTGTGTATGTGTTTGTATGTGCGCGCGCGCGCGCGCGTGTGTGTGTGTGAACGTGCGCGCGTGTGTATGTGTGTGTGTAAGAGAGAAGAAAAACAGGGAGAGACAGAGAAAGAGAGTGACAAAATGAGAGACAGAGACAGACAGAGACAGACAGACAGAGACAGACAGACAGAGACAGCAAAGGAACGTTTTATGACCATCAGGAATGTAAATATCCAGCAACAAGTCAGTTAAACAGACAAAACGTGATCAAATAAGACCGAGCAGAAAAGAAGAAAAAAAAAACCACAAGAGAAAAAATTATAGACGATTAATCAAAGCATTAAATACACGAAGCTTATATAATCAACTAAAACTACCACCACCATCACCACTACTACTACATGATGATGATGATGTTAACGGCGATGATGATGATGACGATGACAATAATACTGATGATGATAACAGCAGTTACAATATAATAGTGATAATGACAACAACAACAAAACAACAATAATACTATTACTACGAATAATAATAATGATAATACTAATGATAATAATAATGTTGTTATTGGCGATAACAACAATAGCAGTAATAATAGCTTTTGATAACCATTGCACACACACAAGACAGACAGACAGATAGGCATGCAGACAAACAGACAGGCAAGAAGACAGACAGACAGACAGACAGATTATATGCAATCAGTCACAGAAAGTGTCACACAAATAAGCAGATTAAAACTGCAGATAGGGGGACAGTTCAGTGAGATACTTCAGACCAGCCAACGGAACCATTTATGAGCACATAATATCGACAGACACCGTGGTGTGGATTACGTGATATTTTTATGTCATCATGTAGGCAGATGGTCTATTTCGTGAAAAAGAAATGCTGGTTTTGTGCCTAGTGTTAGCATATATAACGCATACATACACACACACAAACATGTATAATATATGTAATTATACTGCAGTATACATCATCATCATCATCATGTGCCCTGCCACATGGCGTTGGCGATCATGGTCCTCCATATGAATCTACCCATTGTCGCTAGTTTAAGCATTTTTCCCACCCTCTTTGTCTTCATCCACTGCGCAAGTCCATCCAACATTTTCTCCCTGTGTCTACCTGGTGTTCTTTCTCCTTCCAGCTTTGCTGTAGTGACCAGGTGCTCTAATTTCTCTTGCCTCATAAAATGTCCTATAAGTGTTGCTTGTCTTATCCTAATCTTCTTCATTAATGTTCTTTTTGCGTCCGCCTCCTTATGCGGAAACAGTATACATCAAAGGAGAATAACAACCTTTGGTGTCCCTGACCCCGTAACAATAAGAAGCATGACTACACTGCAGTATACATCAAAAAGGAATAATAATAACTTTTGGGATCCCCAGCCCCACAGCAATAACAGCAAGCAGGATTATGTTGCAGTAAACATCAAAGAAGATCAACAACTTTTGGGATCCCCAGCCCCACAGCAACAACAGCAAGCAGGATTATGTTGCAGTAAACATCAAAGATCAACAACTATTGGGATCCCCAGCCCCACAGTAACACAAGCATGAAGTGTACATTTCAACTGTGTTTACCTTTGCCGCATTTCGGGATGACGTGATTTCTATACAGTTATTTATATGCTGACATTTTCACATCGGATTATAATTCAGCATTCGCAATAAATCCTTTCCATGACTTTTTCTTATCGTCTGTAAGCTTATTTTTTCCCCAATCTCCGTTTGAAAATGAAGCAGTGTGATCCAAAACGGGAAAATGTTTACCTGAACAAAAGGCGTATTTCTATAAAAACAAAGTGTGCAAATGTCATTCAGATCGGTCAAAAACTAAGGTTATAATTATGAAAACATTAACATAGTTTTCTCGGTCGGTTGTGGATAGATTTTGGCCAGACCTGAACAACAGATTCAAGACTGAAATAAACTTGCTTCAATATTCGGTTCGCTGTAGTCAAACTGGTGAAAAAAGATGTACCTTGACTGGCTAGTTATGTGCCAATTTGCATTATCTTTGAGTCATGTTACATGCTGCTGGGAAAAAAGTATAGCAGAGAAGTATAAACAGAGAAATATGTATAAATCCGCTGATTTTCAGGTGTTAAAAAAAATTAAAGGATCTCAGAAGGGAAGACAGTGCGTACGGCTTATCAACCATTTAAATCAGTTATGATCAGTTTAAATAGGTATCTTAGTAAGCTTACTATCTGATAATAAGCTATAACAGTAAAGGTAATTAATACTGGTTCTCATTATTCTGGGAGATAAACTGTACGTGTGCTGATACTTAAATAAAACAAAACGAAACTTTTGTCTTATTGGTTACTCTCTTTCTCTCTCTCTCTCTCTCTCTCTCTCTCTCTCTCTCTCTCTCTCTCTCTCTCTCCTTCTCTCTGTACGTGTCTGTCCGTCTGTATCAGTGTGTGTGTGTGTGTGTGTGTGTGTGTGTGTGTGTGTGTGTCTGCGCGTGTCTTTCTGTGCGAGTGTGTGAGCGAAAGAAAGAGGGGGCTGGAGAACACCGGGGAGAGAGAGAGAGAGAGAGACTCGAGTCATTTCATTGATACCCAAACCATCAAAGGAATTATGGACACCACAGAAAGAAGTAATAAAAAGAAGGAAAGAAATGAAAGCAGGCCCATTCATTTGCAGACCGAAGACGTAGAATATCTGCATTTATGAACTAGTGACGTACTTTAAGACATTCATATATATATACATAAGAATGTCTGTGCAAGAGAATTAGGTTCACGAAGGCTAGGTATATTACATGTACTAGCATCAGATGGTGAACGACTGAATGGCTGTGAATCCAACGAATTATTACCAGTCAAAATAGGACGTGGTGTGAGTGCTGTTTGACGATCTTACACAACAGTTGTAAGCGCTGATTTCTTTTTCTCCCGTGTTGAGGTTGTTTACGACAGGTTTATTATCGTATTCGCACACAGTTCCCTACATGTTCCACGAAAACCAGCAGCAATGAAGGATCTGATGGATTCTTCAAGCTTTTGTAAAACCTTACACGCATGACCGAGCGTTATGCTGGCACTGTGGAGCTCCCAGCCTAACAATCTGACTGCATAGCTTTGCACTAGTCATCAGAAAATAACATGTCAGAAATCATCATCAACCATTTATGGCCAGGTTAACCCTTTAACTCCTGCACCTTATCCTCCATCTGCAAAAAAAATTGACCCTTTAGCTCCCTCACCCTATCCAGCAGCTTCCTGCAGGAAGCTGGTAGATAGGATGAGGGAATCAAAGGGTTTAGTTTTTGCTTTGCTAGCATGGTTGACAATGCAGGATGCCGGTGGACAGGGTGCGGGAGTCAAAGGGTACGTAAAATTTGTACTGACAACTCGCCAAATTACTAAACTTTATATGGGCGACCTCCACTCCACCAAGCTTGAGTGGGTCGCTACTGAGCCTCGTATTTTGTTTGTTTTGTTTTTTGTTGTTGTTGTTGTTTTGGGGGGGGGGTTGTTTGTTGTTGTTGTTTTGGGGGGGTTGTTTGTTTGTTTTCGTTTGTTTTGTTTTGTTTTGTTTTTGTGTGTGTGTTTTGTTTGTCAGCATCCCGATTTTCTCGGTTGCAACTATGCACGTTGGGTTGCTAACACTGTGCATGCGACATGTTGCTGCACAGTCTGTATAGTCCCGTCTTTGATGGGCGTACATGCGGACGTTGACACGTTTCTATAAGTCACGGGTACAGAGACATGACTTACATATTCTTTAACGTGCATATTTGACCGACATTCTGCGTGGTATACACCCGAAGATGTTTTAGGTACCGATAAATCTGTTCACATGTTGACCTGGGAGATCAGGAAAATGTGCAACCTTTACCCAACAGGCGGAAGGTACCCTTGCAGGATCGAACCCACACCCTCCAACTGCAAGTCCAACGTTTGATCCACTCGAATACCGTGCCCCTCCAGCCTATAGTTTGGGAAGGTAAAGTAATGATGGAGAGGATCCCGAAAATGTGTTCATGCTATTTACATGGGTATCACTAGACAGCTGGCCAGCCAGGATCTTGTGTGTTACATAAACCTAGCCCTAAAGTTTTGCCTAACCATAAACTTCTGATCTACTACTATATCAGTTAAATGTCAGGGCGATATCACTTATCTAAACACCAGATTAAAAAGGCCATCCATTCCAAAATATTTCATCCCAACCCCATCCGAACTTTCGCCATGTTTCGGCTTCATCCTTTCTAAAAAAAAACGAAAATAGAGGACCAAGCTGGGTTAATTACACACAGAAATATCAGAATATCATAGTATAGTCATAATTGTGTAGACATGAATGGACAGTCTCCAGGTAGGCTCATTTTCGAACAAAATGAGCACAGAACTATGTAAACATATTGCTTGTTCTTGGTCGACAGGCATCGCTAGTCGTAATACTCGTATGATAGAAAGTAGATCTGGATCTAATTCGTTAACAGTCACCTCATACCTCTCTGACTGCAGGGGTTGATGGATAACATTCATCTTACACGCATTGCGAATTCGAGATGTCGAAGAGGCCCGGGACTCTGATTCTGCATTAAATCAAGCTGTTAGTTGGTTGGTTGATTGGGTTAGATTTTAAATTCAAACCTTGACCTGTTCGCCATGTTTTTGTAAGCCTATATAAGCAGCAGATAAACACAGATGACAGATCGATTATACACACGGCACTACAGAAACAATGAGAACTTTATTGCTGTGTGTGTACATCGTCTACCAACACGCACAGTGGATCATGTTTCTTCTACTTGGCGTTCTCTTAGTCTGCTTCCCTTTATACGCTGAACCACACACAAGATAGGGGTTAAGAAAGAATGCAGACCAACAGCTAAGGAGGATGTGTGTGTATGAGAGAGAGAGAGAGAGAGAGAGAGAGAGAGAGAGAGAGAGAAGAGAGAGAGATAACACAAGAAATACCGGGCAAATTTGATTCATGGTTCAGACGGGGATTTTTCTCACCACCCCTCTTCTAGACTGACTAATATGGCTGCTAATATGACTCTCATTTAACATCAGGAAGAGAGTTCTTGAATGTTATATAGAACCGATAATGTTATACGGTTGTGAAGCGTGGACAGTCAACAAGCAAAGCCAGAACAAGATTGAGGCCGAGATGTGGTTTCTAAGAAGAATGTTGAGAGCTCCATGGACAGCAAAGAAAACAAACGAGACAGTCTTGATGGAGGCAGACACAAGACGACCATTCATAAAGAATATTAGGAAAAGACAGGCAACATTTATAGGCCATTTTATAAGGAAAGGGGAATTAGAGCACCTGGTCACAACAGGAAAGCTGGTGGGAAAGAGAGCATCAGGTAGACCCAGGGAGAAAATATTGGACGGACTTGCAGGGTGGCTGAGGACAGAGAGGATGGAAGATGTGCTTGCGGCAACAAGGGATACATACATATGGAGGGCCATGATCGCCAACGCCATGCGGCAGGGCACATGATGATGATGATGATGACTCTTGGATGAGATGATAAACTGAGAAAAGTCCATTTTCATAGAGAAACAAAAATGCATGTATATAGAAAAACACATCTAGGACTTAGGGAGGTTTCATAAACAAACCAGGTTGGTCTGAAGGTAGAATAATGATAAATAACTCAATTTCACAGTGTAAAGAAAAGTTGTCGGAGTGGCTTGAGAACTTGTATACACACAACAAACGGTACTGGCTGCAAACAAAATGTGAGATCTTTCAGTCAGTCAGTTTGAAACAACTTTGACAACGAGGAGTAATCGCTCTTGTTTGTTTGATTGACAACTTTGTTTTACTTGTCTTTGTACAACTTGTCTTTGTACAACTTGTCTTTGTACAACTTGTCTTTGTACACCGTGACGGCAATGCAAGTCTGATAGATGAGTATGTTAATTGTCTGATCATCGTTTTGAAAGATTATGTAGTATTTGGAACCAGAAGAACAAGAAACCCAATGTAAGCGCGTATTCAACACAAACAGACCACAAACAACACCAAACAACGGATAATAAGAAGAGGACTAAAAACTTCCCTGCCGCCTCGTCCTCGTCCTCGTCCGTTGTTTGGTGTTGTTTGTGGTCTGTTTGTGACCGTGCATTCGCGCTTGACAAAGGCCGGTTGGCCGAAAATTTGCGCTTGTCTTGTCTTGTTGTGTTGAATATGCGCTTACTTTGGTTTTCTTGTTCTTCTAGTTCCCGTTTGCTTGGGCGCTGGCAGTCGCACTTGTTTTGTATGTAATGTAGTATTTGTTCAGTTCTGAATTAAACACTTCCATTTAGTTCAGTAGAAGCTGTTGTGAGAAGTTGAAGGAGTAGTAGGTCTATAAAGATAATTATCATTTCATGTCCATGGTGTCAAATGCCGATTTTTAAGTCACTGAATTATTTTCACAGAACACAAACAGAAGTTTTCATTATGACTGACAATAGTAACTCTGGTGATTAACTGAGGCCTTTCTTTTTACATCATTAACAAAAACTGTCTGCAATCCTCTCTCTCTCTCTCTCTCTCTCTCTCTCTCTCTCCTCTCTCTCTCTCTCTCTCTCTCTCTCTCTGTCTTTCTCTCTCTCTCTCTCTCTGTATGTGTGCGTGCATGCCTGTGTGTTTGTGTGTGTATGTGTCTCCGTGTGAGTGTGTGTGTGTGTGTGTGTGTGTGTGACTGTATGTGTGTGTGTGTGTGTGTGTGTGTGTGTGTGTGTGTGTGTGTGTTGTGTGTGTGTGTGTGTGTGTTTGTGTGTGTGTGTGTGTTTGTAAATGACAGAGAGAGAGAGCTCGTTGCTACCATACAAATATCCAGCCACAGTAACCGTACGTGACGTGTTTTCTTTTTCAGACAAAACTTGAGTTAGGGAAATGTCAGGAACCTGTTGTGTGGCATGGGGTTCTTCAAACACAAAAAGAAAAGGGAAATCGTTTCATAGATAAGCCTGCGATTTGTGCGTGCGTGCGTGCGTGCGTGCGTGTGTGTGTATGTGGTGTATGTGTGTGTGTACGTGCGTATGTATGTATGCATATGTGTGTGCGTGCGTGCGTGCACGTGCGCGCGCGCGTGTGTGTGTACGTGTGTGTGTGTGTGTGTGTGTGTGTGTGTGTGTGTGTGTGTGTGTGTGTGTGTGTGTGTGTGTGTGTGTGTTTGCACCTGTTCGTGGCTGTTTCTAGAAATGTTGCCAAAGTGAGTGTATGGTGATATCATTAACGACATAAAACAGGTATTCATTTCTGTATAAAAAAAATCATTTTCATTAAAAAGATATATTTTAAAATCGACATGCTGGAGTGATGATGCTGATCAGCGTGTGAATAACTGACAGACAGACCACGTGAATCAGGTACTCTTTGTGCTTTTCTTTGTTTCTAAATTTGCAAAGAACAAAGAAAGACAAAACAGTGGATTGCAGCGCTGAAGAGGGACAAGTTTCAAGTCACTGAATACTTCAGTATATGTGCAGATCATTTTGAAGACATTTTGATCGCAACTGGTCAAACCGCCCGCCTGAAAGACACTGTTGTTGCTACCATTTTCAACTTATTGGAGCCATATCAGGCTATAACTGTTTCAACACACACACACACACACACACACACACACACACACACACACACACACCAAACACACACACACACACATACACACACACACACACACACACATACACAGCACACACACACACACACACACACACACACACACACACACACACACACACACACACACACACACACACACACACTATTTCAACAGGAAAAAAAAACGAACAGAAAATTAAGTACACATAGCAATGCATTTGCGCACATAATCTAAGTAAATGCCCTTGGTGTTGACCACTCCGTCCAATTTATCACACAAGGGATTAAAAAATAAGTTAAAACATAACTAAGGACACTAAAACATTTATATAAACGGACTTAGATGACCTAAAATTGCCTTCGCATATCTCATTTCCCTAGAATCAAAAATGCACGTCATGTACCGAATCATCCATCCTAAGAGAAAGTATATGACTTTATCGAACACATACAGTGAATGGACCAGCAAGGCAGAAATGACAGAAAGCAAAGTCACAAGGCAGAAACAAAGAGAGTGGCAGAAAAGAGGAAATTTTTAGCACAGAATTTCCAGAGGGTGGGGATACTATTTATACTGAAAGAGACCCGGCATCCCCACGGGGGAACCATTTTTAACTTCACTTCACACTCGATGATGATGACGATGACGATGACGATGATGATGATGATGATGATGATGATGATGATGATGATGATAGATGGTGATGATTTCCCCTGATGATGTAAACGACAACTTTACAATTGTTACCGAACACGTCAACAGACCACATCCTCCTTTGAATGTACTAAATTTCTTATTGACTTCAGCAATGAAAAATTACACACAAATAAATCGTTTTCTATTCTCCTACCAACTACATTTGATATAAGCAAACTCATTTCTAGTCTAAGAAACACAAAGTCAACTGGTCCTAAATTAATCTCAAACTTTTTCTTTAAAATGTCACCACCATACACTGTCGATCCTTTACTCAAAATCTTTGCGTTGAAAAGAGACAAATTTCCAACTGACTCTAAAAATACCACATTAATTCCTCTTTCAAAATATAAGGATGCAAGCAATATTGATAATTATCGATTCATATCCTTGTTGTGTGGACTGTCTAGATTATGTGTACAATTGTGTATCTTGAGTGTACGTGTGTAATGAAATTATCATCACTACATGAAATGAATTTTCGGTAAATAATGGTCATATGTGGGCTTGGGTCTGAAAAAAAAATGCTTTTCGATATAAACATGTTCTCTAGTTTCTAACATCTCAAGTTAGTAGCTAAGTATATAATTCTTTTTCGTTTTACTTTTGGATTATTTCCTCTTGGTGTCACCAGATAGATTTGAACAATGGCATCATTATCATGTGCCTTTCTGCCACATGGCGTTGGCGATCATGGCCCTCCATATGTATCTATCCCTTGTTGCCACAAGCACAGCTTCCACCCTCTCTGTCTTCAGCCACTCTGCAAGTCCGTCCAATATTTTTTCTCTGGGTCTTTCTGGTGCTCTCTTTCCCTCCAGCTTTCCTGTTGTGACCAGGCGCTCCAATTCCCCTTTCCTCATAAAATGGCCTATAAATGTTGTCCTGTCTTTTCCTAATCTTCCTTATGAATCTTCCTTTTGAACAACGGCAGACATGGAAAATTGACCAAACAACGTCGTATTGTGTTCACTTTCTGTACTTTGGGGAAATCAAGATCAATCAATCAATCAATCATCAATCAAATCAATCAGTCTCTCTCTCTCTCTCTCTCTCTCTCTCTCTCTCTCTCTCTCCTCTCTCTCTCTCTGATTAAAAAATCCTTATCATTTATTGGTTACAGTGTTCGTCAGCTATAAAAT
>JAPXFY010000013.1:4025106-4032606 GCA_030674185.1 Monoplex corrugatus | reverse complement strand
TCAGTATATCCATCTGAGGTATGTCTATGGATAGTATACCATCTGGGATATGTCCATCAGAATGTCAACGGTGTACGTCCATCTGACATCAGATCATGGTGGTTTGTGTGTGTGTACGCGTATTGTACTGGTTAGAGGGCCCAACCAGTGCTAGCAGTTTGCTGCACACTTTGCCTACACCCACTTTGACAAAACAAAACAAAACTCTGTGACTAATGCTAAATCATACCGCCTAACTTTACAGTGTAGTTGTTGATGTGGACAGGGAGTAAAAAATGTTAGCCAGAAACCGCTGAAGTGACTTCCTTGTAGAGTGCAATTGCTGGCATGTAACTTTTGAAAGTGCTGTACCTGTAGAGTATGATTGCTGGCATGTCACCTATCACCATGTTATATCTGTAGAGTGTGATTACTGGCATGTCACCTGCAGGGAGAAGCTGACTATCAGAAGAGAGAGGAGACATAATCCAACCACCCCAACCACGACATTCCAGTGTCCCCACTGCAACAGACATTGTACATCCAAGATCGGATTGCACAGCCACATGCGCGTCCACAGATGAGCTGCAGGATTTCATCGTCATCTTCGGCAACGAAGGACTACCATCATATCACCTGCCACAGTGTTGTACCTGTACAGTATGATTACTGGCATGTCACCTGTCACAGTGTTGTATCTGTAGAGTATGATTACTGGCATGTCACCTGTCACAGTGTTGTACCTGTACTGTACAGTATGATTACTGGCATGTCACCTGTCAACGTGTTCTATCTGTAGAGTATGATTACTGGCATGTCACCTGTCACAGTGTTGTACCTGTACAGTATGATTACTGGCATGTCACCTGTCAACGTGTTCTATCTGTACAGTATGATTACTGGCATGTCACCTGTCACAGTGTTGTACCTGTACAGTATGATTACTGGCATGTCACCTGTCACAGTGTTGTATCTCGTAGAATATGATTACTGGTATGTCACCTGTCACAGTGTTGGATCTGTACAGTATGATTACTGGCATGTCACCTGTCACAGTGTTGTACCTGTACAGTATGATTACTGGCATGTCACCTGTCACAGTGTTGTACCTGTACAGTATGATTACTGGCATGTCACCTGTCACAGTGTTGTACCTGTACAGTATGATTACTGGCATGTCACCTGTCACAGTGTTGTACCTCGTAGAGTATGATTACTGGCATTAACCTGTCACAGTGTTGTATCTGTAGATATGATTACTGGCATATAACCTGTCACAGTGTTGTATCTTGTAAGTGTGATTACTGGCATATAACCTGTCACAGTGTTGTATCTGTACAGTTTGATTACTGGCATATAACCTGTCACAGTGTTGTACTGTACAGTATGATTACTGGCATGTCACCTGTCACAGTGTTGTATCTGTAGAGTGTGATTACTGGCATGTCACCTGTCACAGTGTTGTATCTGTACAGTATTTTACTGGCATGTCACCTGTCACAGTGTTGTATCTATACAGTATGATTACTGGCATGTACCTGTCACAGTGTTGTATCTGTAAGTTGATTACTGGCATGTCACCTGTCACAGTGTTGTACCTGTACAGTATGATTACTGGCATGTCACCTGTCACAGTGTTGTACCTGTAGAGTATGATTACTGGCATGTCACCTGTCACAGTGTTGTATCTGTAGAGTGTGATTACTGGCATGTCACCTGTCACAGTGTTGTACCTGTAGAGTATGATTACTGGCATGTCACCTGTCACAGTGTTGTACCTGTACAGTATGATTACTGGCATGTCACCTGTCACAGTGTTGTACCTGTACAGTATGATTACTGGCATGTCACCTGTCACAGTGTTGTACTGTACAGTATGATTACTGGCATGTCACCTGTCACAGTGTTGTATCTGTACAGTATGATTACTGGCATGTCACCTGTCACAGTGTTGTACCTGTAGAGTATGATTACTGGCATGTCACTGTCACAGTGTTGTATCTGTAGAGTGTGATTACTGGCATGTCACCTGTCACAGTGTTGTATCTGTACAGTATGATTACTGGCATGTCACCTGTCACAGTGTTGTACCTGTACAGTATGATTACTGGCATGTCACTGTCACAGTGTTGTATCTGTACAGTATGATTACTGGCATGTCACCTGTCAGTGTTGTACCTGTAGAGTGGGATTACTGGCATGTCACCTGTCACAGTGTTGTACCTGTACAGTATGATTACTGGCATGTCACCTGTCAGTGTTGTATCTGTACAGTATGATTACTGGCATGTCACCTGTCACAGTGTTGTATCTGTACAGTATGATTACTGGCATGTCACCTGTCACAGTGTTGTACCTGTACAGTTTGATTACTGGCATGTCACCTGTCACAGTGTTGTACCTGTAGAGTATGATTACTGGCATGTCACCTGTCACAGTGTTGTACCTGTACAGTATGATTACTGGCATGTCACCTGTCAGTGTTGTATCTGTACAGTATGATTACTGGTATGTCACCTGTCACAGTGTTGTATCTGTACAGTATGATTACTGGCATGTCACCTGTCAGTGTTGTACCTGTAGAGTACAAAAGCTGGCATGTCACCTGTCACAGTGTTGTATCTATAGAGTACAGTTACTGGCATGTCACCTGTCAGTGTTGTACCGGTAGAGTACAAAAGCTGGCATGTCACCTGTCAGTGTTGTACCTGCACAGTATAACTGCTGGCATGTCACCTGTCAGTGTTGTACCTGTACAGTACAATTACTGGCATGTCACCTGTCACAGTGTTGTATCTGTAGAGTACAGTTACTGGCATGTCACCTGTCAGTGTTGTACCTGTAGAGTACAAAAGCTGGCATGTCACCTGTCAAAGGTCCTGCACGTGTACGGTGCCATTGCCTGGAGTTGGCCAACACCCCATGTCAGCCGTACATTGATTACATCTGATGTCAGTAAAACCATGGCCAGTGACCTCATATAGTGTAAGAACTAGTGTCAGTGACATCAGTACACCCCTGATTGTCTGAATAACCTGTCACAGCGTGCGTGGCCTTGTCACTGATGTCAGCTGCAGCGGTTTGAATTTAACGTCATTTCAATGTATAATCAGAGACGATGAAACTTCCTGGACGAAATGAGTAAAAAATAATGAAACTATACTCAGCTACATATGCTGACAGTTTAGTTCTGCAAACTCAGCGCCAATGACATTTTCTTTTCTTTTTTTCTTTTTTCATTTTAATTTAACCCTTTGACTCCCGCACCCTATCCACCGACTGCAAAAACTTGACGATATGATTCCCTGCAGGAAGCTGGTGGATAGGGTGAGGGAATCATATCGTCAAGTTTTTGCTTTGCTAGCATGGTTGACTATGCAAGATGCTGATGGACAGGGTGCGGGAGTCAAAGGGTTAAGTGCCGCGCACATTCAGGTAATTAAAAAGGAAAGTCACGATCTGTGCAGTGTGGTCTGTGTGTGAGAAGTGGGTGACTCAACTGGGTGTTACTTGTGAGTACCAAAAGTCAGTATAGAGCCCAGCCTGGGACACTCACCACAGTGATTGACAACACGTGTACACACGGCTTGGTGACATGACACCGTTGTTTATGTCCACACACACACCACAGGACAATGGTACACCACCATCTGGTCTTACCTCTTTCTCTTCCTCAGCCGCCCTGTAGGAGTAAGCGTAGGCCATGATGTTGGAGTTTACCCGGCCGTCACCTCACGGTCCCACCCGTCACAGAGCCACAACTCACAGCCACTGACACTGCCAACCACCCGCTCCTGGCATCGGCTGCACTATGATCTACTGCGCGCACACACACTCACACACCCTCGCACACACACCCTCTCCCTCTCTCTGTCACTGTGTGTGTGTGCGTGCGTGAATCTGAGCACGTAATATTGAGGCGGCGCCTAAGACACCAGTTGGCAAAGCATTCAAAGCTTTCTTGGCGGCGCACATCTCCGCTCGCAGACACACACTCTCCCCTTCTCCCTACCTACCCCCCCTCCCCCCGTCTTCGACGGAGAAAACATGCAGGGTGTGTTCGTGTGCCTGCAACTTAGCTCGCCGTGGCACCAGGCGGGGAGAAGAAGCCCTCCATGACACAGCACAAAAAAGTCCTGCCTGTGGCAGAGACGTTGCACAAGATGGGTGCACACATATGCACACGTTGTGGGACCGCCCCACACCAAACTGTGCAATGCGCCCTGCTCCCTTAATTAACCTTTCACTCCCGTACGCTACCCTATCCACCGACTGCAAAAACTTAACCCTTCTGACTCTCTCACCCTATCCTCCAGCCTCCTGCAGGAATCTGGTGGATAGGGTGAGAGAGTCAAAGGGTTAAGTTTTTTTGTTGTTGCTAGCATGGTTGGCAATGCAGGACGCTGGTGGACAGGGTGTGGGAGTAAAAGGGTTAATTAAAACGTTCCGTCCATTCCTGGAAATGCTGTCTGCATCAGTGTGCCTTACTGATATGGTGATATGGCGGTCGTAAACAAAGCGAAAGTAGGGAATGTACATCTTAAAATGTGAAAACAGTGTGTTTATATCGTCGTTGCCATGTGTGTGTGATACTGATTCAGGCTATACGGAAAGTGATAGGTGTTGTATTAAATGTAGACGTACTATGTGGAAGTCAAAATGTATTGTTACATATAGGTGTAGCATTAAGTGCAGGTGTATTAGGAGCAAGATTTGTTAAGTGCAGGTGTATTAGGCGCAAAGTTTGTTAAGTGCAGGTGTATTAGGCGCAAGGTTTGTTAAGTGCAGGTGTATCAGGCGCAATGTTAAAAGAAACGACCAACGAACAGGGACTACTGCTATTGCTGCTACTACAGACTTACTATGGCTATCACTGCTGCCTCAGCTATGCTGCCTACTACTACATGTGCTGCTGCTTACTGCTGCTACTGCTACGCTACCGCTGCTGGTACTGCTGCTGCTGCTACTGCTGCTACTGCTACTGCTGCTGCTGGTACTGCTGCTGCTGCTACTGCTGCACTGCTCTGCTGCTATCTGCTGCTGCTGCTGCTGCTGCATGCTGCTGCTGCTGCTGCTGCTACGCTACTACTACTACGATTACTACTGCTGCTGCTGCTGCTACTTCTACTACTACTACTATTACTACTGCTGCTGCTGCTGCTGCTACTACTATTACTACTGCTGTTGCTGCTGCTGCTACTGCTATTATTACTGCTGCTACTAGTATTACTACTGCTGCTACTACTATTACTACTGCTGCTACTATTACTACTGCTGCTACTATTACTACTGCTGCTGGTGTTGTTGTTGCTGCTGCTACTACTATTACTACTGCTGCTACTGCTGCTACTACTATTACTGCTGCTGCTACTACTACTACTATTACTGCTGCTACTATTACTACTGCTGCTGCTACTACTACTATTACTGCTGCTGCTGCTGCTACTATTACTACTGCTGCTGCTACTACTACTGTTACTGCTGCTGCTGCTGCTACTATTACTACTGCTGCTACTACTACTACTATTACTGCTGCTGCTGCTACTACAGACTTACTATGGCTATCACTGCTGCCTCTAAGCTTACTGCTGCTACTACTACTACCACTGCTGCTGCTGCTGCTGCTACTACTACTGCTGCTACTGCTGCTGCTGGTACTGCTGCTGCGAATAATAATAATCATACTACTACTACTACTACTACTACTACTACTACTACTACTACTACTAGATTTGATTTTATCAAGATTTTGCGCTATATAAATAAAATATATTATTATTATTATTATTATTATTTATACTACTACTACTACAACTAACAATAATAATTTGTTATCCTTGCTCCTATTATGTTTACTAACATTGATATCAATACGAATACTAATCTATTGATACTAATATTAAATACTACTACTACTACTATTACTATTACTACTACTACTACTGATGATGATAATGATGATGATGACGACGACGACGACGATGAACAATAACAACAATGATGATGATAATGATAATAATAATAATAATAATAATAACAATGGTGATAATAGTAGTAATAATAATAATGACGATGAGGATGAGGATGGTTGTGATGATAATGATGATGATGATGATGATGATGATGATGATGATGATGATGATGATGATATGATTTATGGTTATTACTGTTGCAATTGCTGTTGCTGCTAAGCTTAGTACTATTACTACTACTTCTCTTCCAACTACCATTACTAATATATCACGGCTATCATTGCTGCTATTTATATTAGTATAATGATAGTACTGATGAAGATAACGAGGATGATGAGCATAACGATGATGATTATGATCATCTTCTATAATATGTATGGTTCAGCTCCACTAACGATGATGATGATTTTGATCGTCTGTCATGATATGTCTTGTTGATTGTTCAGTCCCACTAACAGTGATGATTATGATCGTCTGCCATGATCTCTCTTGTTCAGTCCCACTAACAATGACGAAAAAAACTCATTGTAGTTGTCTTTTACCCATGAAAATAAAGATTTAACATTTCAATTGAGTTCAAGTCGACTTGCATCGATTTAATTATCAACGCAAGACTGAAACATAAAACAGTACAATACAAAATCTATGTTGTAATGTAATGTAATGTAATGTGTTGTGTTGTGTTGTGTTGTGTTTGTGTTGTGGTTGTGTTGTGTTGTGTTGTGTTGTGTTGGTGTTTGTGTTGTGTGCGCTATATACCTGGGACTGGACCGACGTGGTCTGTTTTTCAGCTTACAGACAAATTCAAATTGAATTCAAAGAAAAACAACCCACCAGGAGAAAGAGGAACCTAAGGGAAGCAACCTGTTTTATTCATAGTTGCAGAAGATTAACTTCCCTTGTAGCTCCTTTCTCTCCACACGGATAATAATAGACTACTGTGATGATGATGATGATGTGATGATGATGAGATGTGATGATGATGATGATGATGTGATGATTCCATCATCTCATCATCATCATCATCATTTTCAACATCATTTCATTTTCATTTTCATTTTCATATCATCGTGATCATCATTATCATCATCATCATTTGCCTTGCCTTATGGTTGGCGATCATGGCCCTCCAAACGAATCTATCTTTTGTCGCTGCAAGTACACCTCCCACCCTTCAGTTCTGTCTTCGTCCACTCAGCAAAACCGTCCAATATGTTCTCCCTGGGTCTACCTGGTGCTCTTTTCCCCTCCAGCTTTCGTGTTGTGATTATGTGTTCAAAAATCTCTTGCCTAACAAAACAAACAAACAAACGAAAAAATTAATAAAATGAAATAAAAAAAAAAATAAAATAAAATAAAATAAAATAAAACAAAATGAAATAAAACAAACGAGTCAGTCTTGAAAGAGGCAAATATAAAAAGAACATTAATGAAGAAGATTAGTTAGGAGAAGATAAGCAACATTAGTAGTACTAACAATGTTAATAACAATAGTGATGATGATGATGATGATGATGATGATGATGATGATGATGCAGCCTCCCATCTC
>JAPXFY010000013.1:3967606-4012606 GCA_030674185.1 Monoplex corrugatus | reverse complement strand
TGGTCCTCTCTTTGTCTGTGTGTCTGTCTCCTTTTCACTGTCTTTGTTCATGAGTTTTGTCCCTTGGGTTTCCTCTTCTCAATTTGTTGTGTCTGTGTGTCTTCTCCTTTCACTGTCTTTGTTCAGAGTTTGTCTGGCTTACTGATTCAGTTAATCTATTTCTGTCCATCTATGTTACTTATGAAATGAAGAAAAATGTGAAAAATGCGTGAAATACCATTAGTGGAAAGAGATTTAACTTATATGAGTTATTGAGCAAGAAGGAAAGACGGAAGAGATAGTTGGCAGTGCAGTACTGATAAGGGAAGAGATGCATGTAGATAGTTTACATTGTCATACTAATTTTAAATGCTTGTATCAGTAAATCACTTGTGCTTGTGGTGAGGGCAGGCACTTGTGTATTTGACAGCTGGTCACAGCTTGCCGCCTGTCCTTTCCCCAAGTCCCATCTTTCCATGCTGTGCCTACTTGCCATGTACTGATAGTGACTTTTCTGTATCCTTTGTCATGTTAGACCCTCTGTGGTGTTTTGTCCTGTCAAACTGTGTGATTTTGTGTGATTCATGTTGTTATTTTATTTTGTGTGTAACTACCACATTTATTAGCTATTGCTGAAAAGTTTGTTCAAGAGTCGTTCCATTTAACTTCATATGCACTCCACTAAGAATTGCCATCAGTTTTCTCTTCTCCCCCCCCCCCCCCCCCGTGGGGATGCCTTGGGATCTTTCAGTATAAATAGTATCCCCACCTCGAAATTCTGTGCTAGAAATTTCCTCTTTTCTGTCACTTTCTTTGTTTCTGCCTTGTTCCTTTGCTTTCCGTCATTTCTTCCTGACATTTCCTGCCTTGCTGGTCCATTCACCTGTATGTGCTCGATAAAGTCTTACATACTTTTCTCTTTATCTTAGGATTGATAACTGGGTACATGCATCAAGTGCATTTTTGGCTGTAGGTAAATGAGATATGCAGAAACAATTTTAGGTGATATAGGCCTGTTTTTGTTATGTTTTAGTGTCCTTAGTTATGTTTACATTTATGTTCAGGTATGTTTTTTAAATCCCCTGTGTGATAAATTGGACGGACTGGTCAACAGCAGGAGCATCTCCTCAGATTATGTGCGCGAATGCATTGATATGTGTAGCCTACTTAATTTTCTTTTCCTTTTTTTTTTCCTGTGGAAGGATTGTGTGTGTTTTGAAATGGTTATAGCCCTCATATGGCTGTATGCAGTTGGCTGGGTTTTAAACAAAAATTAAAAATAACAATAACAGCAGTTCTCTAGTACAAACTCCTTGATCTGGTGCAAAGCCTGAGTGTTAGCAAGGTCTTGAAACAGTGAGGAGTGTTGAAAGGACATATAGAACACTGACACCAGTACAGTGATTGACAAGGTCTTCAAACAGTGAGCAGGGTTGAAAGGACATGTAGAACACTGACACCAGTACAGTGATTGACAAGGTCTTGAAACAGTGAGAGGTGTTGAAAGGACATGTAGAACACTGACACCAGTACAGTTATTGACAAGGTCTTCAAAAGATGAGCAGTGTTGAAAGGACATATAGAACACTGACACCAGTACAGTGATTGACAAGGTCTTCAAACAGTGAGCAGTGTAGAAAGGACATTAGAACACTGACACCAGTACAGTGATTGACAAGGTCTTCAAACAGTGAGCAGTGTTGAAAGGACATATAGAACACTGACACCAGTACAGTGATTGACAAGGTCTTGAAATGATGAGCAGTGTTGAAAGGACATATAGAACACTGACACCAGTACAGTTATTGACAAGGTCTTGAAATGATGAAGAGTGTTGAAAGGACATATAGAACACTGACACCAGTACAGTGATTGACAAGGTCTTGAAATGATGAGGAGTGTTGAAAGGACATATAGAACATTGACACCAGTACAGTGATTGACAAGGTCTTGAAATGATGAGGAGTGTTGAAAGGACATATAGAACACTGACACCAGTACAGTGATTGACAAGGTCTTGAAATGATGAGCAGGGTTGAAAGGACATATAGAACACTGACACCAGTACAGTGATTGACAAGGTCTTCAAACAGTGAGGAGTGTTGAAAGGACATATAGAACACTGACACCATTACAGTGATTGACAAGGTCTTGAAATGATGAGGAGTGTTGAAAGGACATATAGAACACTGACACCAGTACAGTGATTGACAAGGTCTTGAAATGATGAGGAGTGTTGAAAGGACATATAGAACACTGACACCAGTACAGTGATTGACAAGGTCTTCAAACAGTGAGCAGGGTTGAAAGGACATATAGAACACTGACACCAGTACAGTGATTGACAAGGTCTTGAAATGATGAGGAGTGTTGAAAGGACATATAGAACACTGACACCAGTACAGTTATTGACAAGGTCTTCAAACAGTGAGGAGTGTTGAAAGGACATAGAACACTAACACCAGTACAATGATTGACAAGGTCTTGAAATGATGAGGAGTGTTGAAAGGACATATAGAACACTGACACCAGTACAGTGATTGACAAGGTCTTCAAACAGTGAGCAGTGTTGAAAGGACATATAGAACACTGACACCAGTACAGTGATTGACAAGGTCTTCAAACAGTGAGCAGTGTTGAAAGGACATATAGAACACTAACACCAGTACAGTGATTGACAAGGTCTTGAAATGATGAGGAGTGTTGAAAGGACATATAGAACACTAACACCAGTACAGTGATTGACAAGGTCTTGAAACAGTGAGCAGTGTTGAAAGGACATATAGAACACTGACACCAGTACAGTGATTGACAAGGTCTTGAAATGATGAGGAGTGTTGAAAGGACATATAGAACACTAACACCAGTACAGTGATTGACAAGGTCTTGAAACAGTGAGCAGTGTTGAAAGGACATATAGAACACTGACACCAGTACAGTGATTGACAAGGTCTTGAAATGATGAGGAGTGTTGAAAGGACATATAGAACACTGACACCAGTACAGTGATTGACAAGGTCTTGAAATGATGAGGAGTGTTGAAAGGACATATAGAACACTGACACCAGTACAGTGATTGACAAGGTCTTGAAATGATGAGGAGTGTTGAAAGGACATATAGAACACTAACACCAGTACAGTGATTGACAAGGTCTTGAAACAGTGAGCAGTTTTGAAAGGACATATAGAACACTGACACCAGTACAATGATTGACAAGGTCTTGAAATGATGAGCAGTGTTGAAAGGACATATAGAACACTGACACCAGTACAGTGATTGACAAGGTCTTCAAACAGTGAGCAGTGTTGAAAGGACATATAGAACATTGACACCAGTACAGTGATTGACAAGGTCTTCAAACAGTGAGCAGTGTTGAAAGGACACATAGAACACTGACACCAGTACAGTGATTGACAAGGTCTTGAAACAGTGAGCAGTGTTGAAAGGACATATAGAACACTGACACCAGTACAGTGATTGACAAGGTCTTGAAACAGTGAGCAGTGTTGAAAGGACATATAGAACACTGACACCAGTACAGTGATTGACAAGGTCTTCAAACAGTGAGCAGTGTTGAAAGGACATATAGAACATTGACACCAGTACAGTGATTGACAAGGTCTTGAAATGATGAGGAGTGTTGAAAGGACATATAGAACACTGACACCAGTACAGTGATTGACAAGGTCTTCAAACAGTGAGCAGTGTTGAAAGGACATATAGAACACTAACACCAGTACAGTGATTGACAAGGTCTTCAAACAGTGAGGAGTGTTGAAAGGACATATAGAACACTAACACCAGTACAGTTATTGACAAGGTCTTCAAACAGTGAGGAGTGTTGAAAGGACATATAGAACACTAACACCAGTACAGTTATTGACAAGGTCTTCAAACAGTGAGGAGTGTTGAAAGGACATATAGAACACTAACACCAGTACAGTGATTGACAAGGTCTTCAAACAGTGAGCAGTGTTGAAAGGACATATAGAACACTGACACCAGTACAGTGATTGACAAGGTCTTGAAATGATGAGGAGTGTTGAAAGGACATATAGAACACTGACACCAGTACAGTGATTGACAAGGTCTTCAAACAGTGAGCAGTGTTGAAAGGACATATAGAACACTGACACCAGTACAGTGATTGACAAGGTCTTCAAACAGTGAGCAGTGTTGAAAGGACATATAGAACACTGACACCAGTACAGTGATTGACAGGTCTTGAAATGATGAGGAGTGTTGAAAGGACATATAGAACACTGACACCAGTACAGTGATTGACAAGGTCTTCAAACAGTGAGCAGTGTTGAAAGGACATATAGAACACTGACACCAGTACAGTGATTGACAAGGTCTTCAAACAGTGAGCAGTGTTGAAAGGACATATAGAACACTGACACCAGTACAGTGATTGACAAGGTCTTCAAACAGTGAGCAGTGTTGAAAGGACATATAGAACACTGACACCAGTACAGTGATTGACAAGGTCTTCAAACAGTGAGCAGGGTTGAAAGGACATGTAGAACACTGACACCAGTACAATGATTGACAAGGTCTTCAAACAGTGAGCAGTGTTGAAAGGACATATAGAACACTGACACCAGTACAGTGATTGACAAGGTCTTGAAATGATGAGGAGTGTTGAAAGGACATACAGAACACTGACACCAGTACAGTGATTGACAAGGTCTTCAAACAGTGAGGAGTGTTGAAAGGACATACAGAACACTGACACCAGTACAGTGATTGACAAGGTCTTGAAATGATGAAGAGTGTTGAAAGGACATATAGAACACTGACACCAGTACAGTGATTGACAAGGTCTTCAAACAGTGAGCAGTGTTGAAAGGACATATAGAACACTGACACCAGTACAGTGATTGACAAGGTCTTGAAATGATGAGGAGTGTTGAAAGGACATACAGAACACTGACACCAGTACAGTGATTGACAAGGTCTTGAAACAGTGAGCAGTGTTGAAAGGACATATAGAACACTGACACCAGTACAATGATTGACAAGGTCTTGAAATGATGAGGAGTGTTGAAAGGACATATAGAACACTAACACCAGTACAGTGATTGACAAGGTCTTGAAATGATGAGTGTTGAAAGGACATATAGAACACTGACACCAGTACAGTGATTGACAAGGTCTTGAAATGATGAAGAGTGTTGAAAGGACATATAGAACACTGACACCAGTACAATGATTGACAAGGTCTTCAAACAGTGAGCAGTGTTGAAAGGACATATAGAACACTGACACCAGTACAGTGATTGACAAGGTCTTGAAATGATGAGGAGTGTTGAAAGGACATATAGAACACTGACACCAGTACAGTGATTGACAAGGTCTTGAAATGATGAGGAGTGTTGAAAGGACATATAGAACACTGACACCAGTACAGTGATTGACAAGGTCTTCAAACAGTGAGGAGTGTTGAAAGGACATAGAACATTGACACCAGTACAGTGATTGACAAGGTCTTGAAATGATGAAGAGTGTTGAAAGGACATATAGAACACTGACACCAGTACAATGATTGACAAGGTCTTCAAACAGTGAGCAGTGTTGAAAGGACATATAGAACACTGACACCAGTACAGTGATTGACAAGGTCTTGAAATGATGAGGAGTGTTGAAAGGACATATAGAACACTGACACCAGTACAGTGATTGACAAGGTCTTGAAATGATGAGGAGTGTTGAAAGGACATATAGAACACTAACACCAGTACAGTGATTGACAAGGTCTTGAAATGATGAGGAGTGTTGAAAGGACATATAGAACACTGACACCAGTACAGTGATTGACAAGGTCTTGAAATGATGAGCAGGGTTGAAAGGACATATAGAACACTGACACCAGTACAGTGATTGACAAGGTCTTCAAACAGTGAGGAGTGTTGAAAGGACATATAGAACACTAACACCAGTACAGTGATTGACAAGGTCTTGAAATGATGAGGAGTGTTGAAAGGACATATAGAACACTAACACCAGTACAGTGATTGACAAGGTCTTGAAACAGTGAGCAGTGTTGAAAGGACATATAGACACTGACACCAGTACAGTGATTGACAAGGTCTTGAAATGATGAGTGTTGAAAGGACATATAGAACACTAACACCAGTACAGTGATTGACAAGGTCTTGAAACAGTGAGCAGTGTTGAAAGGACATATAGAACACTGACACCAGTACAGTGATTGACAAGGTCTTGAAATGATGAGGAGTGTTGAAAGGACATATAGAACACTGACACCAGTACAGTGATTGACAAGGTCTTGAAATGATGAGGAGTGTTGAAAGGACATATAGAACACTGACACCAGTACAGTGATTGACAAGGTCTTGAAATGATGAGGAGTGTTGAAAGGACATATAGAACACTAACACCAGTACAGTGATTGACAAGGTCTTGAAACAGTGAGCAGTTTTGAAAGGACATATAGAACACTGACACCAGTACAATGATTGACAAGGTCTTGAAATGATGAGCAGTGTTGAAAGGACATATAGAACACTGACACCAGTACAGTGATTGACAAGGTCTTCAAACAGTGAGCAGTGTTGAAAGGACATATAGAACATTGACACCAGTACAGTGATTGACAAGGTCTTCAAACAGTGAGCAGTGTTGAAAGGACACATAGAACACTGACACCAGTACAGTGATTGACAAGGTCTTGAAACAGTGAGCAGTGTTGAAAGGACATATAGAACACTGACACCAGTACAGTGATTGACAAGGTCTTGAAACAGTGAGCAGTGTTGAAAGGACATATAGAACACTGACACCAGTACAGTGATTGACAAGGTCTTCAAACAGTGAGCAGTGTTGAAAGGACATATAGAACATTGACACAGTACAGTGATTGACAAGGTCTTGAAATGATGAGGAGTGTTGAAAGGACATATAGAACACTGACACCAGTACAGTGATTGACAAGGTCTTCAAACAGTGAGCAGTGTTGAAAGGACATATAGAACACTAACACCAGTACAGTGATTGACAAGGTCTTCAAACAGTGAGGAGTGTTGAAAGGACATATAGAACACTAACACCAGTACAGTTATTGACAAGGTCTTCAAACAGTGAGGAGTGTTGAAAGGACATATAGAACACTAACACCATACAGTTATTGACAAGGTCTTCAAACAGTGAGGAGTGTTGAAAGGACATATAGAACACTAACACCAGTACAGTGATTGACAAGGTCTTCAAACAGTGAGCAGTGTTGAAAGGACATATAGAACACTGACACCAGTTACAGTGATTGACAAGGTCTTGAAATGATGAGGAGTGTTGAAAGGACATATAGAACACTGACACCAGTACAGTGATTGACAAGGTCTTCAAACAGTGAGCAGTGTTGAAAGGACATATAGAACACTGACACCAGTACAGTGATTGACAAGGTCTTCAAACAGTGAGCAGTGTTGAAAGGACATATAGAACACTGACACCAGTACAGTGATTGACAAGTCTTGAAATGATGAGGAGTGTTGAAAGGACATATAGAACACTGACACCAGTACAGTGATTGACAAGGTCTTCAAACAGTGAGCAGTGTTGAAAGGACATATAGAACACTGACACCAGTACAGTGATTGACAAGGTCTTCAAACAGTGAGCAGTGTTGAAAGGACATATAGAACACTGACACCAGTACAGTGATTGACAAGGTCTTCAAACAGTGAGCAGTGTTGAAAGGACATATAGAACACTGACACCAGTACAGTGATTGACAAGGTCTTCAAACAGTGAGCAGGGTTGAAAGGACATGTAGAACACTGACACCAGTACAATGATTGACAAGGTCTTCAAATGATGAGGAGTGTTGAAAGGACATATAGAACACTGACACCAGTACAGTGATTGACAAGGTCTTCAAACAGTGAGCAGTGTTGAAAGGACATATAGAACACTAACACCAGTACAGTGATTGACAAGGTCTTCAAACAGTGAGGAGTGTTGAAAGGACATATAGAACACTAACACCAGTACAGTTATTGACAAGGTCTTCAAACAGTGAGGAGTGTTGAAAGGACATATAGAACACTAACACCAGTACAGTTATTGACAAGGTCTTCAAACAGTGAGGAGTGTTGAAAGGACATATAGAACACTAACACCAGTACAGTGATTGACAAGGTCTTCAAACAGTGAGCAGTGTTGAAAGGACATATAGAACACTGACACCAGTACAGTGATTGACAAGGTCTTGAAATGATGAGGAGTGTTGAAAGGACATATAGAACACTGACACCAGTACAGTGATTGACAAGGTCTTCAAACAGTGAGCAGTGTTGAAAGGACATATAGAACACTGACACCAGTACAGTGATTGACAAGGTCTTCAAACAGTGAGCAGTGTTGAAAGGACATATAGAACACTGACACCAGTACAGTGATTGACAAGGTCTTGAAATGATGAGGAGTGTTGAAAGGACATATAGAACACTGACACCAGTACAGTGATTGACAAGGTCTTCAAACAGTGAGCAGTGTTGAAAGGACATATAGAACACTGACACCAGTACAGTGATTGACAAGGTCTTCAAACAGTGAGCAGTGTTGAAAGGACATATAGAACACTGACACCAGTACAGTGATTGACAAGGTCTTCAAACAGTGAGCAGTGTTGAAAGGACATATAGAACACTGACACCAGTACAGTGATTGACAAGGTCTTCAAACAGTGAGCAGGGTTGAAAGGACATGTAGAACACTGACACCAGTACAATGATTGACAAGGTCTTCAAACAGTGAGCAGTGTTGAAAGGACATATAGAACACTGACACCAGTACAGTGATTGACAAGGTCTTGAAATGATGAGGAGTGTTGAAAGGACATACAGAACACTGACACCAGTACAGTGATTGACAAGGTCTTCAAACAGTGAGGAGTGTTGAAAGGACATACAGAACACTGACACCAGTACAGTGATTGACAAGGTCTTGAAATGATGAAGAGTGTTGAAAGGACATATAGAACACTGACACCAGTACAGTGATTGACAAGGTCTTCAAACAGTGAGCAGTGTTGAAAGGACATATAGAACACTGACACCAGTACAGTGATTGACAAGGTCTTGAAATGATGAGGAGTGTTGAAAGGACATACAGAACACTGACACCAGTACAGTGATTGACAAGGTCTTCAAACAGTGAGCAGTGTTGAAAGGACATATAGAACACTGACACCAGTACAATGATTGACAAGGTCTTGAAATGATGAGGAGTGTTGAAAGGACATATAGAACACTAACACCAGTACAGTGATTGACAAGGTCTTGAAATGATGAGTGTTGAAAGGACATATAGAACACTGACACCAGTACAGTGATTGACAAGGTCTTGAAATGATGAAGAGTGTTGAAAGGACATATAGAACACTGACACCAGTACAATGATTGACAAGGTCTTCAAACAGTGAGCAGTGTTGAAAGGACATATAGAACACTGACACCAGTACAGTGATTGACAAGGTCTTGAAATGATGAGGAGTGTTGAAAGGACATATAGAACACTGACACCAGTACAGTGATTGACAAGGTCTTGAAATGATGAGGAGTGTTGAAAGGACATATAGAACACTGACACCAGTACAGTGATTGACAAGGTCTTCAAACAGTGAGGAGTGTTGAAAGGACATAGAACATTGACACCAGTACAGTGATTGACAAGGTCTTGAAATGATGAAGAGTGTTGAAAGGACATATAGAACACTGACACCAGTACAATGATTGACAAGGTCTTCAAACAGTGAGCAGTGTTGAAAGGACATATAGAACACTGACACCAGTACAGTGATTGACAAGGTCTTGAAATGATGAGGAGTGTTGAAAGGACATATAGAACACTGACACCAGTACAGTGATTGACAAGGTCTTGAAATGATGAGGAGTGTTGAAAGGACATATAGAACACTAACACCAGTACAGTGATTGACAAGGTCTTGAAATGATGAGGAGTGTTGAAAGGACATATAGAACACTGACACCAGTACAGTGATTGACAAGGTCTTGAAATGATGAGCAGGGTTGAAAGGACATATAGAACACTGACACCAGTACAGTGATTGACAAGGTCTTCAAACAGTGAGGAGTGTTGAAAGGACATATAGAACACTAACACCAGTACAGTGATTGACAAGGTCTTGAAATGATGAGGAGTGTTGAAAGGACATATAGAACACTGACACCAGTACAGTGATTGACAAGGTCTTGAAATGATGAGGAGTGTTGAAAGGACATATAGAACACTGACACCAGTACAGTGATTGACAAGGTCTTGAAATGATGAGGAGTGTTGAAAGGACATATAGAACACTGACACCAGTACAGTGATTGACAAGGTCTTGAAATGATGAGGAGTGTTGAAAGGACATATAGAACACTGACACCAGTACAGTGATTGACAAGGTCTTGAAATGATGAGGAGTGTTGAAAGGACATATAGAACACTGACACCAGTACAGTGATTGACAAGGTCTTGAAATGATGAGGAGTGTTGAAAGGACATATAGAACACTGACAGCACCACAGTGATGGAGAATTCAGATGGGCACTGGTACAATCCAATTTGTGTGTTGTGGGATGGGAGGACTGGACTCTGTGTCTTCAGCTGGATCAAAAGAGACAGCCAGCCTACAGAAAGAACAGTTCAAACCTGCCTGAGTGTGAAACCCTTGACCCTTAGTTATCAGCGTAGCACTCTAACCAACTGAGCTAATGTGGTCACAGATATTCACTATAGTCCTGTCAGTAAACTGTGCATAATGTGGTCACAGATATTCACTATAGTCCTGTCAGTAAACTCTGTGCATAATGTGGTCACAGATATTCACTATAGTGCTGTCAGTAAACTCTGTGCATAATGTGGTCACAGATATTCACTATAGTCCTATCAGTAAACTGTGCATAATGTGGTCACAGATATTCACTATAGTCCTGTCAGTAAACTCTGTGCATAATGTGGTCACAGATATTCACTATAGTCCTGTCAGTAAACTCTGTGCATAATGTGGTCACAGATATTCACTATAGTGCTGTCAGTAAACTGTGCATAATGTGGTCACAGATATTCACTATAGTCCTATCAGTAAACTGTGCATAATGTGGTCACAGATATTCACTATAGTCCTGTCAGTAAACTGTGCATAATGTGGTCACAGATATTCACTATAGTCCTGTCAGTAAACTCTGTGCATAATGTGGTCACAGATATTCACTATAGTGCTGTCAGTAAACTGTGCATAATGTGGTCACAGATATTCACTATAGTCCTGTCAGTAAACTCTGTGCATAATGTGGTCACAGATATTCACTATAGTCCTGTCAGTAAACTGTGCATAATGTGGTCACAGATATTCACTATAGTGCTGTCAGTAAACTCTGTGCATAATGTGGTCACAGATATTCACTATAGTGCTGTCAGTAAACTCTGTGCATAATGTGGTCACAGATATTCACTATAGTGCTGTCAGTAAACTCTGTGCATAATGTGGTCACAGATATTCACTATAGTGCTGTCAGTAAACTGTGCATAATGTGGTCACAGATATTCACTATAGTCCTGTCAGTAAACTGTGTGCATAATGTGGTCACAGATATTCACTATAGTCCTGTCAGTAATCTCTGTGCATAATGTGGTCACAGATATTCACTATAGTCCTGTCAGTAAACTCATAATGTGGTCACAGATATTCACTATAGTGCTGTCAGTAAACTGTGCATAATGTGGTCACAGATATATCACTATAGTCCTGTCAGTAAACTCTGTGCATAATGTGGTCACAGATATTCACTATAGTGCTGTCAGTAAACTCTGTGCATAATGTGGTCACAGATATTCACTATAGTCCTGCCAGTAAACTCTGTGCATAATGTGGTCACAGATATTCACTATAGTGCTGTCAGTAAACTCAGTGCATAATGTGGTCACAGATATTCACTATAGTCCTGTCAGTAAACTGTGTGCATAATGTGGTCACAGATATTCACTATAGTGCTGTCAGTAAACTCTGTGCATAATGTGGTCACAGATATTCACTATAGTGCTGTCAGTAAACTCTGTGCATAATGTGGTCACAAATATTCACTATAGTCCTGTCAGTAAACTGTGCATAATGTGGTCACAGATATTCACTATAGTCCTGTCAGTATACTCTGTGCATAATGTGGTCACAGATATTCACTATAGTGCTGTCAGTAAACTGTGCATAATGTGGTCACAGATATTCACTATAGTCCTGTCAGTAAACTCGTCCTATCCACCAGAATCATGCACAGAATGAAAGGGTTAAGTTTTTGCAGCTGGTGGATAGGCTGTGGGAGTGAAAGGGTTAAATAGCTCCCCTCATCAGTTCTTGGGAACTGTAGGAAAGAGACAGTATTACACGTTACACGTATTACACATGTTACACACAAGTCACACATTATACATTCTGTCAGATCTTCAAAAAACGAAGAAGCACCATGGTGCAAACTGACTGCACCACTTAGCATCAAGTACCTTCTGATTGAATGTTTGGACTTGTACAGTGTGAGACATAAGTACTATATAGCAGACTTTGTTTGGACAAGATTATTCCAGTGATAGGCTGATAAAATACCAGTATAAAAAACATAGACTTCTTAAATTTAAAACATAGGCTAGGTACGGCCTCAGGACCTGGCCAGGTGATGGGCTTATGTGCAGGCTTAAGGCCTGTGCCATGATCACCATACACATGGCACCTGTGACGTTAGTGCATATGGAATTTGTTCTGAACATGGAGATGTCGTCTTGAGAAACTGAAACAGACTATGCTTGGATTTGTGCAATATGAGACGTAAGCACTGTACAGCAGACTCCTGAAAGAACCTCTCCAGAGATGTTCCTGCAGATGCAGTTTTCAAATTTTTACCGGAGATCAACAGATTTCATTTTATATGCCAATATACAGGTATGGGAGAGCTTTTGTAATGCATTTTAGACTCTTGACAGGCTAATCATGTGCTTGGTTTTTCACTGTTGTCTTTTTGATCAACCTTGAATTAGCCCTGGTATGGCTTTAATGGTTGGCTGGGCTATAACTATGAACAACATGAACGTGATCCTGTTTTATCACAGTCACAGTGCCATACAACTTGTCTTGTTGATGTTTGCACAATACCAGCATCCAAAACAAGTGCGACTGCCCGTGCCCAAGCAAACAGGAACCAGAAGAACAAGTAAACCAAAGTGAACGCATATTCAATACAACAAGACAAGACAAGCGCAAATTTTCGGCCAACCGACCTTTGTCAAGCGCGAATGCACGGTCACAAACAGACCACAAACAACACCAAACAACGGATGATAAGAAGAGGACTAAAAACTTCCCTGCCGCCTCGTCCAGTGGATAAAAAGGGACCAATACCAGGATCATAATGATGGCCAGTAGCTTCATCGTTCATCCGTTTGTTTATTCAAATTGTTTGTTAAGAGGCAGAGACCGTAATTCATCAGAATCGTTCATCATTTGATTGAAACTGAGAGTTTGCTTTCATCATCATCATCATCATCACCATCATCATCGTCATCGTCGTCATCATCGTCATCGTCGTCATCATCGTCATTGTCATTGTCATCATCTTCATCCCATCACCATCATCATTATCATCAAGACTGCTTTCACGTTTGTTTTAATTTGATAATATTCTGATTTCATTGTATCAAACAGGGCCTGGGTTTTGATCTCATGATGTGTGTGTGTGTGTGTGTGTGTCTGTGTCTGTGTGTGTGCATGTGTATGTGTGTTTGTGTATGTTTTGTGTGTGTGTATGTTGTGTGTGTATGTTGTGTGTGTGTATGTTGTGTGTGTGTATGTTGTGTGTGTGTTGTGTGTATGTGTATGTGTGTGTGTGCACGCATGTTTATGTGTGTATGTTGTGTGTGTGTGCGTGTTGTGTGTGTGTGTTGTATGTGTGTGTGTGTGCATGTTTATGTGTATGTTGTGTGTGTGCGTGTGTGTGTGTACATGCACAGTGATCATCGCAAGGCAGATGGTGATGGTAATGTGGCCAGGCGTTGATGGACACAGTGGAAAGCTGCGTGGACAGTGAAGGGGACGAGGTTGATACCACTGACACAGGACGCTTGAGCCGGCCTCTGGAAACACGACTTCACTCCCGCGTGATGGTGGCCGCCTACAAGTACAAGTTGATGTCTCCTGAGGATGATGGGGGCAGGAGTAAGTAACTCGCTACCATTATTTTCTGTTTTAAGTGAACTGGAAAGACAGCATAAAAACCTGCCTTCATGATCGCGTGTCCGTGCGGCTACAAAAAGTATGTTCTGCAGGGTTGTCTTCTCTTGCCGGTTCTCAATGTCTGTGATAGTTTTGTCTTTATTCCTGTACTGATAGTTGTCATCATCATATGACATTTTCCTGCCTGGTAGTGTTCCAGTCCCATTTCTGACTGGCATCTGTTCAAACTGAAGAGGAACAAACGCTGGCAGTGGCAGTCAGTATAGCATTGTCAGATTGCTTTATCAGGGTCCCTGTCTGTGGAAGTGACAGTAGCAGAAAGCATTAAGGCCTGTAGACTCTATCTGGTACTACACAACAACTATTCCAGAAGTGACAGCAGTGGCTGCCCCACTTGCCATTGGCATTAATAGGCTCTGAGTAAATAGTGTGTGGAACAGGTAGTTCAGGCACTGATAAGTAGTGTGTGGAACAGGTAGTTCAGGCACTAAGTAGTGTGTGGAACATACAGTTCAGGCACAGAGTAAGTAGTGTCTGGAACATACAGTTCAGGCACTAAGTAGTGTGTGGAACATACAGTTCAGGCACTGAGTAAGTAGTGTGTGGAACATACAGTTCAGGCACTGAGTAAGTAGTGTGTGGAACATACAGTTCAGGCACTAAGTAGTGTCTGGAACATACAGTTCAGGCACTGATAAGTATTGTGGAACATACAGTTCAGGCACAGAGTAAGTGTGTTGGAACATACAGTTCAGGCACAAAGTAAGTAGTGTGTGCAACATACAGTTCAGGCACTGAGTAAGTAGTGTGTGCAACATACAGTTCAGGCACAGAGTAAGTAGTGTGTGGAACAGGTAGTTCAGGCACAGAGTAAGTAGTGTGTGGAACATACAGTTCAGGCACAGAGTAAGTAGTGTGTGGAACAGATAGTTCAGGCACAGAGTAAGTAGTGTGAGAACAGGTAGTTCAGGCACTGAGTAAGTAGTGTGTGGAACAGGTAGTTCAGGCACAGAGTAAATAGTGTGTGGAACATACAGTTCAGGCACAGAGTAAGTAGTGTGTGGAACAGGTAGTTCAGGCACAGAGTAAGTAGTGTGTGGAACAGGTAGTTCAGGCACAGAGTAAGTAGTGTGTGGAACATACAGTTCAGGCACTGAGTAAGTAGTGTGTGGAACAGGTAGTTCAGGCACTGAGTAAGTAGTGTGTGGAACAGGTAGTTCAGGCACAGAGTAAGTAGTGTGTGGAACAGGTAGTTCAGGCACAGAGTAAGTAGTGTGTGGAACAGGTAGTTCAGGCACAGAGTAAGTAGTGTGTGGAACAGGTAGTTCAGGCACAGAGTAAGTAGTGTGTGGAACAGGTAGTTCAGGCACAGAGTAAGTAGTGTGTGGAACATACAGTTCAGGCACTGAGTAAGTAGTGTGTGGAACATACAGTTCAGGCACTGAGTAAGTAGTGTGTGGAACAGGTAGTTCAGGCACTGAGTAAGTAGTGTGTGGAACATACAGTTCCGGCACAGAGTAAGTAGTGTGTGAAACAGGTAGTTCAGGCACAGAGTAAGTAGTGTGTGGAACATGCAGTTCAGGCACAGAGTAAGTAGTGTGTGGAACAGGTAGTTCAGGCACTGAGTAAGTAGTGTGTGGAACATACACTTCAGGCACAGAGTAAGTAGTGTGTGGAACATACAGTTCAGGCACTGAGTAAGTAGTGTGTGGAACATACAGTTCAGGCACTGAGTAAGTAGTGTGTGGAACATACAGTTGCAGGTTATAACATACAGATAATATATAGTGTGTGGAACATACAGTTCAGGCACTGAGTAAGTAGTGTGTGGAACATACAGTTCAGGCACTGAGTAAGTAGTGTGTGGAACAGGTAGTTCAGGCACTGAGTAAGTAGTGTGTGGAACATACAGTTCAGGCACTGAGTAAGTAGTGTGTGGAACATACAGTTCAGGCACAGAGTAAGTAGTGTGTGCAACATACAGTTCAGGCACAGAGTAAGTAGTGTGTGGAACTGGTAGTTCAGGCACAGAGTAAGTAGTGTGTGAAACATACAGTTCATGCACAAAGTAAGTAGTGTGTGGAACAGGTAGTTCAGGCACAGAGTAAGTAGTGTGTGCAACAGGTAGTTCAGGCACTGAGTAAGTAGTGTGTGGAACAGGTAGTTCAGGCACAGAGTAAGTAGTGTGTGGAACATACAGTTCAGGCACTGAGTAAGTAGTGTGTGGAACATACAGTTCAGGCACTGAGTAAGTAGTTGTGTGGAACAGGTAGTTCAGGCACAGAGTAAGTAGTGTGTGGAACAGGTTGTTCAGACACAGAGTAAGTAGTGTGTGGAACAGGTAGTTCAGGCACTGAGTAAGTAGTGTGTGCAACATACAGTTCAGGCACTGAGTAAGTAGTGTGTGGAACAGGTAGTTCAGGCACTGAGTAAGTAGTGTGTGGAACAGGTAGTTCAGGCACAGAGTAAGTATGTGTTTAACATACAGCTCCTGATTGTCTGCCGACCCCCGGCATAATTACATTCTTTAATTGTAAATGTCATGCAATCATGATAATGTCAGTAGTTCTGTGTAGATCCCTTTAGTAGTGCTCTTCATCTGTATGTACAAATTGTATTACCCATTGTATACATTAAAGGGCCATGATTGCCAGTGCCAGGCGGCATGGCATCTGATGATGATGATGATGACTAGTAGTGTGGTAGCTGTTCTACGTCTGTGTGTGTGTGTGTTGTGTGTGTGTGTGTGTGTGTTGTGTGTGTGTGTGTGTTGTGTGTGTGTTTCAAGATTTGAGTTAGTACTAGTAGTGTGAGGACTGTTATACAAATCTGTGTGTTTGTGTGTGTGTCTGTGTGTGTGTGTGTGTGTGTGTGTACGTATGTGTGTGTGTGTGTGTGTGTGTGTGTGTGTTTCAAGGTTTGATGTAGTATTAGTATTGTGTGGACTGTTTTATATCTGTGTGTGCATGTGCATGTGTGTGTGTGTGTGTGGTGAGAGAGAGAGAGAGAGAATCAGAATCGGAAATTTATTCAGTAAGGCCAAAAGGCCATTTTGAAGGGATGTGAACACAAACAGTATACAAACACAAAACATAATACATAGCCGTTCTTAGATAATGCAAACTTCAAATAGTTTGGAATAAATACAGTTTGGGTCACACAGTCATACTTCAGTAATACAACATGGAATAAATACAGTTTGGGTCACACAGTCATACTTCAGTAATATAACAGGAACACATAAATTATAGGTTTGACAAACACACATCACTAGAATTTAACTTCAGGATAAGGCAAATTGTACTAATTGTACAATTATTCTAATTGTACATTCAATTTTTAAAGCCATGGGTATTGTTACTCTGAAATCATTTGGATTATGGTAGTACTTTGGCTGAATTAACTGCAAGGGCTGGACAATATAGAATAACCCTTTGATTCCCACATTTACCAACTACAAAAATTTAACCCTTTGACCCCCTAACCTTTTCCAGCAGCTTCCTTCAGGAAGCTGGTGTTTGGGGTGAGGGAATCAAAAGGCTAAATTTTTGCTTCACTAGCGTGGTTGATAATGCAGGATGCTGCTGGACAGGGCGTGGTTGATAATGCAGGATGCTGCTGGACAGGGTGTGGTTGATAATGCAGGATGCTGGTGGACAGGGTGTGGTTGATATGCAGGATGCTGTTGGACAGGGTGTGGTGATAATGCAGGATTGCTGGTGGACAGGGTGTGGTTGATAATGCAGGATGCTGGTGGACATGGTGTGGTTGATAATGCAGGATGCTGGTGGACAGGGTGTGGTTGATAATGCAGGATGCTGCTGGACAGGGGTGGTTGATAATGCAGGATGCTGCTGGACAGGGTGTGGTTGATAATGCAGGATGCTGGTGGACAGGGTGTGGTTGATAATGCAGGACGCTGCTGGACAGGGTGTGGTTGATAATGCAGGACGCTGCTGGACAGGGTGTGGTTGATAATGCAGGATGCTGCTGGACAGGGTGTGGTTGATAATGCAGGATGCTGCTGGACAGGGTGTGGTTGATAATGCAGGATGCTGCTGGACAGGGTGTGGTTGATAATGCAGGACGCTGCTGGACAGGGTGTGGTTGATAATGCAGGATGCTGGTGGACAGGGCTGTGGTTGATAATGCAGGATGCTGCTGGACAGGGTGTGGTTGATAATGCAGGATGCTGCTGGACAGGGTGTGGTTGATAATGCAGGATGCTGCTGGACAGGGTGTGGTTGATAATGCAGGATGCTGCTGGACAGGGTGTGGTTGATAATGCAGGATGCTGCTGGACAGGGTGTGGTTGATAATGCAGGATGCTGCTGGACAGGGTGTGGTTGATAATGCAGGACGCTGGTGGACAGGGTGTGGTTGATAATGCAGGACGCTGCAGGACAGGGCGTGGTTGATAATGCAGGATGCTGCTGGACAGGGTGTGGTTGATAATGCAGGACGCTGGTGGACAGGGTGTGGTTGATAATGCAGGACGCTGCAGGACAGGGCGTGGTTGATAATGCAGGATGCTGCTGGACAGGGTGTGGGAGTCAAAGGGTTAAAGTGATTTTCATTTTCAGTAACGCTTTTACATAACGGACATTTGGCTGCTTCTTTATCGCGTCTCTTATGTCTTAATCTATGCACTGATAAGTCAGACGTACCAAACGTAAATCGTGTGAACACATATCTGACAAATCTGTTAAAACCCAACAACAAGCATGTTCCAACTTCATAAGATTGTTTAAACTTTCTATACTGTGCAAAAACTTCACTAGTGTTGATATAATCCCCACATTGCCATCTGCTATCAACTGATCTTTGTTTGAACGATTTTATGAAAGACACTATACAACCTACACTCTGATTTTCCCAGATGTACGAAAATCCGTAAGTATTTAATATGTCATGGACCTTTGGGGCCCGATTTATTTTTCACCTGCTGGCTAAATATAAAAGTATTTTGATAAGCCTTATAAGGCAGTCTCTCTTCACTCATTTTTGTTAAGGTTTAGTCTGTATCGAATACAACAAATGATTGAAGGGAAATCTTGCCAACCCACTATATGAAATCATTTGGTGTTGTAATGTTGACCCCAGAATATTTTTTCAACACAAACAATTGAACACTTTCAATCACTGAAGCTGCTTTCTCTAGTCCCCACATTTCCAAACCATACAGTAAAATTGGTTGAATTTGCATATCAAACAATTTCAAAAATAATTTCAATGAATTTGTGTACAGCTTATTCAGTTTACTTAGAATACTGAAGGTGGCTCGTTTTGCTTTACTTGTTAGATCTTGGTATGCAAAATAAAACATAGTCTTGTTAGAACAGTGTTCCTAAACATCAACATAAGTTTTCAACAATCATCCTTGTGTTGTTATAGAACCATTTCTCAGCACTTGCTAAAAAAATCACCTTTCTTGGTGTTCATCCTTCAATGTTGAAGAAGATCACGACTTCAGTTTTAACTGGGGGATTGGCGATTGTGGGTCCGGGGATGGCTGGTGAGACCAATCCGGGCCAGGAAGGCTCGACCACAACCACACGTAGGGCAAACATTTGCCCACCTTTCCTACAGACTATTACATTACCCTTGTCCATGTTTACTTTAAACTGTAACTGACGCGCGGCACTATAGAAGCTGTTTAGTTGTGTCTGTAAACCGACTGCAGTTTCTAACAATAAAACAGAGTCATCAGCAAACAACAGAATAAACCGGTCAGTCAGTTCATTACTCAGCTTTGCCCCGTGCCTGTCATTATTAATTATTTGGAGAGCAAATTAACCCTTTGACTCCCGCACCCTACCCAGCAACTGCAAAACTTGACAGAGCAAGGGAGTCAAAGGGTTAACGAATCCTTCTTGAACACAGTGGAAACTGCAGACGCTGTCTGTCAGAGGTAAACACAAAATGGTGTGAATAAACACATTTCCCCACTAGAGACAAATAGGGCCTGAGTTTTTTAGCCTGAAAATGGTGTGAATATACACAGTTCCCCTCTAGTGACAAACAGGCTGAAAATGGTGTGAATAAACACATTTCCCCAATAGTGACAAACAGGTTGAAAACGATGTGAATAAACACATTTCCCTATTAGTGACAAACAGGTTGAAAATGGTGTGAATAAACACATTTCCCTTATAGTGACAAACAGGCTGAAAATGGTGTGAATAAACACATGTCCCTACTTATGACAAATAGGCTGAAAGTGGTGTGAATAAGCATTCCTCACTAGTGACAGGCTGAAAATGATGTGAATAAACACATTTCCCACTAGTGACAAACAGGCTGAAAATTGTGTGAATAACACATTTTCCCACTAGTGACAAACAGGTTGAAAATGATGTGAATAAAGACATTTTCCCACTAGTGACAAACAGGCTAAAAATGGTATGAATAAACACATTTCCCCAATAGTGACAAATAGGCTGAAAATGATGTGAATAAACATTTCCCCAATAGTGACAAACAGGGTGAAAATGATGTGAATAAACACATTTCCCCACTAGTGACAAACAGGCTGAAAATGATGTGAATAAACACATTTCCCCATTAGTGACAAACATGCTGAAAATGATGTGATTAAACACATTTCCCCAATAATGACAAACAGGCTGAAAATGATGTGAATGAAGACATTTTCCCACTAGTGACAAACAGATTGAAAATGATGTGAATAAACACATTTCCCCAATAGTGACAAACAGGCTGAAAATGATGTGAATAAACACATTTCCCCACTAGTGACAAACAGGCTGAAAATGATGCGAATAAAGACATTTTCCCACTAGTGACAAACAGATTGAAAATGGTGTGAATAAACACATTTCCCCAATAGTGACAAACGGGTTGAAAATGATGTGAATAAACACATTTCCCCACTAGTGACAAACAGGCTGAAAATGATGTGAATAAACACATTTCCCCACTAGTGACAAACAGGCTGAAAATGGTGTGAATAAACACATTTCCCCAATAGTGACAAACAGGCTAAAAATGATGTGAATAAACACATTTCCCCACAAGTGACAAACAGGCTGAAAATGGTGTGAATAAACACATTTCCCCACTATTGACAAACAGGCTGAAAATGGGGTGAATAAACACATTTCCCCACTAGTGACAAACAGGCTAAAAATGATGTGAATAAACACATTTCCCCAATAGTGACAAACAGGCTGAAAATGATGTGAATAAACACATTTCCCCAATAGTGACAAACAGGCTGAAAATGATGTGAATAAACACATTTCCCCAATAATGACAAACAGGCTGAAAATGATGTGAATAAACACATTTCCCCAATAATGACAAACAGGCTGAAAATGATGTGAATAAACACATTTCCCCAATAATGACAAACAGGCTGAAAATGATGTGAATAAACACATTTCCCCAATAATGACAAACAGGCTGAAAATGATGTGAATAAACACATTTCCCCATAGTGACAAACAGGCTGAAAATGATGTGAATAAACACATTTCCCCAATAATGACAAACAGGCTGAAAATGATGTGAATAAACACATTTCCCCAATAATGACAAACAGGCTGAAAATGATGTGAATAAACACATTTCCCCAATAATGACAAACAGGTTGAAAATGATGTGAATAAACACATTTCCCCAATAATGATAAACAGGCTGAAAATGATGTGAATAAACACATTTCCCCACTAGTGACAAACAGGCTGAAAATGATGTGAATAAACACATTTCCCCAATAATGACAAACAGGCTGAAAATGATGTGAATAAACACATTTCCCCAATAATGACAAACAGGTTGAAAATGGTGTGAACAAACACATTTCCCCAATAATGACAAACAGGTTGAAAATGGTGTGAATAAACACATTTCCCCATTAGTGACAAATATGGCCTGAACTCTGTCACTGGTCTGATCTTCACTTCTTCTTCTTCTTCACCTTCTTCCATAACTCCAATAAGAGTCATTGTGATGCTGCATGAAAAAGCTGTCCACCAGATTCCTCTAGCTATGTTGGTTGTGTGCCAAAGCCAGGGTCTTGCAAATGATTTCTCTGTTTATTTTTCTATTTTCCCCTCTTGTCTCCCATCCTCATTGGTTCCCTGGAAGATTGATTGAAAAAGGTTATTGGACTTTGTTACATAGCCATATGCACACACACACACCAACACACACACACGCACCACCACGCACGCACGCACGCACGCACACACGCACGCACACACACACACACACACACCACGCACACGCACACACACCACGCACACGACACACCACACACACACACACCACACACAGCACACACACACACACACACCACACACACACACACACACACACACACACACACACACACACACACACACACACACACACACACACACACACACACACACAGAGGGCCATTAGAAGTGCGGCATGTTCTTGTCACGTGTGGTATCATGGTCACTTATCATATCCTGTTCATGAGCACACACACAGGAGTATTTGCCTGATAGCAGTTCGCTTCACTGTAACAGCTGCAGTGCTAGTGTGTGTAAGTCTACATGGTGCTGTTGATGTGTGTGTGTCTGTAAGTCTACATGGTGCTGTTGATGTGTGTGTGTGTGTAAGTCTACATGGTGCTGTTGATGTGTGTGTGTGTGTAAGTCTACATGGTGCTGTTGATGTGTGTGTGTGTGTAAGTCTACATGGTGCTGTTGATGTGTGTGTGTGTGTAAGTCTACATGGTGCTGTTGATGTGTGTGTGTGTGTAAGTCTACATGGTGCTGTTGATGTGTGTGTGTCTGTAAGTCTACATGGTGCTGTTGAGTGTGTGTGTGTGTGTAAGTCTACATGGTGCTGTTGATGTGTGTGTGTGTGTTAAGTCTACATGGTGCTGTTGATGTGTGTGTGTGTGTAAGTCTACATGGTGCTGTTGATGTGTGTGTGTGTGTAAGTCTACACTGGTGCTGTGTTGATGTGTGTGTGTGTGTGTGTAAGTCTACATGGTGCTGTTGATGTGTGTGTGTGTGTAAGTCTACATGGTGCTGTTGATGTGTGTGTGTGTGTAAGTCTACATGGTGCTGTTGATGTGTGTGTGTGTGTGTAAGTCTACATGGTGCTGTTGATGGGTGTGGTTGTAAGTCACATGGTGCTGTTGATGTGTGTGTGTGTAAGTCTACATGGTGCTGTTGATGTGTGTGTGTGTGTAAGTCTACATGGTGCTGTTGATTGGTGTTGTGTGTGTGTAAGTCTACATGGTGCTGTTGATGTGTGTGTGTGTGTAAGTCTACATGGTGCTGTTGATGTGTGTGTGTGTGTGTAAGTCTACATGGTGCTGTTGTGTGTGTGTGTGTTGTGTGTAAGTCTACATGGTGCTGTTGATGTGTGTGTGTGTGTGTGTAAGTCTACATGGTGCTGTTGATTGTGTGTGTGTAAGTCTAATGGTGCTGTTGATGTGTGTGTGGTAAGTCTACATGGTGCTGTTGATGTGTGTGTGTGTGTAAGTCTACATGGTGCTGTTGATGTGGTGTGTGTGTGTAAGTCTACATGGTGCTGTTGATGTGTGTGTGTGTGTAATCTACATGGTGCTGTTTATTTGTGTGTGTAAGTCTACATGGTGCTGTTGATGTGTGTGTGTGTGTAAGTCTACATGGTGCTGTTGATGTGTGTGTGTGTGTAAGTCTACATGGTGCTGTGATGTGTGTGTGTGTAAGTCTACATGGTGCTGTTGATGGTGTGTGTGTGTGTAAGTCTACATGGTGCTGTTTGATGTGTTGTGTGTGTAAGTCTACATGGTGCTGTTGATGTGTGTGTGTGTGTAAGTCTACATGGTGCTGTTGATGTGTGTGTGTGTGTGTAAGTCTACATGTGCTGTTGATGTGTGTGTTGTAAGTCTACATGTGCTGTTGATTGTGTGTGTGTAAGTCTACATGGTGCTGTTGATGTGTGTGTGTGTGTGTAAGTCTACATGGTGCTGTTGATGTGTTGGTAAGTCTACATGGTGCTGTTGATGTTGTGTGTGAAGTCTACATGGTGCTGTTGATGTGTGTGTGTGTGTAAGTCTACATGGTGCTGTGTGATTGTGTGTGTGTGTGTAAGTCTACATGGTGCTGTTGATGTGTGTGTGTGTTGTAAGTCTACATGGTGCTGTTGATGTGTGTGTGTGTGTAAGTCTACATGGTGCTGTTGATGTGTGTGTGTGTGTAAGTCTACATGGTGCTGTTGATGTGTGTGTGTGTAAGTCTACATGATGCTGTTGATGTGTGTGTGTGTGTAAGTCTACATGGTGCTGTTGATGTGTGTGTGTGTGTAAGTCTACATGGTGCTGTTGATGTGTGTGTGTGTGTAAGTCTACATGGTGCTGTTGATGTGTGTGTGTGTCTGTAAGTCTACATGGTGCTGTTGATGTGTGTGTGTGTGTGTAAGTCTACATGGTGCTGTTGATGTGTGTGTGTGTGTAAGTCTACATGGTGCTGTTGATGTGTGTGTGTGTGTAAGTCTACATGGTGCTGTTGATGTGTGTGTGTGTGTAAGTCTACATGGTGCTGTTGATGTGTGTGTGTGTGTAAGTCTACATGGTGCTGTTGATGTGTGTGTGTCTGTAAGTCTACATGGTGCTGTTGATGTGTGTGTGCGTGTAAGTCTACATGGTGCTGTTGATGTGTGTGTGTGTGTAAGTCTACATGGTGCTGTTGATGTGTGGTGTGTGTGTAAGTCTACATGGTGCTGTTGATGTGTGTGTGTGTGTAAGTCTACATGGTGCTGTTGATGTGTGTGTGTGTGTAAGTCTACATGGTGCTGTTGATGTGTGTGTGTGTGTGTGTAAGTCTACATGGTGCTGTTGATGTGTGTGTGTGTGTGTGTGTAAGTCTACATGGTGCTGTTGATGTGTGTGTGTGTGTAAGTCTACATGGTGCTGTTGATGTGTGTGTGTGTGTAAGTCTACATGGTGCTGTTGATGTGTGTGTGTGTAAGTCTACATGGTGCTGTTGATGTGTGTGTGTGTGTAAGTCTACATGGTGCTGTTGATGTGTGTGTGTGTGTAAGTCTACATGGTGCTGTTGATGTGTGTGTGTGTGTAAGTCGACATGGTGCTGTTGATGTGTGTGTGTGTGTAAGTCAACCGCCATATCCCCTCCCTCTCGCCAATACGCACGTGCAGCCGGCATGCTTTGTGAGTGGCAGACAACGTGAAGCAGTGTTATCAGGTCAGTGTGAGTCGCTTTGCTACACACGCCAACAGCTGGTATCTATCGGTGCAGTGCCCTTGACCCCTGACCTGACCTCTCGACTTCGCCAACTTGGCATTGGTTACTCGTTACCACGCAGGCGCTCACGTCGTGGCGGCAGACGTAAACAACACAACATTACCGTGATCGTATCTAACAGAAGAAATGATCAAAAACAACGAAGTTCTACCGTCTACCATAACACTGCCAACCTCACTCGCATCAACACTGGCTCTCCTGTAAATTGCTTCTCCCGCCGATCTGCTTCATTTCGTCTGTCTGTCTTCAACGCCCAAGCGCTTGGGACTGGCACAGAAAAACGCTCTGCTCTGTCCTACTTCATCCACGACAACAACGTCGATGTCTTTGCTGTGGTGGAAACTTGGTTTCGTGCTGAAGGTGACGAGGCTAAGTGCCGTGACATCGCTCCCCCTGGCCACCACACCCTCTCCTTCCCCCGCCAGTCCCGTGGTGGTGGCATTGCTTTTGTTGTTGCTGATCCACTCTCCCCTTTCCTCTCCACCAAATCCTCCTTCCCTTTCACCCACACTTCTTTCGAACTGGCACAACTTACCCTCACCTTCCCCCACCACACTTTCCACCTTCTGTGTTTGTATCGTCCTCCTCCAAACTCTAAGAACCGTCTCACTGACTCCAACTTCATTGACGAATTCCCGGATCTGCTGTCCTACTGTAACTCCCTCCATGGTTCCTACATCATCGCTGGTGACTTTAACATTCATTTTGATCGCCCCTCCGAACCCACCACCTCCAAAGTCATCGATTTTCTGGACTGCTACGGCCTGGTTCAGTGCGTCCACGCTCCCACTCACATTCGTGGGCACACATTGGATAATATAATCCACAGGACTGACCAGACCATGGTGAGTTCCATCATCATCGACCACACCCTCCCATCTGACCATGTCTGCCTTGTTGCTGATCTTCATTTTTCCCGCCCTCCACCCCGCAAAACGTACATTCAAGCCAGACACCTTTCTGCAGTGGACATGACTGTCTTTGAGGCTGACCTTCAGTCTCTCTTATCTGCTTCCCCGCCAACCACACCTGATGACCTCAACTCCCTTCTCCTTGGGCTCCTGGATCGGTTCGCTCCTGCCTGTGGCCGCCTTGTTTCCAAGAGGCCACCATCACCTTGGTTCTCCTCCATTGGGCCTCAGCTGCAAGCGGCCAAGTGTGAAAGGCGCAGAGCCGAGAGACAGTGGCTCAAGTCTAGTCTGACTGTTCATAAGCAAATTTTTCAAACTGCCAACAAAATTGTCAATAGCCTCGTAGATGCCTCTAAATCAGCCTATTACAATGCTAAAATTCTTGCCTGTTCCACTTCCAAACAACTGTATAATATAACTAATACTCTTCTTGGCAAAACTGGCTCTTCTCCTCTTCCATCTCACCTGCCACCTTCTGATCTTCCACAGGCTTTCTCTGACTATTTTTTCAACAAGATTGCTAACCTCAGGCTTTCTCTCGATTCCACGACGAACACTCATGCTACATTTCCTGAACCCCCTTTCTCTGGAATCCCCCTTACTTTCTTCCAACCCGTTTCTGAGGACTTTATTAAGAAAATCATCATGAAATCTGGCATTAAAACCTGTGAACTCGACCCATTGCCAGCTTCTTTTCTCACCCATTGTCTCGATACTCTTCTCCCTCACATCACCAATATCATTAACCATTCCCTCTCAACTGGCTCCTTTCCTTCTTCTTTCAAGTCAGCAATTGTAAGACCTCTTCTAAAAAAGACGACTCTTGACCCTGAGAATTTGAAAAACTATAGACCTGTGTCAAATCTTCCTTTTCTTTCCAAGGTCTTAGAGAAAGTTGTTCTTGACCAGCTGTTAAACCACCTTCATTCCAATAACCTTGTCTATTCCCTTCAGTCTGCTTACCGTTCTGGACATAGTACCGAAACTGCTCTTCTCAAAATCTGCAACGACTTATTGACTACTCTCGACTCTAACAACGTATCACTTTTGACTCTCTTGGACCTATCTGCTGCCTTTGACACTATTGACCACTCTATCCTTCTCTCCCGTCTACATCACTCTTTTGGGCTCCATGATACTGTCTTGAACTGGTTTCATTCTTACATCACCAATCGTCTGCAAGTAGTTTCTGTCAATGGTCTTTCTTCTAATCCTTCCTGTCTGACTTACGGAGTGCCACAAGGATCTGTTCTGGGCCCCCTACTTTTCATTCTCTACACCTACCCTGTCTCCTCTATTGTCCAAGAACACCTGCTTCAGCATCATTCTTTCTCGGATGACAATCAGCTGTATGTCTCTGGGCCTCTCCCTGACCTTCCCATCATGATCCAGAAAACCCAATCTTGTGTAGCTGACCTGAAGGATTGGATGACTGAAAACAAACTGAAATTAAATGAAGAGAAATCCGAATTGATCTTGATCACCCCACCCAAACTCCAAAATCACCCCTCTCTTCCAACCTCTGTCACACTTGTTGACTCATCTATCCCTCTCTCCCATTTTGCCCGTAACCTTGGTGTAACTCTTGATCAAACCCTGTCCTTCCACCAGCATGTGAGCAACGTCTGTCGGACTTGTTTTCTTGAACTCCGCCGAATTGCTTCTATCCGCCACCTCCTCTCAGAAGACACGACAAAGGCTCTTGTCTGTGCATTTGTTCTATCCCGTCTCGATTACTGTAATGCTCTTTTTTCTGGTTCCCCCTCTCATCTCATTAACAAACTTCAGAAAGTTCAAAATCATGCTGCCCGTCTCATCTTCCGCTCTTCAAAATTTAACCATGTTACGCCATTGCTCTGTTCTCTCCACTGGCTCCCTGTTCAGCAAAGAATATCCTACAAGATTGCCTGCCTCTGCTTCAAATCTATTGAGTCTTCCTGTCCTGAGTATCTCACCCATCTGTTACATCTCTACACGCCATCTCGAGCTTTGCGGTCCTCATCTGATACCCGTCTCTATAGTATCCCCATAGTCCGCACTAAAAGGTTTGGGCAGCGTTCTTTTTCCTATCAAGCTCCAACCATCTGGAATCAGTTACCTCGCTCTCTTAGATACTCACCCTCTCTGTCCACATTCAAACGCTCCCTCAAAACTCACCTGTTTCCCAAAACTGGTAATCTCTGCCCCCTTCCCCCCATGTAATGTAATGGTGACATTATAGTGTCTTAGTGTCAATGTGTCATTGTATTTGCATGTCATGCTGTGTGTGTGTTTGTGTGTGTGTGTGTGTGTTTGTGTGTGTGTGGGTGCTTCTGTGGGCGTGTGTGTGTGTGCTTGTGATTCTGGTTATATGTTTTGCCATTGTAAACGCCTAGGGCATTAATTTGATTAGGCGTACTAAATGTTCATAATAATAATAATAATAATGGTGCTGTTGATTTGTGTGTGTCTGTAAGTCTACATGGTGCTGTTGATGTGTGTGTGTGTGTAAGTCTACATGGTGCTGTTGATGTGTGTGTGTGTGTAAGTCTACATGGTGCTGTTGATGTGTGTGTGTGTGTAAGTCTACATGGTGCTGTTGATGTGTGTGTGTGTGTAAGTCTACATGGTGCTGTTGATGTGTGTGTGCGTGTAAGTCTACATGGTGCTGTTGATGTGTGTGTGTGTGTAAGTCTACATGGTGCTGTTGATGTGTGTGTGTGTGTAAGTCTACATGGTGCTGTTGATGTGTGTGTGTGTCTGTAAGTCTACATGGTGCTGTTGATGTGTGTGTGTGTGTAAGTCTACATGGTGCTGTTGATGTGTGTGTGCGTGTAAGTCTACATGGTGCTGTTGATGTGTGTGTGTGTGTAAGTCTACATGGTGCTGTTGATGTGTGTGTGTGTGTAAGTCTACATGGTGCTGTTGATGTGTGTGTGTGTCTGTAAGTCTACATGGTGCTGTTGATGTGTGTGTGTGTGTAAGTCTACATGGTGCTGTTGATGTGTGTGTGTGTGTAAGTCTACATGGTGCTGTTGATGTGTGTGTGTGTGTAAGTCTACATGGTGCTGTTGATGTGTGTGTGTGTGTGTAAGTCTACATGGTGCTGTTGATGTGTGTGTGTGTGTGAAGCTAGCATAGTGTGGTGTCTGTGACAGTGTGTAGTTGAGATGCATGTAGTGGATCAATCACAAGGTTTGAAATAAGTCCTCACCAAGCTGTGAGACTTCCATAGTAAAGACATGGAGTTGATGGATGGAAAGCAGGGTACCTGTCATATAAATGTTGTCTTTGCTTTTAAGGTTTTTGACGTTCCACGTTTCTCGTCCCTGTCTTCTATGTTGTCTCTTTTTCCCACTGTCTTTTCCTTTCCACATGTGTGTCTGTCTGTGTGTATCCCATCTATACTCTGTCCTTCTCTCTGTCTCTTTCCTCGGTCTCCCTTGTTGTCTGTATCCTCTCTTTCTGTCTCTCTTTCTCTATGTCTGTCTGTCTATTTTTTTCTGTATTTTTCTCTTTCTCTGTCTTTGTCTCTTTTCCTTCTGTGTTTCTTTTTCCTTGTCTTTGTCTCTTCTGCCTCTTTGTCTCTGTCTTTTTTCCTGTGTCTGTCTCTTTTCTCCTCTATCATTTTTTTTTCTGGACCTGGCCAGCTCATCGGTTTATGTGCAGGCTTAAGGTTTTTGCCACGATCACCTTACACATGGCACCTGTGACGTTAGTGCATATGGAATTCGTTCTGAGCGAACATCATCTTGAGAAACTGAAAATTTTAGTCCAAATTCCTCGTGCCTGTCTGCTTTTCCTCAATCTATCAGTTTCTCTTTCAGTTCTACTCTTCTGTTTGTGGAAAGTTTAGATGTCTACCACCTCACTCTACATGCTTTAGGGCACTTTAATCTTTCTTTACCAGTGGTGGATGAAAGCCTCTTGGGATCTCACATGCTTTGTCTATGAAAAACATTTCATTGTCCTCTTCCACTCTTAAAGCAATTGGGGTGCATGCACACACACACACACACACACACACACACACACACACACACACACACACACACACACACACACACACACACACACACACGCGCACGCACACGCACACCGCACACGCACACACACACACACCCCACACACACACACACCGCGCACACACACACACCACACCACACACACACACACCGTGCACACGCGCACACACACACACACACACACACACACAACACACACACATACTCACAAACAAACAAACATACACACAAACACGCATACACACACACAAACACACATGTATGTATATGTATGTATCAATATCTATATCTATCTATGTACATGTATCTGTAATCAATCAGTCTATTATCTATCTATCTATCTATCCATCCATCTATCTATCATTCTGTCTGTCTGTCTATCTATCTATCTCAGTATCTATGTATCGTGCTAATGGATGTTTTTCCTGTCAAATAGCATTTAACCATGACTGTGTAGCATTGAATCATTAGTGGTTTGTGTGTGTTTTATACTGTTTTGAGAATGGTGTGTGTGTTACCAGTCAAATGGATGTATTTTGTAATTTCCAAAGTTGGATTAGTAAAAGAGTATTGTATTGTATTGTATTGTATTGTATTGTATTGTGATGTATTGTATTGTACTGTACTGTACTGTATTGTACTGTACTGTATTGTCAGCAGTAAAGGTATGATTGGTTACTCCTGTATATGTGTGTGTATATGTGTGTGTGTATGTGCGTATGTGTTTGTTTTCAGGTTTGTGTGTGTGTATATATATGTGTGTGTGTATGTGTGTGTGTTTGTGTGATCTGGATGATTGTGTGTGTTGTGTGTGTGTTTGCGTGTGTGTGTGTGTGTGTGTGTGGTGCGTGTGTGTGTGTGTGTATGTGTGTGCGTGTGTGTGTGTGTGTGTGCTGTGTGGGTGTGTGTGTGTGTGTTGTGTGTGTGATGTGTGTGTGTGTGTGTGTGTGTGGTGTGTGTGTGTGTGTGTGTGTGTGTGTGTGTAGTGTGTGTGTGTGTGTGGTGTGTGTGTGTGTGTGTGTGTGTGTATTGCTGTCAGTCTGTGTGCATGTATAGGGACCTTGTCCAAAGGGCTCATGACAGCAGCCAAATGTCAGCAGTCAAATTAAATGCTCTCCACAAAGCTCCCCCCACTACAACTGTTAAGTTTCAGCTGCCCTCAGACCAGGCCATTTCATGCATTTGTTCCATTTGGTGATGTGTGAGAGTGTAAGGATCCCTTACGTTTATTTGTGCCTGCACATTGTACAGTTTATTGTAAGTCTGAAGGTTTGTGTCTGACATCAGACTATGGTATAACTTGTGTAATGATTACTACTGTCTACACATTGTACAGTTTATTGTAAGCCTGAAGGTTTGTGTCTGACGTCAGACTATGGTATAACTTGTGTAATGATTACTACTGTCTACACATTGTACAGTTTATTGTAAGTCTGAAGGTTTATGTCTGACATCAGACTATATATAACTTGTGTAATGATCACTACTGTCTACACATTGTACAGTTTTATTGTAAGTCTGAAGGTTTGTGTCTGACATCAGACTATGGTATAACTTGTGTAATGATTACTACTGTCTACACATTGTACAGTTTATTGTAAGTCTGAAGGTTTGGTCTGACGTCAGACTATGGTATAACTTGTGTAATGATCACTTACAGTCGTTTACTACTGTTTGTGTCTGCACAGTGTATGGTCTGTTGTAAGCCTGAAGGCTTTGTTGGCGTTAGACTAAGGCATTACTTGTGTTTTATGATAAACATTCACTACCACTTGTGTCTGTACAATATGTGAGAATCTGAAGTTGTCAGACGGCGTCAGACCAGGGCGTTACTGGTGTTGTGTGATTATTGTGTCGGCACAGTATTGTAAGTCTGAAGGTTTTAGATGCATCAGACTAAGGCGTTAGTGTGTGGTGATTGCTGACTACCACTTGTGTCCTAAACAGTACAAAATTGTCTTAATGGCACTTCCATTTATATCGCACAAACAGTAAATGTCAGAGAATGTTTCCTGCATTTTTGCGCTTTACAAAAAGAAAAATAAGAGACCATATTTTGTGTACAGATGAGTATCACATAGACCATGTTATGTGTACAGATGGGTATCACACAGACCATGTTATGTGTACAGATGGGTATCACACAGACCATGTTATGTGTACAGATGGGTATCACACAGACCATGTTATGTGTACAGATAGATATCACACAGACCATGTTATGTGTACAGATAGATATCACACAGACCATGTTTTGTGTACAGATAGATATCACATAGACCATGTTATGTGTACAGATAGATATCACACAGACCATGTTATGTGTACAGATAGGTATCACACAGACCATGTTATGTGTAGATAGATATCACATAGACCATGTTATGTGTACAGATAGGTATCACACAGACCATGTTATGTGTACAGATATATATCACATAGACCATGTTATGTGTACAGATAGATATCACACAGACCATGTTATGTGTACAGATATATATCACACAGACCATGTTATGTGTACAGATGGGTATCACACAGACCATGTTATGTGTACAGATAGATATCACATAGACCATGTTATGTGTACAGATGGGTATCACACAGACCATGTTGTGTGTAGATAGATATCACACAGACCATGTTATGTGTACAGATAGATATCACACAGACCATGTTATGTGTACAGATAGATATCACATAGACCATGTTATGTGTACAGATAGATATCACACAGACCATGTTATGTGTACAGATAGATATCACGCAGACCATGTTATGTGTAGATAGATATCACATAGACCATGTTATGTGTGTAGATGGTATCACACAGACCATGTTATATGTACAGATAGATATCACACAGACCATATTTTGTGTACAGATAGATATCACATAGACCATGTTATGTGTACAGATAGATATCACACAGACCATGTTATGTGTAGATAGATATCACATAGACCATGTTATGTGTGTAGATGGGTATCACACAGACCATGTTATGTGTACAGATAGGTATCACACAGACCATGTTATGTGTGTAGATGGGTATCACACAGACCATGTTATGTGTACAGATAGATATCACATAGACCATGTTATGTGTGTAGATGGGTATCACACAGACCATGTTATGTGTACAGATGGGTATCACACAGACCATGTTATGTGTACAGATGGGTATCACACAGACCATGTTATGTGTACAGATAGATATCACACAGACCATGTTATGTGTACAGATAGGTATCACACAGACCATGTTATGTGTACAGATAGATATCACACAGACCATGTTATGTGTACAGATAGGTATCACACAGACCATGTTATGTGTACAGATGGTATCACACAGACCATGTTATGTGTACAGATAGGTATCACACAGACCATGTTATGTGTACAGATAGGTATCACACAGACCATGTTATGTGTACGATGGTATCACATAGACCATGTTATGTGTACAGATAGATATCACACAGACCATGTTATGTGTACAGATAGGTATCACACAGACCATGTTATGTGTACAGATAGATATCACATAGACCATGTTATGTGTACAGATAGATATCACACAGACCATGTTATGTGTACAGATAGTATCACATAGACATGTTATGTGTAGATAGATATCACACAGACCATGTTATGTGTACAGATAGATATCACATAGACCATGTTATGTGTACAGATGGATCACACAGACCATGTTATGTGTCAGATATCACACAGACCATGTTATGTGTACAGATAGATATCACATAGACCATGTTATGTGTCAGATAGATATCACATAGACCATGTTATGTGTACAGATAGATATCACTAGACCATGTTATGTGTACAGATAGGTATCACACAGACCATGTTATGTGTACAGATAGTATCACATCAGACCATGTTATGTGTAGATAGATATCACAAGACCATGTTATGTGTACAGATAGGTATCACACTAGACCATGTTATGTGTACAGATAGATATCACAAGACCATGTTATGTGTACAGATAGATATCACACAGACCATGTTATGTGTACAGATAGGTATCACACAGACCATGTTATGTGTACAGATAGGTATCACAAGACCATGTTATGTGTACAGATAGATATCACACAGACCATGTTATGTGTACAGATAGGTATCACACTGACCATGTTATGTGTACAGATAGATATCACAAGACCATGTTATGTAGTTACAGTGATTCATGATATCACACAGACCATGTTATGTGTACAGATGGTATCACACAGACCATGTTATGTGTACAGATAGATATCACACAGACCATGTTATGTGTACAGATGGTATCACAAGACCATGTTATGTGTACAGGTAATCACACGACCATGTTATGTGTAGATAGTACACAAGATCTAGTATGTGTAGATAGCATCACACATGACCATGTTATGTGTACAGATAGGTATCACAAGACCTGTATGTGTACAGATGGGTATCTACCAGACCATGTTATTGAAGATAGTATCAGACCATGTTATGTGTAGATAGATGTATCACAAGACCATGTTATGTGTACAGATAGAATCACACAGACCATGTTATGATGTACAGATATTCACTAGACCCATGTTATGTGTACAGATAGGTATCACACAGACCATGTTATGTGTACAAAGATATCACATAGACCATGTTATGTGTACAAGGTATACACAGACTGTTATGTGTACAGATAGATATCACACAGACCATGTGTGATGTAGTATCACATAGACCATGTTATGTTAGATAGATTCCAAGACCATGTTATGGTACGATAGATACACATGACCATGTTATGTGTACGATAGGAATCACAAGACCATGTTATGTGTACAGATAGTATCACACAGACCATGTTATGTGTACAGATAGTATCACACAGACCATGTTATGTGTACGATAGTATCACACAGACCAGTTATGTAGTTATAGATATCACATGACCATGTTAGTACATGGGTATCACACAGACCATGTTATGTGTAGAATCACAAGACCATGTTATGTGTACAGATAGTATCACACAGACCATGTTATGTGTACAGATAGATATCACACAGACCATGTTATGGTAAGATAGATATACACACAGACCATGTTATGTGTAGATGATAATATCACAAGACCAAGTTTGTGTACAGATAGATTCACCAGACCATGTTATGTGTACAGATAGAACACGACCATGTTATGTGTACGATAGATATCCACAGACCATGTTTGTACAGATAGGTATCACACAGACCATGTTATTGTACAGATAGGTATCACACAGACCATGTTTTGTAAGATAGTACACAGAGCCATGTTATGTGTACAATAGTATAGGTACCATGTTATGTGTAAAGATATCACAACCATGTTATGTGTACAGATAGATATCACACAGACCATGTTATGTTACAGATGTATCACAAGACCATGTTATGTGTACAGATAGAAGATAGATATCACACGACCATGTTATGTGTACAGATAGGTATCACACAGACCATGTTATGTTACAGATAGATATCACAAGACCATGTTATGTGTACAGATAGAATCACACAGACATGTTATTGTACAGATAGTACACACAGACCATGTTATGTGTACAGATAGATATCACACAGACCATGTTATGTGTACAGATAGTATCACACAGACCATGTTATGTGTACAGATAGTATCACAAGACCATGTTATGTGAAGATATCACACAGACCATTATGTGTCGATACACACAGACCATGTTATGTGTACAGATATCACACAGACCATGTTATGTGTACAGATGTATCACACAGACCATGTTATTGTACAGATAGTATCACACAGACCATGTTATGTGTCAGATGGATATCACAAGACCATGTTATGTGTACAATATCCCACAGACCATGTTATGTGTACAATGTATCACAAGACATGTTATTGTAGATGGATATCACAAGACCGTTATGGTACAGATAGATATCACACAGACATGTTATGTGTACAGATAGGTATCACACAGACCATGTTATGTGTACAATAGATATCACACAACATGTTATTACATGATATCACACAGACCATGTATGGTAAGATATCACACAGACCATTTATGTGTAAGATAACACCAGACCATGTATGTGTACGATGATCACACAGACCATGTTATGTGTACAGATGTATCACACAGACCATGTTATGTGTACAGATAGATATCACACAGACCATGTTATGTGTACAGATATATCACACAGACCATGTATGTGTAGATGGATATCACACAGACCATGTTATTGTACAGATATCACACAACATGTTAGTGTACAGATATCACACAGACCATTTATGTGTACAGAATCACAAGACCATGTTATTGTACAGATATCACACAGACCATGTTATGTGTACAGATAGGTATCACACAGACCATGTTATGGTAAGATAGGTATCACAGACCATGTTATGTGTAGATGATCACACAGACCATGTTATGTTACAGATGTATCACACAGACCATGTTATGTGTACAGATAGATATCACACAGACCATGTTAGTGTACAGATAGATATCACACAGACCATGTTATGTGTACAGATGGTATCACACAGACCATGTTATGTGTACAATGTATCACACAGACCATGTTATGTGTACAGATAGTATCACACAGACCATTATTGTCAGATGTATCACACAGACCATTATGTACAGATGGTACAGAAGGTTATTACAGATTAGTGTACAAAAACCATGTTATGTGTACAGATGTACACATAGACACATGTACTGTGTACATAGCAACATGACATGTACATGTATTTACATAGCATGTTATTCAAACACTAGACCATGTTATGTGTACAGATGGTATCACACAGACCATGTTATGTGTACAGAAGATATCACACAGACCATGTTATGTGTACAGATAGGTATCACACAGACCATGTTATGTGTACAGATAGGTATCACAAGACCATGTTATGTGTAATAGATATCACACAGACCATGTTATGTGTACAGATATCACACAGACCATGTTATGTGTACAGATAGATATCACAACATAGTGTGATGTATCACATAGACCATGTTATTACATAGACCAGCATGTATGTGTACAGATAGATATCACACAGACCATGTTATGTGTAGATAGATATCACAAGACCATGTTATTGTACAGATAGTATCACACAGACGTAGTGTCAAGTATCGTACAATGATCACTAACATGTTATGTGTACAGATAGATCACACAGACCATTTATGTGTACAGATAGGTATACACAGACCATGTTATGTTACAGATAGATATCACATAGACCATGTTATGTGTAAGATAGATATCACAAGACCATGTATGTTACAGATAGATATCACATAGACATTTATGTACAGACATGTATTTACATAGAAACCATGTTATGTGTACAGATGTATCCACAACCATGTAATGTACTAGATAGATATCACACAGACCATGTTATGTACAGATAGATCACATAACCATGTTATGACATAGATATCACGACCATTTATGACAGATGTATCACACAGACCATGTTATGTGTACAGATAGATATCACACAGACCATGTTATGTGTACAGATAGTATCACACAGACCATGTTATGTGTACAGATAGATATCACACAGACCATGTTATGTGTACAGATAGGTATCACACAGACCATGTTATGTGTACAAAGAGTATCACACAGACCATGTTATGTGTAAGATGATATCACACAGACCATGTTATGTACAGATGGTATCACAAGACCATGTTATGTGTACAGATGGTATCACACAGACCATGTTATGTGTACAGATAGTATACAAGACCAGTTATGTGTACAGATAGATATCACACAGACCATGTTATGTGTACAAAATATCACAAGACATGTTATGTGTACAGATAGATATCACACAGACCATGTTATGTGTACAGATGTATCACACAGACCATGTTATGTGTAAGATAGATATCACATAGACCATGTTATGTGTACAGATGGTATCACACAGACCATGTTGTTACATGTTCACAAGACATGTATGTATGAATCACTAGACCTGTTGTAGATAATATACCAGACCATGTTATGTGTACAATATACAAGACAGTTGTACAAATATCACAAGACCTTTGGTACAGATGTACACACGACAGTATGTTAATATCACAAGACCATGTGAGATTCGACTTTATGTAAAGTACACAGACCATGTATGTGTAAGATACAAGACATTGTTACAGAGTACCAAGAATGTATTGTACAGATAGTTCACACAGACCATGTAGTGTACATGTACACAAGACATTAGTAAGATAATTCACGACCATTATGTGTACAGATATACACAGACATTATTTACATACACACAGACCATATTACAGATGTACACGACTGTAGTGTACAGTAGATATCAAGACAGTTGGAATGTATCACACAGACATTGAAATGGATCACAGACCATGTAGTTACGTGTATCACACGACATGTATTGTACAGATGTATCACACAACATTTGGAAGAGTATAAAACCGTATGTAAGTAGCACACAGACCAGTAGTTAGAATCACCGACAGTTATGTGTATAGTATCACAGACATGTATACAGAGTATCACGACTTATGTTAGAGTACAAAACCATTATGTGTACAGATAGTATCAACATTAGTACAAGTATCAAACATGTTATGTGACAGAGTAAAACGTGACAATATACAAGACCATTATGTGTACAGATAACAAACATTAGGCGATCAACATTGTGTACAATAGTATCACAAGACCAGTAGTACAGAACCACAGACATATGTAGATTCAAAGACCATGTTATGTGTAATATCACGAATTTGACAATAACAAGACATTAGTTACGATGATACAAGCTTTACAGTAGCACAGACATTTTTTAATGACAACCATGTATTGAAAGTATCACAAGACCATTTGTACATATATCAGACTGTAGGTAATGATACAACTATGAAGAAAAAGACCATATGAAGATAGTATCCAACTGTATGTGTACAGATGAGTGTACAGATATCACAAGACCATGTTATTGACGATATCACAGACCAGTTATGTTAAGATCAACAGACAGTTGTGTCAGATATCAAGCCATGTTATGTGGAGTATCACAGACCATGTTGTTATATCACACAGACCATGTTATGTGTAGATGATATCACAAGACCTGTTTGTTCAAGATGTGGATAAAGACATTTATGGTAGTTCACCAGACCATGTTATTCAGATGTACAACAGACCAGTTATGTTACAGTATACACAGACCTGTATTGTAGAAGATCAAGACCTGTTATGTGTACAGTAGTATCACAAACCTGTATGGTAGATATACACATGTTATGTGTAGATAGTCACAGACATGTTAGGTACAGTACACACGACTGTTATGTTAGATTCCAGACATGTTATGTGTAATTCAAACCATGTTATGTTAGATAGATTCACAAGACCAGTTATTAGATTCACAAGCATTATGTTAATATACACAGACCGTTATGTTACAGATAGTCAAAGACATGTATGTGTAGATTCACGACTTGTTACGATGTTCCGACCATGTTGTGTAAGAGTTCACAAGACATGTTATGTAAGATCACAAGACGTTGGTACAGATGTATCACAGACATGTATGTACAGATGTCCAGACCTTATGTGTAGATATCACACAGACTGTTAGTGACAGATAGATTCACACAGACCTATGTTGTTCAAACTGTTTACTTGACCAGTTATGTAAGATACCGACCTGTTGGTGATAGTACCAAACATGTTATGTTACAATGTATCACACAGCATTATGGCAATATATCACAAGCATGTATGTACAAGTCACCAGACTTTATTGTACAATATCACGACCATGTTTGTGTCAATGTAAACCAGTATGTGTAAGTATACAGACATTATGTGTAATATACACAGACATGTTATTGACGAGTACACCAGACTGTTTGGTATATCAAAGCTGTATTGTAAGATGTATCACAGACCGTTTGTTAAGTGATCACAAGACATGTTTTAGTATACAAGCCATGTTGTGTATGTACACACAGACCATTATGGTAAATGTTCAAAGACCAGTATGTTAAGTATACACATGTTGTGTACGATGTCAAAGACATTATGTGTAGTAGCACAAGACAGTAGTTATTCCAAGCCATTTTGACAGTATCCAAGACTGTTATTGTACGATGTATCACAGCCATTTATGTGTAGTAGTATCACCAGACCTGTTGTGTACAGATTACGACATGTTGTGTACAGATGTACAAGACCATTTGTGTAGATGTATCACATGTGTGTACAGATAGATATCACATAGACCATGTTATGTGTACAGATAGGTATCACACAGACCATGTTATGTGTACAGATAGATATCACAAGACCATGTTATGTGTACAGATAGATATCACACAGACCATGTTATGTGTACAGATGTATCACACAGACCATGTTATGTGTACAGATAGATATCACACAGACCATGTTATGTGTAACAGATAGATATCACACAGACCATGTTATGTGTACAGATGAGTATCACACAGACCATGTTATGTGTAGATGATAGACATGTATGTGTAGATGTATCACACAGACCATGTTATGTGTACAGATAGGTATCACACAGACCATGTTATGTTGTACAGATGTATCACACAGACCATGTTATGTGTACGATAGATATCACAAGACCATGTTATGTGTACAGATAGGTATCACACAGACCATGTTATGTGTACAGATAGATATACACAGACACCATGATGTATGTGTACAGATGAGTATCACACAGACCATGTTATGTGTACAGATAGATATCACACAGACCATGTTATGTGTACAGATAGATATCACACAGACCATGTTATGTGTAGATGGATATCCACAGACATAGTGTGCATGTGTAGACATTTGTGATGTTGTGCTTATCACAGTGACAGCACTGTTGATGTGTCAGTGATGTGTTACTTGACAGTGGTGTTTGTGTACAGTGATAGGTTCGACAAGTGTGTGACTGGTGTGGTGGTGTGTGTTGTGTGTGTGTGGTGTGTGTGTGAGCATGTGTTATGTGTGTAGTGGTTGCTGACCATGTGTATGTGTGTGTGTGGTATGGAGTGTGTGTGTGTGTGTGTGTGTGTTGGTGGTACTGATGGTGTTGTGTGTGGTGTGTGTTTGTGTGTGTGTGTTGTGATGTGTGTGTGTGGTGTGTTGGTGTGTGGTGTGTGTGATGTGTGTGTGTGTGTGTGGTGTGTGTGTGTTGTGTGTGTGCGTGGTGTGTTGGTGGTTGGGTGTTGTGTAGTGTATGTGTGTGTGTCGTGGTAGTGTGTGGTGGTGTGTGTGTGTGTGTGTGTGTGTGTTGTGTGTGTGTGTGGTGTGTGTGTGTGTGTTGTGTGTGTGTGTGTGTGTGTGTGTGTGTGTGTGGTGTGGTGTGTGTGTGTGTGTGTGTGTGTGTGTTGTGTGTGGTGTGTGTGTGGTGTGTGTGTGTGTGTGTTTGTAATAGGTACCTGTGTAGTATAGAACATGTTAACAATGCAAAACAAGGGTGATATCAGTAACAATAATGATTATGATGATAATAATGTATAATGATAATGCTTCACTGGAGCACCATTGTCCTGTAAGGGCAGTTACGTTAAGCATCACCATAGACAATGACAATTCAAATTCTATCAAAGGATACTGTGCAGTATCAGACGGCATTTTACAGTTGGATTGGAGGGCAAACCATTGGATACCAACATCGTCCAAGTATATGCACCAACAATCACAAGTACTGAGGAAGAAACCCAAAACTCAGTGTAAATAGCAGGACGTTACATGATAATGTGAGATTTTAATGCTAAAGTGGGACAGGAAAAAGTAGATGACACAGTTGGACCTCATGGCCTTGGCGTGTGAAATGAAAGGGGAGAGAAACTTGTTGAGTGGGCACAAGTAAATGAATTCATATTGCGAAACACTTGGCAAGAAGACCGAAGTCCTGGTAATCAGTAAAAAGCAAGAAATCCCTTCTTGTTAAGTGACAGCAAATGGCACAACATTGATACAAGCTGATAAGTTTAAATATCTAGAAACAGCCATCTCACCAGGCGGCAGATGCATATTAGAAATATCGGCAGGATTGGCCAAGCTGAAACAATATTCCAGAAAATGAACAGCGAATTTACCAACAAATGCCTATCAATTGACATCAGGAAGAGAGTCCTTCAGTGTTGTTGTGAATGCAAAGCCTGGACAGTCAACAAGTAGAATTGGAACAAGATTGAAGCAGCTGAAATGTATCTAAGAAGAATGTTAAGAGTACCATGGACAGTAGAGAAAACAAATGAGATAATCTTAAAAGAAACAAGCACAAGATAAACATTAATGAAGAAGATTAGGAAAAAGACAAGCAACAGTTATAGGACCCAAGGAGACAAGAGAAATTTGAGCATCTAGTCACAGCAAGAAAGCTAGAGGGAAAAGGAGTGCCAGATAGACCCAGGGAGAAAATATTGGACAGTTATGCAGAGTTGGTGGAGAGAGAAAGGATAGGAAAGGTACTTGAAGCAACAAAAGATAGATCAAGATTGAGGGCCATGATCGCCAATGCCGTGCGGCATGGCACCTGAAGATGATGGTGATGATGATGATAATAACATCTACTTTTCGGTATCTCTTGTTAAAGACTGGTGGTAAGAAACATTATATATATTTGTTATTGAAGACTGGTTGTAATATTCATATTCATATTTATATTCATGTTCATGTTCATTTCTATTGTCACAGTGGATTTACCATGTGAAACTTGGGATGCTCTCCCTTTTGAGAGTGCGTTGCCGCAGTGCTGCACTAAAGTACCTTTTTATTACCAAGACTTCAGAAAGACAAGAGGACCAACACTAAAGTACCTTTTTATTACCAAGACTTCAGAAAGACAAGAGGGCCAACACTAAAGTACCTTTTTATTACCAAGACTTCAGAAAGACAAGAGGGCCAACACTAAAGTACCTTTTTATTACCAAGACTTCAGAAAGACAAGAGGGCCAACACTAAAGTACCTTTTTATTACCAAGACTTCAGAAAGACAAGAGGACCAACACTAAAGTACCTTTTTATTACCAAGACTTCAGAAAGACAAGAGGGCCAACACTAAAGTACCTTTTTATTACCAAGACTTCAGAAAGACAAGAGGGCCAAGGGGAGAAACCTGGGAAACAGTTTATCTCTCCGGTGTTTTATACCAAGGCAGCCAGGCGAATGCAGTGCTCATCATAATTTTCAACTGTGGGATCCTTAGCATGCACAGACCAGAAAGCCACACGGGTCTGACTCAGTTCTTGTCCCCTTCTGAAGGACTAGATGTTCGGTTCGTTTTTCAGGTCAAACTGAGGAGAAAAGTTGTGGCCTTAACAGGGAATGAACCCTGGAACCTCGAGTTTAGTTATTGGCAGGCGAACGTCTGAACCATTCTGCCACCCTTCTCCAGTATAACACTTATGTGATGTTTTTTGTAAAATAGGTTTGTGTGTGTCAGGTCTGCGTGACTGAAGAGTGTGTTGACGTGAGCGCCTACATCATGAAGAAGATGAATCGCTCTGTGGACCCCTGTGTGGATTTCTACACATACTCCTGTGGGAGTTGGCAGACACACACCTTCATCCCCCCGGACAAGGCAAAGTATGACACCTTTGCTGAAGTACGCACCAACAATCAAGCCATCCTTAAACGGGTGAGTCTTGTTCTCTGTGTGTGTGTGTGTGTGTGTGTGTTTTTGTGAGTGTGTGTGTGTGTTTTGTGAGTGTGCCTGTGTGTGTTTGTGTGTGTGTGTATGTAATGTGTGTGTGTGTGTGTGTGTCATGTAATGTGTGTGTGTGTGTGTTGTGTGTGTGTGTGTGTGTGTGTGTGTGCGCGCGTGTGTGTGTGTGTGACACACAGGGAATTAAGTATGGGAACAAATCATCATCATATTCATCAACAAGGAATTAAGTGGTTCGGTCATCTGACTAGACTGCAGTTGGCTTAACAAGCATATAGCACAAAAAAAAAACCCCATGATTTCAAGTGAGAGGCAGACCAAGGAAGACCTGAATCAGTGACAGGAAAAAGACCTAAACATTGCACAGAATTTCTCCTCTTTAGGTCTTTCAGCTCACTGTTGACCAATAACTCTCCCACCACAGTACTATGATGGTGCCCAGTGGACAGATAACTGAAGAATGAAGAAGCGAGAATGATGTGTGTGAAATATGATACAAGTGGATAGACTCTGTGATTTCCACCCTTGGGTTAGTGAAGAAGTATATTATTGTCTTGTACTGCGCTGTGTTGTATCATCTTGTTTTATACAGGGGGGTGCAAAAGTAGGTATACAGTTAAGAAAAAAGAAAACATACAATATTCATTGCATTTATTATACAAACAAATGAATATCGCATATACATGTAATAACAAGCACAGCCTTAATCCCTCAGATACTCAAACTGCTTGCCGTCGGTATTCACACACTCCTCTAATCGAGAGCAGGATTAAGCATAATAATAATGATGTGATACTTACTGTATACCTAC
>JAPXFY010000013.1:3950106-3962606 GCA_030674185.1 Monoplex corrugatus | reverse complement strand
GCCCCTGATTTTTCTTGGAAGAAGTGTCCGGTCGGACTTCTTGGAAAAAACAAAATGGCGGAGCGCGCAGACATTGTTCAAGCAGGTCAGACTTTTGACGACTCTTTAATTAAAAACATTCAAGTTAAAGGGTGAGTGTTCATTTTATTATTATGTTTTAAACCCCTTCTACCCTATTCCCAAATATATCTTCCTGTAATAATTATGTGTTTACAGCAATTTTTATGCACTAAATATCTCTTGAAATTATGTCCAGAAAGCGCGAAATGGCTTGGTTTTTAAAAAATTTCCTGGGGGAGCATGCTCCCAGACCCCCCTAGTTTCAATGGTTTCTTCCTCCTCCTGTTTTAAGCCCTGACCAGTAGATCGTGTCTATCCTGACTCAGTTTGTGGCATCAGGTCACAAAGGTCCACTGTCAACATGATCCGCTCACTCAGGCAGCTGTAGGAGAAGAGCCAGGAATGGAGGCAGTGTTACATGTTGCCTTCATTGACTTGACCAAAGCTTTTGACCTGGTCAGCGGAAGGGACCTGCCTGCACTCCTGGAGAAGATGGGATGTTCATAGAAGCCACTGAATCACGCGTCTGTTTCCATGACGGCATGCAGGGGACAGTGCAGTTTGATAAATCATCCTTGGAGCCATTCCCCATTTAAAGCAGAGTAAAACAGGGTTCTGTTCTTCCCCAGGAAAACAGCAAGCTGACCACAGCTAGCAAGATTGGAGTGAGTGTAGGAAAACAGCAAGCTGACCACAGCTAGCAATATTGGAGTGTGTAGATCCTGTATACTGAGCACAGTTTTCAACAACAGTGAGAGTAGGAAAACCTGTATGCACCAAGAGCATGGCCTCCAACATAGATGTCCTGGACCAGGCCACAGTGCCAAGCATGTATATCTTCCTCACACATTGACGATGGCTCTGGTCTGGCCATGTCTTCCACATGCAGGATGGCTGCATCCGAAAGATGGCCTGCACTGAGAGTTTACCATGAAATCCTGGCCCACAGGCCCCCAGTGCTGCAGTACAGGGATGTCTGCAAACTTGAAGTCTGCTGACATCATTGTGGGCACTTTGGAAGAGGCAGCACAAATTGCTGTGCCTGGCGACAGGCTGTACATGCAGGCATCACCATAGTAGAGGTCAAACAAACTTGAACATAATTAGAGGGAAGAGAAAGAGGGAAAGACACGGCAGCATCCACCGAGCCACAGCTATCACCCTTCATGTGTGGCAGCTATGCCAAGGACTGCCTCAAGAATCGGCTTGTTCAGCCACAGCTGATGCAGTTCCGGCTCCAACTGAGTCCTCAGTCAGGCACATCTGTTGTCTGATCAAGCAGATGGAGTCGATCATCATCATCATCATCATCATCATCATCATCATAGCATCAGATGATGTGTATGATATGTGTGTGCGCAGTTCAGACAGTCGGGACTCACCCTATACAGTCGAGACGAGTACCTGGAGGATGCTGACAAGTTCAAGGTCGCCTTCCTCAACTTTGCTGACAAGGTGGGCCAGCTGTTGGGGGGAGACAACTCCACGCGACAAAAGATGGAGGCCATTTATGACTTTGAGAAACGTCTGGCTCAGGTACTGGTTGTCATCTTGTCTTTCTCTAGCAAGGTCTTTTGTTGGCTTCTGTTGGTCATTGTTCGTACTCGCATTGTACAAGGTATATATGTCATTTTCCCACTTGCAAAGAAGATACTTTTCTTTCAGGTCAGTCATGTTGTACATTGATAAACAAATGCAAAAACATCCACACGGCCCATATTACATGACACACACTGATAGAATATTATACACAAGCATGCATCATATGCAACAAAAATTAGTTGAAGGGTTTTCTTTTTAACATATAAGTGTGGCCCTTATTTACTGATGGACACATATATTAGCACGCACACATGCGTCGACATATGGTCTCCTACACACAGGCACGCACGCACGCACGCACACACGCATGCACGCACACACACACACACACACACACACCACACACACACACACACACACACACACACACACACACACACACACACACACACCTGTAAAATGCTTTGAAGGAACAGGTGTTGGATCTTTTGGTGATGGTGATGGTGGTGGTGGCGATGATGATGATGGTGATGATGGTGGTGGTGGTGATGATGGTGATGGTGAGGATGATGGCAATCATAATGATGGTGGTGGTGGTGATGATGGTGGTGGTGATGGTGAGGATAATTATGGTGATGGTGCTGGATGTCAATAGGTCAGGCTCTGTGACCAGCCAGGTGTATGATATTCACCTGATGATGATGATGATGATGATGTGGTGGTGGTGGTGGTAATGATGGTGGTGGTGGTAGTGGTGATGGTGAGGAGGATGGCAATTATGATGACAATGAAGGTGCTGCTGATAATGATGGTGATGATAATGATGGTGATGATGATGATGACGATGATGATGAGAATGCTGAAGATGGTGATGATGATGGTGGTGGTGATGATGGTGATGACAACAGTGGTGATGATGATGATGATGATGACAGATCTTTGTGAAGAAAGAAGACCAGCTAGACCCTGTCAAATTGTACAACCTGATGACTGTGATGATGATGATGATAATGGTGATGATGATGATGGTGATGATGATAATGATGGTGATGACAGATCTTTGTGAAGAAGACCAGCTAGACCCTGTCAAGTTGTACAACCTGATGAATGATGATGAGAAGGTGATGAATGGTGATGATAATGGTGATTGATGATGAATGGTGATGACAGATCTTTGTGAAGAAAGAAGACCAACTAGACCCTGTCAAGTTGTACAACCTTGATGGTGGATGAATGATGATGGTGATGAATGATGATGATGATGATGAGATGAGATCTTTGTGAAGAAAGAAGACCAGCTAGACCCTGTCAAGTTGTACAACCTGATGATGGTGATGATGAGGTGATGATGATAAGTGATGAGATAGATGATGATGATGATGATGAATGACAGATCTTTGTGAAGAAAGAAGACCAACTAGACCCTGTCAAGTTGTACAACCTGATGATGGTGATGATGATGATGATGATGATGATGATGATGATGACAGATCTTTGTGAAGAAAGAAGACCAGCTAGACCCTGTCAAGTTGTACAACCTGATGATGGTGATGATGATGATTGATGGTGATGATGATGGTGATGGTGATGATGATGATGATGATGAGACAGATCTTTGTGAAGAAAGAAGACCAGCTAGACCCTGTCAAGTTGTACAACCTGATGATGGTGATGATGATGGTGATGATGATGATGAGATGATGTGATGATGATGATGATGACAGATCTTTGTGAAGAAAGAAGACCAGCTAGACCCTGTCAAGTTGTACAACCTGATGATGGTGAATGATGATGATGATTGATGATGATGATGATGATGACAGATCTTTGTGAAGAAAGAAGACCAGCTAGACCCTGTCAAGTTGTACAACCTGATGATGGGATGATGATGATGATGATGGTGATGATGATGACAGATCTTTGTGAAGAAAGAAGACCAGCTAGACCCTGTCAAGTTGTACAACCTGATGAATGATGATGGTGATGATGATGATGAGTGTGATGACGATATGGTGAAGAGACAACTAATGAGTGAAATGATGATGGTGATGATGATGATGATGATATATGATGATGATGACAGATCTTTGTGAAGAAAGAAGACCAGCTAGACCCTGTCAAGTTGTACAACCTGATGACTGTAGATGATGATGATGATGGTGATGATGATGATGATGATGACAGATCTTTGTGAAGAAAGAAGACCAGCTAGACCCTGTCAAGTTGTACAACCTGATGATGATGATGATGTGATGGATGATGATGATAATGGTGATGATGATGATGGTGATGATGATAGGTGATGAGAGATGGTGATGATGATGATGATGATGATGATGACAGATCTTTGTGAAGAAAGAAGACCAGCTAGACCCTGTCAAGTTGTACAACCTGATGAATGATGATGATGATGATGATGATGATGAGTGAGTGATGATGATGATGATGATGATGATGACAGATCTTTGTGAAGAAAGAAGACCACTAGACCCTGTCAAGTTGTACAACCTGATGATGGTGATGATGATGATGGTGATGGATGATGATGATGATGATGATGATGATGATGACAGATCTTTGTGAAGAAAGAAGACCAGCTAGACCCTGTCAAGTTGTACAACCTGATGAATATGATGATGATGATGATGATAGATGATGACAGATCTTTGTGAAGAAAGAAGACCAGCTAGACCCTGTCAAGTTGTACAACCTGATGAATGATGATGATGAATGATGATGATGATGATAATGGGGATGATGATGATGTGATGATGATGATGATGATGATGATGACAGATCTTTGTGAAGAAAGAAGACCACTAGACCCTGTCAAGTTGTACAACCTGATGAATGGTGATGATGATGATGAATGATGGTGATGACAGATCTTTGTGAAGAAAGAAGACCAGCTAGACCCTGTCAAGTTGTACAACCTGATGAATGTGATGATGATGATGATGAATGACAGATCTTTGTGAAGAAAGAAGACCAGCTAGACCCTGTCAAGTTGTACAACCTGATGAATGATGATGATGATGATGATGATATGACAGATCTTTGTGAAGAAAGAAGACCAGCTAGACCCTGTCAAGTTGTACAACCTGATGATGGTGATGATGATGATGATGATGGATGATGTGATGATAATGATGATGATGATATGATGATGTGATGACAGATCTTTGTGAAGAAAGAAGACCAGCTAGACCCTGTCAAGTTGTACAACCTGATGATTGTGATGGTGATGATGATGATGATGATGGTGAATGAATGATGATGATGATGATGACAGATCTTTGTGAAGAAAGAAGACCAGCTAGACCCTGTCAAGTTGTACAACCTGATGATGGTGATGATGATGATGATGATAATGGTGATGATGATGATGATGATGATGATGATGACAGATCTTTGTGAAGAAAGAAGACCAGCTAGACCCTGTCAAGTTGTACAACCTGATGATGGAGATGATGATGATGGTGATGATGATGGTGATGATGATGATGATGATGATGACAGATCTTTGTGAAGAAAGAAGACCAGCTAGACCCTGTCAAGTTGTACAACCTGATGATGGATGATGATGATGATGATGGTGATGATGATGATGATGATGATGATGATGACAGATCTTTGTGAAGAAAGAAGACCAGCTTGACCCTGTCAAGTTGTACAACCTATGATGTAGGTGATGATGATGGTGATGATGATGATGATGATGATGAGATGATGATGATGATGATGAGATGTGAGAGAAAGATGTGATGTGTATGATGATGGATGATGATGGATGATGATGATATGACAGATCTTTGTGAAGAAAGAAGACCAGCTAGACCCTGTCAAGTTGTACAACCTGATGACTGTGATGGATGATGATGATGATTGATGAGTGATGATGATGAATGATGTGATGAGATGATGATGATGATCAATGATGATGATGATGTGATGATGATGAGTGAGATGATGTGATAGATGATGATGATGATGATGTGATGATGAAGATGATGATGATGATGACAGATCTTTGTGAAGAAAGAAGACCAGCTAGACCCTGTCAAGTTGTACAACCTGATGACTGTGGCAGATTTCCAACAGCTTATAGGACCCCAGGTAACAATGCATGTACACACACACACCACACACACACACACACACAACACACCATATATATCAAACAGACACAGACACACACATCACACACACATACACTATGTATATATACATGGGTGCAACTTTTTCCATTTGACGACGGAATCCGTTTTTTCAAAAGAGTCAGAAACGAAAATCCGTTTTTCGAAAAAATTGCCAAGCTAGGGTCGGTTTTTGTATGTGTGTGTGTGGTGGTCTAAAATCGTATTATGAACGTGAATGTTTCACGACGGTTACTCTCCAGTGTAAAAAGAAAGTGGAAGCACTCTTTTGTGAAGGAAGCTATGGAAGTCAATGCGCATGCTCCGTTGTGAAATCTCGCATCAACTTCCATGAAATCGCCACCATTTTCAAGCTTCGCATGTTGAGTGAACTTCACGATGCCAGCTGTGAAAGAAGGCGAATATGTCGTCTTAATCGACACAACTGTCAAGAATAAATGGCGTTTAGAATGGATAGAGGAGAAAGATACAGACAAAGATAATTCCCATCACCTGTGGTGTGTGAAAATCGACCGAGCAGTTATAAAGATACTTGAAATTGTCTGAAATAGGATGAAAACCATCTGCTGTTTTTCTTGAATCTAATCGCAGGAGAAAGCTTAAGATTCAGTTTTATTTTTACAAAAGCTTCAGCGTCTGGGGGACCCCTTTCCATTTTTTGACTTTTTCTAAGTTACACACTTGTATATATATGAATATATATGAATATATATATATATATATATATATATATATAATATATATATATATATATATATATGTGTGGTGTGTGTATGTATTATATATCACACAGACACACACATATATCACACACAGACACACACACACACATATCTCTCTCACACACACCCGCACATATCACGCACACACACACACACATACATACACACATCACACACACACACAACACACCACAACACACACACACAAATCACACACACACACACACATATCAAACACACCATTAACACGCACACACACACACACTTCCTCGCACACACACACACACTCACATACACATACACACACACACATGCATGCGTGCATGCATGCATGCACGCTCACACACATGTATGTATGTATGTGTGTGTATATATATAATTATATAATATATACTATATATATATATATATAATTATTACACGCGCGCGCACACACATACACACACATACACACACACACACACACACACACACACACACACACACACACACACACACATGTATACATATATGTATATCACCACACAGCGCGCACACACACACACACATAGATTACAGTTGAAAAGTCTGAGTCTTTAGAACTGGCATAAATTAAAGGCAATGATTGATGCAGAATATCTACTGTGGACATTACGGTCATTTCCACGTACCTGCACTTTAACAAGCCAATCTACGCTTGGCAAATAAATTGTTTTTAACAATGGAACACAAAACACTGAAATCAGAAGAGAAGCAAAGCTTTCTACAGGGGTGTGAATATTGAGAATGTCAGAGAGAGATCAGTGACAGATGCCAAGCCTCAAGAGGAGGGGTTTTTTGAGAGTTATTTTGTTTGTTTTGTCACCATTTTCTATACCACCTTAACGGCCACAGACACTAACATACTTTTAGAATGTCATGATGATGATGAGGATGATAATCACGATGCTATGAGTATGAAGTTCCATCAAGGATTGAGACTGCGTGACAGGGCTGTATTCTATGCTTACTCTCATAATATATCCTGGCGTCAACCAGGCCCGCGAGATACAGACACCTGCAGTATTGGTCTGAAGATTTGAGTGACACCCTCAGTGATGCATCCGTGAAGTGGATGAGACTGGACTGTGTGGTTCCAGTCTTCCCAATGAGCCCATAGCATTCTTAATTCTGGATAGGAGCCTGTTAGAGTCGAAAAATCCCTGAAGAGGAGAGTTATTCTTTGTTGACTTCAGAGTGACCGGAAATCATATATATCTAGTTGTCACTTCCATTTTTTGAATGTTTGGTTTATTTGTATTTCTGTGCAGTTGTGTATTCTAAGGATATGTGCTTTGTCTACCAACACTTGGAATATGCATTGTCCATTTAGCTTCTTAGGTGTCAAGACTTTGATTATGCTGGTTGTCACAAGGGGAAGTCCAGTGACGTGTGTGTGTGTGTTGGTGTGTGTGGTGTGTGTGTGTGTGTGTGTGTGTGTGTGTTGTGTGTGTGTGTGTGTGTGTGTTTGTCAACCAGGTGGAGGTGAGGCGACTGATGTCGGGTGTGTTGGGGAAGGAGATCAGTAACACACACACTGTGCTGATTCCCACTGTTGACTACTTCCGTAAACTGGGGCCTTTGCTGGCCAACACCTCACAGCAGTGAGTAATGACTTGTCTTCATCACTTTGTACAGGATGATGATGATGATGATGGTGATGATGGTGTTACATGGTTGTTACATATCTGTGTGTTCAGAGTGTTACATGGTTGTTACATATCTGTGTGTTCAGAGTGTTACAGGACTACCTGGTGTTACATGGTTGTTACATATCTGTGTTCAGAGTGTTACAGGACTACCTGGTGTATTACATGGTTGTTACATATCTGTGTGTTCAGAGTGTTACAGGACTACCTGGTGTTACATGGTTGTTACATATCTGTGTGTTCAGAGTGTTACATGGTTGTTACATATCTGTGTGTTCAGAGTGTTACATGGTTGTTACATATCTGTGTGTTCAGAGTGTTACAGGACTACCTGGTGTTCATGGTTGTTACATATCTGTGTGTTCAGAGTGTTACATGGTTGTTATATATATATCTGTGTTCAGAGTGTTACAGGACTACCTGGTGTTACATGGTTGTTACATATCTGTGTGCTCAGAGTGTTACAGGACTACCTGGTGTTACATGGTTGTTACATATCTGTGTGTTCAGAGTGTTACATGGTTGTTACATATCTGTGTGTTCAGAGTGTTACATGGTTGTTACATATCTGTGTGTTCAGAGTGTTACAGGACTACCTGGTGTTACATGGTTGTTACATATCTGTGTGTTCAGAGTGTTACAGGACTACCTGGTGTTACATGGTTGTTACATATCTGTGTGTTCAGAGTGTTACATGGTTGTTACATATCTGTGTGTTCAGAGTGTTACAGGACTACCTGGTGTTACATGGTTGTTACATATCTGTGTGTTCAGAGTGTTACATGGTTGTTACATATCTGTGTGTTCAGAGTGTTACATGGTTGTTACATATCTGTGTGTTCAGAGTGTTACATGGTTGTTACATATCTGTGTGTTCAGAGTGTTACATGGTTGTTACATATCTGTGTGTTCAGAGTGTTACAGGACTACCTGGTGTTACATGGTTGTTACATATCTGTGTGTTCAGAGTGTTACAGGACTACCTGGTGTGTTACATGGTTGTTACATATCTGTGTGTTCAGAGTGTTACAGGACTACCTGGTGTGGCACATGGTTGTTACATATCTGTGTTCAGAGTGTTACAGGACTACCTGGTGTTACATGGTTGTTACATATCTGTGTGTTCAGAGTGTTACAGGACTACCTGGTGTGGCACATGGTTGTTACATATCTGTGTTCAGAGTGTTACAGGACTACCTGGTGTTACATGGTTGTTACATATCTGTGTGTTCAGAGTGTTACAGGACTACCTGGTGTGTTACATGGTTACATATCTGTGTGTTCAGAGTGTTACAGGACTACCTTGTGTTACATGGTTGTTACATATCTGTGTGTTCAGAGTGTTACATGGTTGTTACATATCTGTGTGTTCAGAGTGTTACATGGTTATATATATGTGTGTTCAGAGTGTTACAGGACTACCGGTGTTACATGGTTGTTACATATCTGTGTGTTCAGAGTGTTACATGGTTGTTATATATCTGTGTGTTCAGAGTGTTACATGGTTGTTATATATATGTGTGTTCAGAGTGTTACATGGTTGTTACATATCTGTGTTCAGAGTGTTACATGGTTGTTACATATCTGTGTGTTCAGAGTGTTACATGGTTGTTACATATCTGTGTGTTCAGAGTGTTACATGGTTGTTATATATCTGTGTGTTCAGAGTGTTACATGGTTGTTATATATATGTGTGTTCAGAGTGTTACATGGTTGTTACATATCTGTGTGTTCAGAGTGTTACATGGTTGTTATGTATCTGTGTGTTCAGAGTGTTACATGGTTGTTATATATCTGTGTGTTCAGAGTGTTACATGGTTGTTACATATCTGTGTGTTCAGAGTGTTACATGGTTGTTACATATCTGTGTGTTCAGAGTGTTACATGGTTGTTATGTATCTGTGTGTTCAGAGTGTTACATGGTTGTTACATATCTGTGTTCAGAGTGTTACAGGACTACCTGGTGTGGCACATGGTGTTACATATCTGTGTGTTCAGAGTGTTACAGGACTACCTGGTGTTACATGGTTGTTATATATCTGTGTGTTCAGAGTGTTACATGGTTGTTACATATCTGTGTGTTCAGAGTGTTACATGGTTTACATATCTGTGTGTTCAGAGTGTTACATGGTTGTTATGTATCTGTGTGTTCAGAGTGTTACATGGTTGTTACATATCTGTGTTCAGAGTGTTACAGGACTACCTGGTGTGGCACATGGTTGTTACATATCTGTGTGTTCAGAGTGTTACAGGACGACCTGGTGTTACATGGTTGTTACATATCTGTGTGTTCAGAGTGTTACAGGACTACCTGGTGTGGCACATGGTCCAAAGACTACCAGGCTATCTACCCCAGGCCTTCACGGAAGCCACCATGGAGCTGAGCAAAGTGGAACTGGGCATATCCAGTGTCTCTCCACGCTGGCAGCGATGCGTCTCCAAGGCAGAGTCCGCCTTCGGCTATGTCAGTGCTGCCCTCTATGTTGACCAAACCTTCCCTCCAGAGAGCAAAAGACAAGTGGGTGACTTTCCTTTATTGGAGTGGTGCTCGATATGGTCATGGTGTGTGTGTTTGTGTGTGTGTATGTGTATGTTTGTGTGTGTGTGTGCATGTCTGTTTGTGTGTGTGTGTGCATGTCTGTTTGTGTGTGTGTGTATGTTTGTGTGTGTGTTTGTGTGTATGTGTGTGTTTGTGTGTGTGTGTTTGTGTGTGTGTTTGTGTGAGTTTATGTGCGTGTGTGTTTGTGTGTGTGTATGTGTTTGTGTGTGTTTATGTATGTGTATGTGTTTGTTTTTGTTTTATGTGTGTGTGTTTATGGTGTGTGTTTTATGCATGTGTTTATGTGTGTGTGTGTGTGTTTTGTATTTTTGTGTATGTATATGTGTGTGTGTGTTTGTATTTTTGTGTATGTATATGTGTGTGTGTGTGTTTGTATTTTTGTGTATGTATATGTGTGTGTGTGTTTGTATTTTTGTGTATGTATATGTGTGTGTGTGTGTGTTGTGTGTGTTTGTATTTTTGTGTATGTATATGTGTGTGTGTGTTTGTATTTTTGTTGTATGTATATGTGTGTGTGAGTTTTGTATTTTTGTGTATGTATATGTGTGTGTTTGTATTTTTGTGTATGTATATGTGTGTGTTTGTATTTTTTGTGTATGTATATGTGTGTGTGTGTGTTTTGTATTTTTGTGTATGTATATGTTGTGTGTGTGTGTTTGTATTTTTGTGTATGTATATGTGTGTGTGGTTTGTATTTTGTGTATGTATATGTGTGTGTTTGTATTTTTGTGTATGTATATGTGTGTGTGTTTGTATTTTTCGTGTATGTATATGTGTGTGTTTGTATTTTCGTGTATGTATATGTGTGTGTGAGTTTGTATTTTTGTGTATGTATATGTGTGTGTTTGTATTTTTGTGTATGTATATGTGTGTGTTTGTATTTTCGTGTATGTATATGTGTGTGTGTGTTTGTATTTTTGTGTATGTATATGTGTGTGTGTGTGTGTGTTTGTATTTTTGTGTATGTATATGTGTGTGTTTGTATTTTTGTGTATGTATATGTTATGTATGTGTGTGTTTATGTGTGTGTTTGTGGAATCATGGAACGAAACTTGTGCCAGTATTGATTGCGTGGTCGTTTAGTTGATTTTGTCCAGTTTTGTGCTGCGTTTTGTATATTGACTATTTCTTGTGCTGTTCTTATTGATTTTGTACAGGTAAGCCCGTAGGGCTATTTTTATCAGGTGTTTATGTTCATAATAACGATAATTGATCCATCACATAGAATGAAACCTGTGCCATTATTGATTCAGTAATGCTGATGATGGTGGCAACAGTGGTGACAGTAGTGATGATAGTGACAGCAACAAATAAGGTGATTTTTTTCATGGCGGCAGTGTATGTGGTGACAAGTGTGATGACACGTGTACAGTGTTGACAAAGACTGTGATGATGGTGTTGATGTTGACAGGCCCTGAAGATCCTGACGGACGTACAGACAGCCTTCATCAACAACCTGGACACCCTCACCTGGATGGACAAAGCCACACAGGACAAAGCCAGGGTCAAGGCCAGGGCTATGGACAAAGTACTGGGGTACCCAGAGTGGCTCATGGATCCTGATCAGTTGGACAAATATTACTTAAAGGTAAGACCTGTGTTACTTGAAGGTAGGACCTGTGTTACTTGAAGGTAGGACCTGTGTTAATTGAAGGTAAGACCTGTGTTAATTGAAGGTAAGACCTGTGTTAATTGAAGGTAGGACCTGTGTTACTTGAAGGTAAGACCTGTGTTAATTGAAGGTAAGACCTGTGTTACTTGAAGGAAGGACCTGTGTTACTTGAAGGAAGGA
>JAPXFY010000013.1:3872606-3942606 GCA_030674185.1 Monoplex corrugatus | reverse complement strand
TACCCTGGCTCTATTTTTCCCTGTCTGAACAAGGAGTGAGTGTTGTTGTGTGTTTACCCTGGCTCTGTTTTTCCCTGTCTGAACAAGGAGTGAGTGTTGTTGTGTGTTTACACTGGCTCTGTTTTTCCCTGTCTGAACAAGGAGTGAATGTTGTGTGTTTACTCTGGCTCTGTTTTTCCCTGTCTGAACAAGGAGTGAATGTTGTGTGTTTACAATGGCTCTATTTTTCCCTGTCTGAACAAGGAGTGAGTGTTGTTGTGTTTACTCTGGCTCTATTTTTCCCTGTCTGAACAAGGATGAATGTTGTGTGTTTACCCTGGCTCTGTTTTTCCCTGTCTGAACAAGGAGTGAGTGTTGTTGTGTGTTTACACTGGCTCTGTTTTTCCCTGTCTGAACAAGGAGTGAGTGTTGTTGTGTTTACTCTGGCTCTATTTTTCCCTGTCTGAACAAAGAGTGAGTGTTGTTGTGTGTTTACTCTGGCTCTATTTTTCCCTGTCTGAACAAGGAGTGAGTGTTGTTGTGTGTTTACCCCTCTCTTGTCTCTGTCTCTTCAGTCTTTCGTGTATTGAGTTTTGCATTATTTTACATTTCTGTTGTCATTGGTTGTTGTTTGTTTGTTTGTTTGTTTGTTTATGTTTAGTGTAGACGCTGTTAGAGGGCTGGATGTTATAAACATTTGTTGATTGTACTCTTTCCCTTACAGACAAGTAATATGTGTTTGTGTGTGTATGTATATGTGTGTGTATGTATGTGTATTTATATGTGTATATGTGTGTATGTTTGTGTTTGTGAATGTGTGTTTGTATGTGTTTGTGAATGTGTGTGTTTATGTGTTAATATTTGTGTGTGTGTGTGTGTGCGCGCGCGTGTGTGTGTGTGTGCACACAGATGGAGCATGTTGCCAGACGAGGTGAATGCTTTCTTCAGTTCCTCACACAACGAGATCGTCATCATGGCAGGACTATTACAGAGACCTTACTTCGACCCTCACTACCCTCGGTCAGTATTCTCTCCCTTCAAGGCCCGTCCCCCATGTGTCCTCCACTGTCATTCCTCTTATCATCATGTTTTCTTTGGATGCGGTGATGTCTTCTTTCTCCCCTGTGGGGATGCCAGGGCTGTGTCAGTATCAACAGTATGCCCACCCTTCTGGAAATTCTGTGCTGGAAATTTCTTCTTTTCTGTCACTCTCTTTGTTTCTGCCTTGTTCCTTTGCTTTCTGTCATTTTTTCCTATCATTTTCTGCCTTGCTGATCCATTCACCTGTATGTGTTCTATAAAGACTTACATACTTTCTCTTAGGATTGATAATTAGGTACGTATATTGACTGCTTGTTTTGCTCTTATGAAATGTGCTGTGCAGGAGTAGTTTTAGGTAATTTAACCCTTTGGCTCCCGCACCCTGTCCACCAGCATCCCGCATCATCATTAGTGATAGTAAAGCAAAAACTTAACCCTTGGACTCCCTGGCCTTGTTCACCAGTTTCCTGCAGGAAGCTGATGGGAAGGATGAGGGAGTCAAAGGGTTAAGATTTTGCAGCTGGTAGATAGGATGCGGGAGTCAGAGGGTTAAGCGATTTCTATGTATGCTTTAATGTCCTTACTTATGTCCACACCTGTATTCAGGTTTGTTTTTTGAAATCCTGTGGCGATGGGGTGGACAGAGTTGTCAGCTCCAGGGTTTATCCATAGATTGTGTGTGGGCATGCATTGATATGTGTACTTCATTTTCTTTTTCAGTTTTTTGTTTTCAGCCAAGTGTTTGTGTATGTTTTGAAATGGTTTTAACCCTGATATGGCTCTGTGCGGTCGGCTGGGCTTTTAAGAATAAGAACATGTTTTCTTTTGATTTTTTTATGGCCTAGTTCAGCATCCTGTCTTCATTGCTTTGATGTCGTGTTATTTTAGAGGTTTGATGTCTGGACTTGGTCATCAAATGGAGCGACATAAAAACTTGAAACCACAATCCAGACAGCGAACAGTGACAGCAGCTTGCCCCGTTCCTGAAACACCCTGAAAAACTGTGAAAACATGCGCCAGGTTCATCAGTCCCCATCGTCATCCCCACCCTGACACACCAGTACCAGACCTGGACCCTTACCAAGCCCCTGGAGCAGTAAATCATCACCTGTGATGTGTGTTGTCTGAGAAGAGCTGCCCCGGGAAAGGCTGCTTCCAACTCAGCAGTGGGGCGACCATCCCCAACCCGGCGGGTCCATAGGTGGCGGATAAAGGAACGGCCCTCAGATATGGGGGTTAGCTGTGATATAAGTCAGGCTTGCCTGGTCGAATAAGCAGTCCCGGACCAACTGGCGATGTTCCTACCAGGACGGGGCGGGACAGCAGGTGGCGCTGTTGATCTCCACTGAAATACCCTATATGTCCTATGGTGGGTTCATCCTGCGGTTAAGAGGCGCAGTATAACCTCTAGCCCCAGGGTGGGACCCCTGGCTAATCAATCCCCCCTGTGCTTCCAGGGCAGGACATATGGACCAGGAGCTAAGGGCGGGGTAACCCCTACAGAAAACCTAGAGAGCTGAAGACGGAGAAATGGAGCCTGTATGGCGCTCTCTAACAAATCACCATGCCACGCACCATCGCACAATGGACAATGTCGGACAGATGTGACACGAATGGCGCTCGCCCACTGAGGTCCCCCCAGGGTGGAGCAGCGTCGGACTCCGCGCCTCAACGGAGTCCACCCTCAGCAACTGGAGGTCCCTCTCGTCCGTCCTGGCATGCCAGGGGACGGCGGAGGAATGCGACTGGCAGCACCTCAACATCTCCCATGCAGAAACCCTTCATGGTTATGCATTGGAATGCAGAAGGAGTCATAAACAAGAAGACAGAGCTAGAACATCTGCTCCATGAGAAAAACATCAACATCTGTTGTCTTCAAGAAACCCATCTGCAAAGTGGGAAAACACTCAAAGTGAGGGGCTACCAAAGCTTTAGATCAGACAGAACTGACCGACGAAAAGGCGGCATCCTGACACTCGTCAGAAACAACATTCACGCCTGCGAGGAGACTGTCTACATGGAGGGTGCTGAGTACCAGATGATTCGGGCCCAACTGAAGGACACAGAGTTGCGCATACTCAACTTCTACTGCCCCAATGATCGTCCGCTCTCCCTTGACACCATATATGTCCCAGACTCGCGCTTCATTGCAGTCGGTGATTTTAACAGTCACTCCCAGAGCTGGGGATATAACCACATGGACCGTCGAGGAGAAGAAGTGGAAGACTGGCAGGATGAACACCATCTCGTCCTCATCAACTCACCGCATGACACTCCAACCTTCTACTCCAGACGTTGGCGAACCACATCCACACCAGATCTGGCTCTCTGCACCGAGGACATCCATAGGGGTGTAATTAGAGAGGTGGGAGACCAGCTTGGAGGAAGTGACCACAGGCCTGTGTTCCTCACTCTCAACGAGAACACAACACAGAACCCTGTAGCCCCACGCTGGAACTACAAGAAGGCAAAGTGGAAGCTCTTCAGCCACCGCACAAATGTTCTCACCAATGACCTTCAAGTCAGAGGAAGAGACATCAACAATGCAGTCCACGAATTAAATTCATGTATCCTGAAGGCAGCCCAAGAGTGCATTCCACGAGGTGCTCGGAAAGACTACAAGCCATATTGGAACAACCAACTACAAGAACTGCAGGACGAGATGACCGAAGCCAGACAGAAAGCAGAAGATAACCCATCGGATGAGAACCACCTGCGGCTCCAGCAGACAAAAGCCAGGTTTCTCAAGGCAAAAATCCAAGCCAGACGACAAAGCTGGAGGGAGAAAACAGCTGCTCTGAACCTTGAGAGAGATGGCAAGAAACTCTGGAGAGTCCTGGGACAACTCAACGATGAAGAGAGCAGACATCACAACATCACACTGGAAGACAACGGAGAGTTGTTGACTGGTAGACGCGCTGCCAATCGATTTGCAGACAACTACGCAAATGAGAGCAACATACCAGTCACACCCCTCCAACAAAGAGAAGCAAGAAGAGAACAGCGAGAACGTCCTCACCAGACCACCAATGTGAAACCCATGAAGCAACCCTTCACGCTTCATGAGCTTCAGACAGCTCTCAGGAAGCTAAAAACCAAGAAATCTCCGGGACCGGATGGGATCACTAACGAGATGCTGAAGCACCTTGGCAGCACAGCCATCTTGAAATTACTGGAGGTCCTCAATCACAGCTGGGAAACCGGCACCTTGGCACAAACATGGCGTGAGGCTATCATGACTCCAATCTATAAGAAAGGAAAGGACAAGAAGAAGCCTGCCAGTTACAGACCAATCAGCTTGACCAGCTGCATGGTGAAGACCCTAGAGAGGATGATCAATCAGCGCCTCCTTTGGTATCTCGAGACTGAGAACATTCTGGTCCCGGAGCAAGCAGGATTCCGATGCTTTCACAGTACAGAAGACCAGGCCACCTTCCTTTCCCAAGAAATTGAAGACGCGTTCCAGGAACAGAAAGTTGTCTTTGCTGCCTGGATCGACCTGCAGAAAGCCTTTGACAAGGTCTGGACTGATGGCCTCTTGGTGAAGCTGCAGAGATGTGGAGTTGGAGGCAATATGCTACGGTGGATCCGAGCCTACCTCCACAACCGCAGAGCACGAGTCACAGTCAACGGACGCAAAGGCAAGAAAGTTCTCTTGCGACATGGAGTCCCTCAAGGTGGAGTTCTCTCCCCCACACTCTTCTTGGTCTTCATTAATGACCTCATAAAAGATCTGCCAAAAGGCATCCATGCAGCACTATACGCGGATGACCTGGTGATATGGTGCAAGGAGGAGTTCACCACCACTGCCACCTACAGAATGCAGCTAGCAGCAGACAAACTGGCAGCATGGGCAGAAGAGTGGAACATCTCGATTAATAAAGACAAGTCCTCCACGGCACTCTTCACCCTGTCATCCAAGCAGAAATCTGGCACCATCAAACTTGGTGACACTCCATTGAAGAAAGATGAGGAAGTTACATACCTTGGTGTCACCTTCGACAAGCGGCAGACCTGGAAGCCCCACATCGAAAGAGCTGAAAGAAAAGCAAGACAAAAGCTCGCCATCCTGCGCAAACTGGCCGGAACCAGCTGGGGAGCCAACGAGAAAGTGCTCAAGCAAACGTACCAGGGAGTGGTCAGACCCCACCTTGAGTACGGTTCTACAGCCTGGTCTACAGCAGCCAAAACCCATCTGCAGACCCTGGACAAAGTCCAGAACCAAGCACTCCGTCTCATCACAGGATCAATGCGATCCACACCAATTCAGGCCATGGAGGAAGTTACTGCCATTCAGCCCCTGGTGCAGAGAAGAGACATGAAAAACTTGGTCCAGGCAGAGAAGATCAAGGTTCTGCCACACCATCCAATGGGACAGAGAATGGACCAACCAACCAAGAGCCGTCTCAAACGCAGCAGCTTCCTCCACGAAACTAGACGGCTTGCCAGGGTGCACCTGGCTGACACACTAACAACACTTCCTCTAAACACCTCTGACCTGCTACCACAACCTTGGAACAACGACTACAAGTTGCTCCAAATCACCACCTCAGTCCCTCAAGTTACCCCAGGAGAGTCCCAAGATGACAGCGTCAAACGCACTCTGACACTCGCCATGATCGACGAGCAATATCCTGCAGAATCCTGGATTCACGTATACACGGATGGCTCAGCAACCAATGCTGTGGCAGATGGAGGAGCGGGCGTACATATCAACTCTCCTGACGGACACGTCATCACAGCAGGGATACCCACTGGCAAACACTGCACCAACTATGCAGCAGAAGTGGAGGCTCTTATGAAGGCAGCGGCTCTAATTTATGACATTCAGAGCGACTGCACCCAAGTTGTCTTCCTCTCCGATGCAAAGTCTGTATTGGAAGCACTTGCAGGGGACAAACTTCCACATCTCATGGAAAAGCTGCAAGATGTCGCCAAGCATCGACGTGTGGTCCTGCAGTGGGTTCCGGCCCATTGTGGGATACCTGGAAACGAAGCAGCAGACCAGCTTGCCAAAGATGGAGCCAAAGGAAGACAACCAGAAAAAAGCCTTAGCTTCAGGGAGAAGAAGACCCTTGTGAAGGCAGCCTTCTGCAGAACAACCTCAAAGGATCCATACCATCTCCTTAGCCGTCTGCAGCAGGTGGCGATCTTCAGGCTCAGAACAGGTCACTGTCGCCTGAATGCCCACCTGTTCAGGAAGATGAAGCTGGCCTCATCACCTATCTGTCCTTGTGGTCTGGAAGAACAGACACCAGAACACATCCTTCAGATCTGCCCCCTCTTCCAAGAGCAGAGGGAACAAGTGTGGCCGACGGCAGCTCCCCTCCGCACCAAGCTCTATGGCTGCCGACAGGACATGGAGGACACGACAACATTCGTCTCCCTGACTGGACTGACCTTGTGAACGTGCGAACGCAGAAGAAGAAGAAGAAGAAGAAGAGCTGCCAACAAGACCAGACGTGACCTGATCAGAAACGCCAAGATCAGAAAAATGGTGGGAACAACACCAGTCCACCATCATAGTCATCAACACAGAATGAAGTGGTTTGGTCATCTGACCAGAATGTAACCCCACCAGATAGATTCCAGGAGACAGATAACAGAAGAAGAAAAAGATACAGACAGATAACACAGGAAGAAAAATATAACAAGAGGATGAATAACAGAAGAAGAAAATGTCTTCTTATAGTTTCTTATGTGTGGTATGTGTGTGTGTGTGTGTGTGCGTGTGTGTGTGTGTGTGTGTGTGTGTGTGTGTGTGTGTGTGTGTGTGTGTGTGTATGTGTGTGTGTGTGTGTGTGTGTGTGTGTGTGTTACAGGTCGTTTGCCTATGGAGCCATGGGGATGATCTCTGGTCATGAACTGACACATGGCTTTGATAACATGGGTGAGTTGTATGTGATAACATGGGTTCTCTCTACTCTGACTGTCTCCCTACTCTCCTCCCATTCATCACTGACATCATCAACACTTCTCTTCAAACTGGAACTGTCCCAGATTCTTTCAAGTCTGCTATTGTTCACCCTCTCCTCAAGAAATACAATTTAAACCCAAATGAACTGAAAAATTACCGGCCTATCTCTAATCTCTGTTTCTTGTCAAAACTCATCGAAAAAGTTGTCCTCAACCAGCTGAACTCTCACCTGTCTGCCAACAATCTCCTCAATCCTTTCCAGTCAGCCTACCGCCAGTGCCATAGCACTGAAACTGCCCTGCTACACATTCTCAACAATCACCTCCTTGCTACTGATACTGGCAAAGTCTCTCTCCTCACACTCCTTGATCTGTCTGCAGCCTTCGATACCATTGACCATGGTATTCTCCTTTCTAGACTTCATCATACTTTTGGCATCTCTGACATTGCTCTCTCCTGGTTCACTTCATATCTATCAAACAGAAAACAAACTGTTCTCATTAATGGCACTTACTCTCAACCTGCATACCTGACCTGTGGTGTTCCACAAGGATCTGTCCTTGGCCCTGTTCTTTTCACTCTTTACACCTCCCCCCTGTCCACCATCATCAACTCCCACTCTATAAAACACCACTTCTATGCTGATGACATCCAACTTCTAGACAGTGACACACCAGACAATATACAGCGCCTCTTGACTCGCACCACTGAGTGTTACTCGGACATTAAGAACTGGATGACGTTCAACAAACTTCAGCTTAATGATGACAAGACAGAAGCTATCTTCATTGGCACCCGTCAGAAACTTTCTCAGCTGCCCCCTCTTTCTCTCCCATTATGTAACACATCAGTCCCAATTTCTGATTCAGCTAAAAACCTTGGTGTCTGCATTGACTCTACCCTCTCCATGAACAACTTTGTTTCTCAAACTGCCAGATCTTGCTACTATCACCTCCATCGTATAAGCCTGATCAGGAAGTATCTCTCTGTGGAAACAACTGCAAAACTCATTCTCTCCTTCATAATGTCTCGCATTGACTATTGCAATTCACTCCTGTCTGGTCTTCCTGCCTCCACCATTCACATCCTGCAGCGCATTCAAAACAATGCTGCACGCCTTGTACTCAAAAAGAAAAAAGCTGACCACATATCTCCTCTCCTGGCACAACTTCACTGGCTCCCTGTATCAAAGCGCATACAGTACAAACTAGACACCATGTGCTACAAAAGCCTCAATAACGCAGCCCCCGATTACCTGTCAAGTCTACTTGAGATCTATGTTCCCTACGTACCCTCCGCTCTGCCTCCGATCCTCTGACTTTTCGCTTTCCACGCACTAAGCTCAATACCTATGGTCCACGAGCCTTCTCTGTTTCTGGTCCACTTTCCTGGAACAAACTTCCTCTCTCAGTCCGTCAGCAACCTACTTTTGTCTCCAAGTCCGCTCTCAAAACTCACCTTTTCTCCTCTGCATAAAATCCTTACCCCACTCAATACCCTCTGCAGCCTGTCTCCACTCTGAGGGGAATCACATTGTAATATATAATTGTATATAATATGCTCTCTATAATTTTCCATTGCTTTTATTCTTTCTCCCCATTTATAGCCGTGTGTGTGCGTGCGTGCGTGTATGTCTGTTTTAGCGCTTAGATTTGATTTTATCAAGATTTTGCGCTATATAAAATATTGTATATTATTATTATTATTATTATTATTATTATTATTATTATTATTATATGAGTTGTGTGTGATTGGTGAGTTGTGTGTGATACATGGTGAGTTGTGTGTGATAACATGGTGAGTTGTGTGTGATAACATGGTGAGTTTGTGTGTGATAACATGGTGAGTTGTGTGTGTGATAACATGGTGAGTTGTGTGTGTGATAACATGGTGAGTTGTGTGTGTGATACATGGTGAGTTGTGTGTGATACATGGTGAGTTGTGTGTGATAACATGGGTGAGTTTGTGTGTGATAACATGGTGAGTTGTGTTGATTGGAGTTGTGTGTGATAACATGGGTGAGTTATGTGTGTGATAACATGGTGAGTTGTGTGTGATAACATGGTGAGTTGTGTGATAACATGGTGAGTTGTGTGTGATAACATGGTGAGTTGTGTGTGATAACATGGTGAGTTGTGTGTGATAACATGGGTGAGTTGTGTGTGTAACATGGGTGGAGTTGTGTGTGATAAATGGGTGAGTTGTGTTGATAACAGGGTGTGTGTGTGTATAACATGGTGAGTGTGGTGATAACATGTGAGTTGTGTGTGTATGTTGTAGTTGTGTTGTATAACATGGTGAGTGTGTGTGATAACTGGGTGAGTTGTGTGTTAAATGGGTGAAGTTGTGTGTGATACATGGTGAGTTTGTGTGATAACATGGGTGGTTGTGTGTTAAATGGTGAGTTTGTGTGTATAAATGGGTGAGTTGTGTGTGATAACTGGTGTTTGTGTGTGATAACGTGGTAGTTGTGTTGTGTTGGGTATGTTGTGTGTAAATGGTGAGTTGTGTGTGATAACATGGTGAGTTGGTGTGATAAAATGGTGAGTTGTGTGTGTAACATGTGGTTTGTGTGTAACATGGTGAGTTGTGTGATAACATGGGGAGTTGTGGTTAACATGGGTAGTTGTGTGTGATAACATGGTGAGTGTGGTGATAACATGGGTGAGTTGTGTGTAAATGGTGAGTTGTGTGTGATAACATGGGTGATTGTGTGTGATAACATGGGTGGTTGTGTGTGTAATGGGAGTTGTGGTGTTTAACATGGTGAGTTGTGTGTGTATAATGGTGAGTTGTGTGTTAATGGTGAGTTGTGTGTGATAACATGGGTGAGTGTGGTGATAAATGGTGAGTTGTGTGTTAACATGGTGAGTTGTGTGTGATAACATGGTGAGTTTGTGTGATAAACATGGTGAGTTGTGTGTGTGTAATATGGTTGAGTGTGTGTGTATGGGTATGGTGTGAGTAAATGGTGGTGTGAATGGTGAGTTGTGGTGTAAATGGGGGAGTTGTGTGTGATAACATGGTGAGTTGTGTGTGATATATGGTGAGTTGTGTGTGATAACATGGTGAGTTTGTGTGTACATGGTAGTTGTGGTATAACATGGTGAGTTTGTTGTGATAACATGGGAGTTGTGTGTGTAAAAGTTTGTGTGATAACATGGTGTGTTGTGATAAATGGGAGTTGTGGTGATAACATGGGTTGTGTGTGTGAAAATGGTGTTGTTGTGTATGTGTTGTGGTAATGTGAGTGTGTGTGATAACATGTGGTGTGTTGTGATGTGTTATAAATGGTGAGTTGTGTGATAATGGTTGAGTGTGTGTGTATAACATGGTGGTTGTGTGTGATAACATGGTGGTTGTGTGTGAAAATGGTTGTGTGTGTAACATGTGGGTTGTGTTATAACATGGTGAGTTGTGTGTGATAATGGGAGTGTGTGTGATAACATGGTGTTGTGTGTGATAATGGTGTTGTGTGATAACTGGTGAGTTTGTTGATAATGGTGAGTTGTTGTGATAACATGGTGGTTGTGTGTGATAACATGGTGAGTTGTGTGTGATAACATGGGTGAGTTGTTGTATAAAGGTGATTTGTTGTGATAAATGGGTGAGTTTGTGTGATAACATGGTGATGTGGTGTGATAACATGGAGTTGTGTGTGAAACATGGGTGAGTTGTGTGGATAACATGGTGATGTTGGTGTGTATATGTGTGATTGTGTGTGATAACATGGGTGAGTTGTGTAACTGGTTGTTGTGTGTGATAACATGGTGATGTGTGTGACATGGGAGTTGGTGTGATAAATGGGTTGTGTGTGATAACATGGTGAGTTGGTTGATAACATGGTGAGTTGTGTGTGATACATGTGAGTTGTGTTGATACTGAGTGTGGTGTAACATGAGTGTTGATAACAGGTAGTTGTGTGATAACATGGTGAGTTGTGTGATAAATGGTGAGTTGTGTGATAAATGGTGAGTTGTGTTGATAACATGGTGAGTTGTGTGTGATAACATGGGAGTTGTGTGATAACATGGTGTTTGTGTGATAACTGGGAGTTGTGTGTGTAACATGGTGAGTGTGTGTACAGGGAGTGGTGATAAGGTGAGTTGTGTGAAGGGTGTGTGTGTAAGAGTTGGTGTGTAAGGATTGTGTGTGTAACATGGTGTTGTGTGATACATGTGGTTGTGTGTGATAACATGTGAGTTGTGTGTGATAACTGGGTTGTGTGTGATAACAGGTGAGTTGTGTGTAACATGTGATTGTGTGATATGGGTGAGTGTGTGTGAAATGGTTGTGTTGATAACATGGTGAGTTGTGTGTGATAACATGGTGATTTGTGTGATAACAGTGGTTGTGTGATAACATGGTGATGTGTGTGATAACATGGTAGTTGTGTGATACATGGTGATTGTGTGTATAACAGGTGAGTGTGGTGATAACATGGTGAGTTGTGTGTAACATGGTGAGTTGTGTGTGATAACATGGTGTTTGGTGATAAATGGGTGTGTGTGATAACATGGTGAGTTGTGTGTGATAACTGGTAGTTGTTGTGTAAATGGTAGTTGTGTGTGATAACATGGGAGTTGTGTGTGATAACATGGTGAGTTGTGTGTGATAACATAGGGTGAAAGTGTTGTGTGATAACATGGTGAGTTGTGTTGATAACATGGTGAGTTGTGTGTGATAACATGGGTGAGTTTGTGTGATAACATGGTGAGTTGTGTGTGATAACATGGAGGTGGTAAATGGTGATGTGTGTGATACTGGTGAGTTGTGTGTGATAACATGGTGAGTTGTGTGGATAACATGGTGAGTTTGTGTGATACATGGTGAGTTGTGTGTGATAACATGGTGAGTTGTGTGTGATAACATGGTGAGTTGTGTGTGATAACATGGTGAGTGTGTGTTAACATGGTGAGTTGTGTGTGATAACATGTGAGTTTGTGTGATAACATGGTGATTGTGTGTGTAACATGTGAGTTGTGTGTGAAACATGGTGATTGTTGTGAAACATGTGAGTTGTGTGTGATAACATGTGATTGTGTGTGATAACATGGTGATTTGTGTGATAACATGGTGAGTTGTGGATTGGTTTGTGGAAACATGTGAGTTGTGTGATAAATGGAGTTGTGTGTGATAACATGGTGATTGTGTGTGATAACTGGTAGTTGGTGTGATAACATGGGAGTGTGTGGATAAATGGTGAGTGTGTGTGATACATGGTAGTTGTGTGAAACATGGTGTTGTGTTGTAACAGGTAGTTGTGTTGAAACATGGAGTTGTGGTGATAATGGTGAGTTGTGTGATAACAATTTGTGTATACATGAGTTGTGTGATAACAGGTGAGTTGTGTGTATAACATGGTGAGTTGTGTGTGAAACTGGAGTTGTGTGTGATAACAGTGAGTTGGTGTGATACATGTGAGTGTGTGTGATAACATGTGAGTGTGTGTGTAACTGGTGATGTGGTTAACATGGTGTTGTGTGATAACATGGTGATTGTGTGGATAATGTGATTGTGTGATAACAATGGGTGTGTGTAACATGTGAGTTGTGTGTGATAACATGGTGATTGTGTGTGATAACTGGTGATTGTGGTGATAACTGGAGTTGTGTGATAACATGGTAGTTGTGTGTGATAACATGTGAGTTGTGGGATAACATGGGGTTGTGTGTGATAATGGTGAGTTGTGTGTGATAACATGTGAGTTGTGTGTGATAACTGGTGATGTGTGTGATAACATGGTGTGTGTGTGAAACATGGTGAGTTGTGTGATAACATGTGATTGTTGTGTAACATGGTGAGTTGTGTGTGAAACATGGGTGAGTGTGTGTGATAACATGGTGAGTTGTGTTGATAACATGTGTTGTGTGATAACATGGTGAGTTGTGTGAAACATGGTAGTGTGTGATAACAGGTGAGTTGTGGTGATAACATGGGAGTTTGTGTGATAACTGTGTGTGTGGATAACATGGTGAGTTGGTGTGATAACATGGGTGAGTTGTGTGTGAACATGGGAGTTGTGTGTGTAACAGTGAGTTTGGTGATAACAGGGGTTGTGTGTGAAACATGTGAGTTGTGTGTGATAACATGGTGAGTTGTGTGTGATAACATGGGTGAGTTGTGTGTGATAACATGGTGAGTTGTGTGTGATAACATGGGTGAGTTGTGTGTGATAACATGGTGAGTGTGTGTGTGATAACATGGTGAGTTTGTGTGTGATAACAGGTGAGTTGTGTGTGATAACATGTGATTGTGTGATAACTGTGATTGTGTGATAACATGGGTGAGTTGTGTGTGATAACATGGTGAGTTGTGTGTGATAACATGGTGTGGAAATGGTGTGTGTGTGATAACATGGTGAGTTGTGTGTGAAACATGGGTGAGTTGTGTGTGATAACATGGTGAGTTGTGTGTGTGATAACATGGTGAGTTGTGTGTGATAACATGGTGAGTTGTGTGTGATAACATGGTGATTGTGTGGATAACATGGTGAGTTGTGTGTGATAACATGGTGAGTTGTGTGTGATAACATGGGTGAGTTGTGTGTGATAACATGGTGAGTTGTGTGTGATAACATGGGTGAGTTGTGTGTGATAACATGGTGAGTTGTGTGTGATAACATGGGTGAGTTGTGTGTGATAACATGGTGAGTTGTGTGTGGGATAACATGGGTGGTTTGTGTGTGATAACTGAGTGTGAGTTGTGTGTGATAACATGGTGAGTTGTGTGTGATAACATGGTGAGTTGTGTGTGATAACATGTGAGTGTGTGTGATAACATGGGTAGTTGTGTTGATAACATGGGTGAGTTGTGTGTGATAACATGGTGAGTTGTGTGTGATAACATGGTGAGTTGTGTGTGATAACATGGTGAGTTGTGTGTGATAACATGGATGAGTTGTGTGTGATAACATGGTGAGTTGATGTGTTGATAACATGGTGAGTGTGTGTGATAACATGGTGAGTTGTGTGTGATAACATGGTGAAGTTGTGGTGATAACATGGTGAGTTGTGTGTGATAACATGGGTGAGTTGTGTGTGATAACATGGTGATGTGTGTGATAACATGGTGAGTTGTGTGTGATAACATGGTAGATTGTGTGTGATAACATGGTGAGTTGTGTGTGATAACATGGTGAGTTGTGTGTGTGATAACATGGTGAGTTGGTATGTGTTGATAACATGGTGAGTTGTGTGTGATAACAGGTGAGTTGTGTGTGATAACATGGGTGAGTTGTGTGTGATAACATGGTGAGTTGTGTGTGATAACATGGTGAGTTGTGTGTGATAAATGGTGAGTTGTGTGTGATAACATGGGTGAGTTGTGTGTGATAACATGTGAGTGTAGTGAGATAAACTGGTGATGTGTGTGATAACATGGTGAGTTGTGTGTGATAACATGGTGAGTTGTGTGTGATAACATGGTGAGTTGTGTGTGATAACATGGTGAGTTGTGTGTGATAACATGGTGAGTTGTGTGTGATAACATGGTGAGTTGTGTGTGTGATAACATGGTGAGTTGTGTGTGATAACATGGTGAGTTGTGTGTGATAACATGGTGAGTTGTGTGTAACCACAGACAGGTGTACAATGTACTGTGAACATAAAGCTCTGTACACATGTACTGTGAACATAAAGCTCTGTACAATGTACTGTGAACATGAAGCTCTGTACACAGATACTGTAAACATGAAGCTCTGTACACATGTACTGTAAACATGAAGCTCTGTACACATGTACTGTAAACATGAAGCTCTGTACACATGTACTGTGAACATAAAGCTCTGTACACATGTACTGTAAACATTAAGCTCTGTACACATGTACTGTGAACATAAAGCTCTGTAACATGTACTGTGAACATAAAGCTCTGTACACATGTACTGTGAACATAAAGCTCTGTACACATGTACTGTAAACATGAAGCTCTGTACACATGTACTGTAAACATGAAGCTCTGTACACATGTACTGTAAACATGAAGCTCTGTACACATGTACTGTGAACATAAAGCTCTGTACACATGTACTGTAAACATAAAGCTTGTACACATGTACTGTGAACATAAAGCTCTGTACACATGTACTGTGAACATAAAGCTCTGTACACATGTACTGTGAACATGAAGCTCTGTACACATGTACTGTAAACATGAAGCTCTGTACACATGTACTGTGAACATAAAGCTCTGTACACATGTACTGTGAACATAAAGCTCTGTACACATGTACTGTGAACATAAAGGTATCTGTACACGGATACTGTGAACATAAAGCTCTGTACACAAGTAAAACTGTGTTTTGCTGCAGACTTTGGCTAGTGACAAATTTTGTTATGTTGGGTATTTAATGTGTGCGAGTGCGTCCTACGCATGGGACCCATTTATTGTCTGATCCGAAAACCCTGTACCATGGTAAATTTCACATGATAAATCCGTTTTGACAAATAAAAAAAACCCCAGAAATTGCAATGCAAACAATGATGATTGTTATGTCAGGACGTAAATATGACGAACACGGCAACATGAAGGATTGGTGGAGTCCTCAGTCGTCACAGGCTTTCCAGGATCGCTCACAGTGTATGGTACAGCAGTATTCCAACTACTCTTTCAACGGAGTTCATGTGAGTGTTGTGCTGTATGGTAAAATACAGACCTTTGTACTGCATGATTGGACACTTGAAAATTCCATTGCACACATTTTTAGTGTTCTTTTATGCAAATCAGATTTGATACAGTTCAGGTAGTTGTTGTATTTCTTTGCTGGGCAGAGTCAAGGAAAAGAGAGATAGGACACACATGCGCACTTACCACAAACATTCACACACACATACACACTCACACACGCACAGTGTACAGTTGTGTCACACGAGCGAAAGGCAAACACACACACACACACACACACACACACACACACAGATGGCATGTCCATACATATAGTGTACAATTGTGTCACACGAGCGCACGCACACACACACACACGCGCGCACACACACACACACACACACACACATGCAAACCTCTACATAAACACACACACACACACACACACACACACACACACACACACACACACACACACACACAAACACACACACAGATGGCATGTCCATACACATAGTGTACAATTTTGTCACACGAGCGCACGCACACACACACACTACACACACACACACACACACACACACACACACACACACACACACACACACATACAGATCTACACCATACACAACACTGTCTGTGCCATGTTTATATAACATACAGTTATGTGACATACACACACACAACAACACTATCTGTGTCATGTTTTTAAAACATACAGTTATGTGACATACACACAACACTATCTGTGCCATGTTTTTATAACATACAGTTATGTGACATACACACACACACAAACTATCTGTGTCATGTTTTTATAACATACAGTTATGTGACATACACATACACAACACTATCTGTGCCATGTTTTTATAACATACAGTTATGTGACATACACATACACAACACTATCTGTGTCATGTTTTTATAACATACAGTTATGTGACATACACACATACACAACACTGTCTGTGCCATGTTTTTATAACATACAGTTATGTGACATACACATACACAACACTATCTGTGCCATGTTTTTATAACATACAGTTATGTGACATACACACATACACAACACTGTCTGTGCCATGTTTTTATAACATACAGTTATGTGACACACATACATACACAACACTGTCTGTGCCATGTTTTTATAACATACAGTTATGTGACATACACACATACACATACACAACACTGTCTGTGCCATGTTTTTATAACATACAGTTATGTGACATACACACACACATACACAACACTATCTGTGCCATGTTTTTATAACATACAGTTATGTGACATACACACATACATACACAACACTATCTGTGCCATGTTTTTATAACATACAGTTATGTGACATACATACATACACAACACTGTCTGTGCCATGTTTTTATAACATACAGTTATGTGACATACATACATACACAACACTGTCTGTGCCATGTTTTTATAACATACAGTTATGTGACACACACATACATACACAACACTATCTGTGCCATGTTTTTATAACATACAGTTATGTGACATACACACATACATACACAACACTATCTGTGCCATGTTTTTATAACATACAGTTATGTGACATACACACATACACATACACAACACTGTCTGTGCCATGTTTTTATAACATACAGTTATGTGACATACACACATACACATACACAACACTATCTGTGCCATGTTTTTATAACATACAGTTATGTGACATACATACATACACAACACTGTCTGTGCCATGTTTTTATAACATACAGTTATGTGACATACACACACACATACACAACACTGTCTGTGCCATGTTTTTATAACATACAGTTATGTGACATACATACATACACAACACTATCTGTGCCATGTTTTTATAACATACAGTTATGTGACATACATACATACACAACACTGTCTGTGCCATGTTTTTATAACATACAGTTATGTGACATACACATACACAACACTATCTGTGCCATGTTTTTATAACATACAGTTATGTGACACACATACATACACAACACTGTCTGTGCCATGTTTTTATAACATACAGTTATGTGACATACACATACATACACAACACTATCTGTGCCATGTTTTTATAACATACAGTTATGTGACATACACACATACACATACACAACACTGTCTGTGCCATGTTTTTTAAACATACAGTTATGTGACATACACACACACATACACAACACTATCTGTGCCATGTTTTTATAACATACAGTTATGTGACATACACACATACATACACAACACTATCTGTGCCATGTTTTTATAACATACAGTTATGTGACATACACACATACATACACAACACTATCTGTGCCATGTTTTTATAACATACAGTTATGTGACATACACACATACACATACACAACACTGTCTGTGCCATGTTTTTATAACATACAGTTATGTGACATACATACATACACAACACTGTCTGTGCCATGTTTTTATAACATACAGTTATGTGACATACACACACACATACACAACACTGTCTGTGCCATGTTTTTATAACATACAGTTATGTGACATACATACATACACAACACTATCTGTGCCATGTTTTTATAACATACAGTTATGTGACATACATACATACACAACACTGTCTGTGCCATGTTTTTATAACATACAGTTATGTGACATACACATACATACACAACACTGTCTGTGCCATGTTTTTATAACATACAGTTATGTGACATACACACATACACAACACACACTGTCTGTGCCATGTTTTTATAACATACAGTTATGTGACATACACACACACACAACACTATCTGTGTCATGTTTTTATAACATACAGTTATGTGACATACACACATACACAACACTGTCTGTGCCATGTTTTTATAACATACAGTTATGTGACATACACACATACATACACAACACTGTCTGTGCCATGTTTTTATAACATACAGTTATGTGACATAACACATACAATACACAACACTGTCTGTGCCATGTTTTTATAACATACAGTTATGTGACATACACATACACAACACACATATCTGTGCCATGTTTTTATAACATACAGTTATGTGACATACACACAAACATACACAACACTTCTGTGCCATGTTTTTATAACATACAGTTATGTGACACACAACACAAACCTGATTTTAAACAACATAGTGACCACAAACACTACTTTGTCATAGTTTTTATAACATACAGTTATGTGACACACACATACACATAACACTATCTGTGTCATGTTTTTATAACATACAGTTATGTGACACACACACATACACATACAAACACTTCTGTGTCATGTTTTTATAACATACAGTTATGTGACACACACATACACAACACTGTCTGTGCCATGTTTTTATAACATACAGTTATGTGACATACACATACACAACACTATCTGTGTCATGTTTTTATAACATACAGTTATGTGACATACACAACACTATCTGTGTCATGTGTTCATGGCATTGGTTTTTGTCTGCCATGCACCAGTTGAACGGAAACTACTCTCTGTCGGAGAACATAGCAGACAATGGAGGCCTTAAGCTGGGCTACGCTGCCTACCTCCACGAGGTGAAGAAGGATCAGGGGAGTGAACCCAAACTGCCTGCACTGGATCTGTCTCCGGAACAACTCTTCTTCGTGGGCTTTGCTCAGGTATAATATTGTTGTCTTTATTGTTGCAACACTGAGTGTCTTTGCTGTCTTTATTAATAGTTCAGGTATTATTTTTTCCTATCATTTTTGTGCAATTATTCTGTTTTTTGTTTTTGCATGACAAAGGCCAGTTGGCTGAAATTTGTTGTTTGTTTTGTCTTGTCTTGTCTTGTCTTGTCTTGTCTTGTCATGTGTTGTATTGTCTTGTTATATCGAAGTGTGTTTTGATTCCTTTGTGTGTTGTGTATTACTGATCTTTTGTAAAGTCACTTGAAGTGGGTATTTCTTACCCAATCAGGCTATGTGTATGCATGTTTGTCTTTAAAATTTGTTTTGTATTTGTATATATGTGTGCTATGTGTATGCATATATCTGTATGTCTGTAAAATGTGTTTTGTGTTTGTACATGTGGGCTATGTGTATGCATGTATCTGTATGTGTTTAAAATGTTTTGTATTTGTATATATGTGGGCTATGTGTATGTACATGTGGGCTATGTGTATGTACATGTGGGCTATGTGTATGTACATGTGGGCTATGTGTATGTACATGTGGGCTATTAGTGTATGGATTGATTACATGTGGGCTATGTGTTGTATGTGTTAAATGTGGTATTGTGTTTGTTACATGTGGGCTATGTGTATGTACATGTGGGCTATGTGTATGCATATATCTGCATGTCTTTAAAATGTGTTTTGTGTTTGTATAATGTGGGCTATGTATTTGTACATGTGGGCTATGTGTATGCATATATCTGTATGTGTTTAAAATGTGTTTTGTATTTGTATACATGTGGGCTATGTATTTGTACATGTGGGCTATGTGTATGCATATAATCTGTATGTATTTAAAATTGTTTGTTGTTCATGTGGCTGTTTTGTACATGTGGGCTATGTGTATCATATATCTGTATGTGTTTAAAATGTGTTTTGTATTTGTAACATGTGGGCTATGTTATGTACATGTGGGCTATGTGTATGTACATGTGGGTTGTGTGTATTGTACATGTGGGCTATGTGTTTGTACATGTGGGTATGTGTTTGCATATGAGCTTATGTTTTAAATGTGTATTGTGTTTGTTAATGTGGCTATGTGTTATACAATGTGGCTATGTGTTTTAAATGTGGCTTTGTTTTGTACATGTGGCTATGTGTTTGTACATGTGGGCTATGTGTTTGTACATGTGGGCTATGTGTTTGTACATGTGGGCTAGTGTTGATTTTGTTTTAAAAAGTGGCTTTGTATTGTACATGTGGGCTATGTGTTTGTACATGTGGGCTATGTGTTTGTACATTGGGCTATGTGTTTGTACATGTGGGCTATGTGTTTGTACATGTGGGCTATGTGTATGTACATGTGGGCTATGTGTATGCATATATCTATGTGTTTAAAATGTGTTTTGTGTTTGTACATTGGGCTATGTGTATGTACATGTGAGCTATGTGTTTGTACATTGGGCTATGTGTTATGTACATGTGGGCTATGTGTATGTACATGTGAGCTATGTGTTTGTACTTTTGGCTTAATGTGTTTGTTTACATTGGGCTATGTGTATGTACATGTGGGCTATGTGTATGTACATTGGGCTATTGTGTTTGTACATGTGGGCTATGTGTATTGTACATGTGGGCTATGTGTTTGTACATGTGGGCTATGTGTATGTATATGTGTATGTGTTTAAAATGTGTTTGTGTATTGTACATGTGGGCTATGTGTTTGTACATGTGGGCTATGTGTTTGTACATGTGGGCTATGTGTATGTACATGTGGGCTATGTGTATGTACATGTGGGCTATGTGTTGTACATGTGGGCTATGTGTTTGTACATGTGGGCTATGAGTTTGTACATGTGGGCTATGTGTTTGTACATGTGGGCTATGTGTACATGTGGGCTATGTGTTTGTACATGTGGGCTATGTGTTTGTACATGTGGGCTGTGTGTATGTACATGTGGGCTATGTGTTTGTATATGTGGGCTGTGTGTATGTACATGTGGGCTATGTGTTTGTACATGTGGGCTATGTGTATGTACATGTGGGCTATGTGTTTGTACATGTGGGCTATGTGTATGTACATGTGGGCTATGTGTTTGTACATGTGGGCTATGTTTGTACATGTGGGCTATGTGTACACGTGGGCTATTTGTTTGTACACGTGGGCTATGTGTTTGTACATGTGGACTATGTGTATGTACATGTGGGCTGTGTGTATGTACATGTGGGCTGTGTGTATGTACATGTGGGCTGTGTGTATGTACATGTGGGCTATGTGTTTGTACATGTGGGCTATGTGTATGTACATGTGGGCTGTGTGTATGTACATGTGGGCTATGTGTTTGTACATGTGGGCTATGTGTTTGTACATGTGGGCTATGTGTTTGTATATGTGGGCTATGTGTTTGTACATGTGGGCTATGTGTTTGTATATGTGTGTTTTCAGATCTGGTGTGCCCATTACACTCCAGAGTACGCTGTGAATGTCATCAGGACTGATCAACACGCCATTTCTATGTTTAGGTAAGTACCAACAAACACTGCTTTTGTGATTAGTGCTGAATAACCACTTCACCCTGTTGGGATGTTGGGGGCTCTTTCAGTATAGATAGTATCCCCACCTACTGGAAGTTTTGTGCTCTAAAATTCCACTTTTCTGTCACTCTCTTGGTTTCTGCCCTGCTCCTTTGCTTTCTGTCATTTCTTCCTATCTTTTTCTGTTTTGCTGGTCCATTCACATATATGTGTTTGATAAAGTCTTACATACTTTCCCTTAGGATTGATAATTAGGTACATGTATTTAGTGCATTTTTGGCTGTACAGAAATGTGATGTGCAGACGGAATTGTAAACGATATAGGCCCGTGTGCATGTGTATGTTGTACTGTCTTATTGATGTTTATATCTGTAATCAAGATTGTTCTTTTATATCCCCTTGTGATAAAGTGGATGGAGTGGTCAACATCAGAGGCATATCCTGAGGTTATGTGCACGGATGGGTTGATATGAGTTCTGAATTTTCTTTTCCAACTGTTTTTTTTTTTTTCCTCCAGTGAGGTATGGTGTGACACAGGTTGATAAGTTCAAATACCTGGGAACGGTTATTTCATCAGACGGCAGATGTACATCAGAAATAGCTGGCAGAATCGGCCAAGCCAAAACAGCATTCAAGAAGATGACAAGCATTCTTACCAACAAATGCCTATCAGTGAACATCAGAAAGAGAGTCCTTGAATGTTATATAGAACCAATACTGTTGTACGGATGCGAGGCGTGGACAGTCAGCAAGCAAAGCCAGAGCAGGATCGAGGCAGCCGAAATGTGGTTTCTCAGAAGAATGTTGAGAGTTCCATGGACAGCATAGAAAACAAACGAGACAGTCTTGATGGAGGCAAACTCAAGTAGATCACTCATAAAGAAGATCAGGAAAAGACAAACGACATTTATAGGCCATTTTATGAGGAAGGGGGATTTGGAGCACCTGGTCACAACGGGAAAGCTGGAGGGAAAGAGAGCACCAGGTAGGCCCAGGGAGAGAATGCTGGACGGACTTGCAGAGTGGCTGGGGTTAAGGAGGGTGGGGGAGATGCTGGGGGGCTGGGGGCAGCGAGAGATAGAGATGGTTGGAAGTCCATGGTCGCCAACGCCATGCGGCAGGGCACCTGATGATGATGATGATGATGATGATGATGATGATGATGATGATGATGATGATGATGATGATGATGATGACCCTGATATGGCTGTGTGCTGTCGGCTGGGCTTTAAGCAACAACAACGGTACATAACCACTCTCCATCTTAACTTCATGTCATTAGCCACAGTCAGACAAAGCAAAAGGCCTGTACAGTGATGCTTGTTGTGTATGGACACTGTTTTAGTCATTGTACAGTGATACTTGTTGTGTATGGACACTGTTTTAGTCATTGTTTGTACAGTGATGCTTGTTGTGTATGGACACTGTTTTAGTCATTGTTTGTACAGTGATGCTTGTTGTGTATGGACACTGTTTTAGTCATTGTACAGTGATGCTTGTTGTGTATGGACACTGTTTTAGTCATTGTACAGTGATGCTTGTTGTGTATGGACACTGTTTTAGTCATTGTACAGTGATACTTGTTGTGTATGGACACTGTTTTAGTCATTGTACAGTGATGTTTGTTGTGTATGGACACTGTTTTAGTCATTGTACAGTGATACTTGTTGTGTATGGACACTGTTTTAGTCATTGTTTGTACAGTGATGCTTGTTGTGTATGGACACTGTTTTAGTCATTGTACAGTGATACTTGTTGTGTATGGACACTGTTTTAGTCATTGTTTGTACAGTGATACTTGTTGTGTATGGACACTGTTTTAGTCATTGTACAGTGATACTTGTTGTGTATGGACACTGTTTTAGTCATTGTACAGTGATGCTTGTTGTGTATGGACACTGTTTTAGTCATTGTTTGTACAGTGATACTTGTTGTGTATGGACACTGTTTTAGTCATTGTACAGTGATACTTGTTGTGTATGGACACTGTTTTAGTCATTGTACAGTGATGCTTGTTGTGTATGGACACTGTTTTAGTCATTGTACAGTGATACTTGTTGTGTATGGACACTGTTTTAGTCATTGTTTGTACAGTGATACTTGTTGTGTATGGACACTGTTTTAGTCATTGTTTGTACAGTGATACTTGTTGTGTATGGACACTGTTTTAGTCATTGTACAGTGATGCTTGTTGTGTATGGACACTGTTTTAGTCATTGTACAGTGATACTTGTTGTGTATGGACACTGTTTTAGTCATTGTTTGTACAGTGATACTTGTTGTGTATGGACACTGTTTTAGTCATTGTACAGTGATACTTGTTGTGTATGGACACTGTTTTAGTCATTGTACAGTGATACTTGTTGTGTATGGACACTGTTTTAGTCATTGTACAGTGATGCTTGTTGTGTATGGACACTGTTTTAGTCATTGTACAGTGATACTTGTTGTGTATGGACACTGTTTTAGTCATTGTTTGTACAGTGATACTTGTTGTGTATGGACACTGTTTTAGTCATTGTACAGTGATACTTGTTGTGTATGGACACTGTTTTAGTCATTGTTACAGTGATACTTGTTGTGTATGGACACTGTTTTAGTCATTGTTTGTACAGTGATAGCTTGTTGTGTATGGACACTGTTTTGTCATTTGACAGTGATACTTGTTGTGTATGGACACTGTTTTAGTCATTGTACAGTGATACTTGTTGTGTATGGACACTGTTTTAGTCTTGTACAGTGATCTTGTTGTGTATGGACACTGTTTTAGTCATTGTACAGTGATACTTGTTGTGTATGGACACTGTTTTAGTCATTGTTTGTACATGAACTGTTGTGTATGACACTGTTTTAGTCATGTACATGATCTATTTTGTGTAGGACACTGTTTTAGTCATTTGTACAGTGATCTTGTTGTGTATGGACACTGTTTTAGATATTTTGTACGTAGACTGTTTTGTATGACACTGTTTTAGCATTGTTTGTACAGTGATACTTGTTGTGTATGGACACTGTTTTAGTCATTGTACAGTGATCTTGTTGTGTATGGACATGTTTTAGTCATTGTACAGTGATACTTGTTGTGTATGGACACTGTTTTAGTCAATTTTGTTACAGTGATACTTGTTGTTGTATGGACACTGTTTTAGTCATGTGTACAGTGATACTTGTTGTGTAGGACACTGTTTTAGTCATTGTTTGTACAGTGATACTTGTTGTGTATGGACACTGTTTTAGTCATTGTACAGTGATACTTGTTGTGTATGGACACTGTTTTAGTCATTTGTACAGTGATACTGTTGTTATGGACACTGTTTTAGTCATTGTACAGTGATACTTGTTGTGTATGGACACTGTTTTAGTCATTGGTACAGTGATCTTGTTGTGTATGGACACTGTTTTAGTCATTGTACAGTGATACTTGTTGTGTATGGACACTGTTTTAGTCATTGTACAGTGATACTTGTTGTGTATGGCACTGTTTTAGTCATTGTTTGTACAGTGATACTGTTGTGTAGGACACTGTTTTAGTCATTTTGTACAGTGATACTTGTTGTGTATGGACACTGTTTTAGTCATGTTTACAGTGATACTTGTTGTGTATGGACACTGTTTTAGTCATTGTACAGTGATACTTGTTGTGTATGGACACTGTTTTAGTCATTGTTTGTACAGGATACTGTTGTGTATGGACACTGTTTTAGCATTGACGACTTGTGTGAGACACGTTAGTCATGTACGGATTTGTGTAGGACACTTTTAGCTTGTCAGTGATCTTGTGATGAACTGTTGTCAGTATGACTGTTGTGTTGGACATGTTTTAGTCATTGTACATGCTGTGGTATGCACTGTTAGTCATGTACTGATATGTTGGTAGAATGTTAGTCGACAGGATGTTTGTGGCACGTTATTTACGTGTCTGTTGTGACTTTTGTCTTGTCATGATACTGTGGTATGACACGTTATCATTGTACTGATACTTGTGTGTATGGACATGTTTTAGTTTGTACAGGAATTGTTGTGTATGCATGTTTAGTCATTGTACTGATCTGTTGTGTATGACAGTTTTATCATGTCAGTGACTGTTGTGTAGGACACTGTTTTAGCATTTACAGTGTACTGTTGTGTATGGAACTGTTAGTCATTGTACATGATTTGTTGTGTATGACACTGTTAGTCATTTACATAACTTGTTGTGTAGGACACTGTTATCATTGTCATGATTGTTGTGTATGACATGTTATCATTGGACAGGATCTTGTTATGACATGTTTTTCATTGTACAGTGAATTTGTTAGCATGTTAGTTGAGTGTTTGTTGTATGACTGTTTTGTATTAAGGTCTGTTTAGCATTTAGTCTTTATTTGTGTGTTGAGTTATTTCTGTCTGTTGTTGGACAGTTGTTTGTATGTGTTGGAGACTGTTGCTGTTGATGTTTTTGCAGTGTCGTTGAGGATATTTAGCATTTAGAATGTGTACTGTTATGTACATGTTGTATGCCTGTTAGTCATGTACTAACTGTTGTTTGAATGTTTACAGACATATACTTGGTTGATTTAGCTTGTTTGTATTTGTTAGACTGTTATCTTGTCTACTGTGTATGAGTTGTACATATACTGTTGTTGCACTGTTTAGCATGATGTGTTGTGTATGGACTGTTATATTACAGCTGTTTGTTACAGTTGTGAATGATGTTTTGATTTTTATCATTGTTGATATTGTTATGACGTTTAGATTGAATGAATTGTTGTTGACAGTTGTATACATTTTGTATCACTGTTTTGTCATTGTTCATGTACTGTGTGTATACACTGTTTAGTCATTGTCAGGTCTGTGGTATGACTGTTTTATATGTACAGGATTGTTGTGTTGGACACTTTTAGTCATTGACATGATCTGTTGTTATGACATGTTTGTCAGTACATGATACTTGTGGTTGGACACTGTTAGTATTGTAAGGATTGTTGTATGGACACTGTTAGTCATGTACAGTATTTGTTGGTATGGATGTTTTGTCATTGACGTGATATGTGTATGGACACTGTTTAGTCATGTACTGATCTGTTGTATGACTGTTTAGTCATTGTTGTCGTGACTTGTTGTGTATGGACGTTTTGTCTGTACAGTATACTGTGTGTATGGACTGTTTATGTACATGACTGTGAGGACATGTTTCTTGTAAGGATCTTGTTATGCATGTTTATTGTACGTGAATTTTGTGTGCACGTTTTAGTCTTGTACAGTGTATTGTTGGTTGACATGTTAGTCTGTACAGGATACTTTGTATGGACATGTTAGTCATTGTACTGATATTTTGTGTAGACATGTTTTAGTCATGTACGTGATGTTGTATGGACTGTTTAGTATGTCTGATCTTGTTGTGTTGGCTTTTTAGCTTGTACAGTGATCTGTTGTGTATGGACACTGTTTGTTTTACAGTGAATTGTGTTATGACACTGTTTTATCACTTTTTGGACATTTGTATGCGTGTTTGTATGACCTGTTGTCTTGTCGTGTATTGGTTATGCTGTTAGTATTACGTGATTGTTTGTTGGACATGTTTTTCATTGTAGTGATACTTGTTGTTTGCTGTTTTATTACAGGTTTGTTTGTATGGACACTGTTTTGTCATGTGACAGTGATCTGTTGTGTATGGACACTGTTTTAGTCATTGTACAGTGTACTGTTTGTATGGACTGTTGTATGTCGTGATATTGTTTGTATGGACAGGCATGTACAGATTTGTTTGAGGCATTTTGTCTTGTACATGATATGTGTGTATAATGTTAGTTTGAAGGATTTTTATGAATGTTTTGATGACAGAATTGTTTGCGTTTAGTCTGACATACTGTTGTGTAGACATGTTTAGCATTTAAATATGTTGTGTGACACGTTTTATCATGTACATGATACTGTGGTGGACTGTTTAGCATGTACAGTGATTGTTGTTTGGACACTGTTATCTTGTAGATACTGTTGTTATGAATGTTTTACATGACATGATACTTGTTGTGTGGACACTGTTTTGTATGTAATATTTGTTGTATGACACGTTTGTTGTACATGCTTGTTTGTATGAGTTGTGTACAGTGATTGTTATGACTGTTTCATTTGTACGTGACTTGTTGGTTGGACTGTTTTATATTGTACTGATTGTTGTATGGACGTTTTATCATTTACTATGTTTGTATGATGTTTTGTAGTTACAGATTTGTGTTTGGATTGATTACGGTATGTGGTAGACAGTTGTCTGTACATGTGTTATCAGTTTGTATGTCTGTATGTGTATGCAGTTTTAGTTTAGCTGTTTGTGAGTTGTGTATAATTGTGGAGTTAGCATTTACGTTTTGTGTGTGGACACTGTTATATTGTCGGTACTTGGCTGTTAGTTTACAGGATTTGTTGAACTGTTTTATAGAATACTTGTTGTGTATGGACACTGTTTTAGTCATTGTTTGTACAGTGATACTTGTTGTGTATGGACACTGTTTTAGTCATTGTACAGTGATACTTGTTGTGTATGGACACTGTTTTAGTCATTGTACAGTGATACTTGTTGTGTATGGACACTGTTTTAGTCATTGTACAGTGATACTTGTTGTGTATGGACACTGTTTTAGTCATTGTTTGTACAGTGATACTTGTTGTGTATGGACACTGTTTTAGTCATTGTTGTACAGTGATACTTGTTGTGTATGGACACTGTTTTAGTCATTGTTGTACAGTGATACTTGTTGTGTATGGACACTGTTTTAGTCATTTGTACAGTGATACTTGTTGTGTATGGACACTGTTTTAGTCATTGTTTGTACAGTGATACTTGTTGTGTATGGACACTGTTTTAGTCATTGTTTGTACAGTGATGCTTGTTGTGTATGGACACTGTTTTACTCATTGTTTGTACAGTGTAACATTAGTTTCCTGTCATGTGTATGTATGTGTGTGTGAGTGAGTGACACGAGCATATTGTTAGTGTCTGCAGTGAATCAGAGACGTGTGTGTATTATGTTACAGGGTTCTAGATGTGTCTGAAGTGACAGATTTGTGTCTGAAGTGACAGATTTATGTGTTTTATTATGTTAGTGTTCTAGATGTGTCTGAAGTGATGTGTGTATTATGTTACAGTGTTCTAGATGTGTCTGAAGTGACAGATTTATGTGTGTATTGTTTCAGGGTGTTAGGATCAGTGACCAACACACCTCAGTTTGCAGAAGCCTTCAGCTGTGATGCAGATTCTCCCCTCAATCCTGCACACAGGTGTCAGGTGTGGTAGACAGGGCGTGTCATACACACCTGTATGTGATGATGACATGACGTTCATGGAGGTACACCTGTATGGTATGGTGACTGGTTACACCTGTATGGTACAGTGATTGTTGTTCATGGGGACACGTCTGGATTTAGTTCAGGTGTGGTAGACATCACACACCTGTATGTTATGGTGATATGTTGTTCACAGGGACACCTGGATACAGTCTAGGTGTGATAGGGTGTCTGTCACATGCTTGTTTGGTATGGTGATATGTTGTTCATAGGGACACACCTGGATACAGTCCAGGTGTGATAGGGTGTCTGTCACATGCTTGTTTGGTATGGTGATATGTTGTTCATAGGGACACACCTGGATACAGTCCAGGTGTGATAGGGTGTCTGTCACATGCTTGTTTGGTATGGTGATGTGTTGTTCATGGGGACATACCTGGATACAGTTCACTGTGGATTCCTTCTTCATTATGATTTGGTGGTTGTGCCCTTCAGATAATGTGTGTGTCTGTGTGGTGCGTGTGTGTCTGTGTGTGACAGAAATGGAGGAGGCCTTTTGTCTGTTGGCATCAATCCATGGTTTGGTGCTCTCCTCCATCCCCACTGTCTCCTGTTGTGTGGTGTGGTGCGATGTGTGGTGTGGTGTGGTGTGGTGTGATGTGTCTGCAGCAGTCATGTCTTGATGCTGGTTGCTGGTGTGCATGTTTTGACACCATACTTTGATGCAATGATATGCAAAGATCATGGTGATGTATTATAGATGAATGACCGATGTGTGTTATGCTGAATGTATTATAGATGAATGACCCATGTGTGTTGTGCTGAATGTATTATAGATGAATGACCCATGTGTGCTATGTTGAGTGTATTATAGATGAATGACCCATGTGTGTTATGTCGAATAATGGATGCAAGTCACTGTGTGCCTTGAGTCTGTACAGAGATTAATGTGCATTTATTTATGTAGATGTGTACACATGTTGAGGGGTTGATGTCAATTTATTCAGGTGGATGTATACGCTTTTTCTAGGAATTGATGCGTATTTATTGAGGTAGTCGTATACAGGTGTTTAGTGGTTGATGTGTATTTATTGAGGTAGTTGTATACAGGTGTTTAGTGGTTGATGTGTATTTATTGAGGTAGTCGTATACAGGTGTTTAGTGGTTGATGTGTATTTATTGAGGTAGTCGTATACAGGGGTTTAGTGGTCGATGTGTATTTATTGAGGTAGTCGTATACAGGGGTTTAGTGGTTGATGTGTATTTATTGAGGTAGTCGTATACAGGGGTTTAGTGGTTGATGTGTATTTATTGAGGTAGTCGTATACAGGTGTTTAGTGGTTGATGTGTATTTATTGAGGTAGTCGTATACATGTGTTTAGTGATTGATGTGTATTTATTGAGGTAGTCATATACAGGTGTTTAGTGGTTGATGAGTATTTATTCATGTAAATGTGTACACTTGTTGAGATAGATCTCCGCACTTGAAGTCCATCTAAATATACAGTATTTATTTTGTTGATGATGACAGAGTACTGACAGTTGATGCTGTGTACACCATGGTGCCTGATGTACACAGATATACACTGTACACTGTACAACATTCCCCACACTGACAGTTGATGCTGTGTACACCATGGTCCCTGATGTACACAGATATACACTGTACACTGTACAACATTCCCCACATTGACAGTTAATGCTGTGTACACCATGGTGCCTCATGTACACAGATATACACTGTACACTGTACAACATTCCCCACACTGACAGTTGATGCTGTGTACACATGGTGCCTGATGTACACAGATATACACTGTACAACATTCCCCACACTGACAGTTGATGCTGTGTACACATGGTGCCTGATGTACACAGATATACACTGTACACTGTACAACATTCCCCACACTGACAGTTAATGCTGTGTACTCCATGGTGCCTCATGTACACAGATATACACTGTACACTGTACAACATTCCCCACATTGACAGTTAATGCTGTGTACACCATGGTGCTTCATGTACACAGATATACACTGTACACTGTACAACATTCCCCACATTGACAGTTAATGCTGTGTACACCATGGTGCTTCATGTACACAGATATACACTGTACACTGTACAACATTCCCCACACTGACAGTTGATGCTGTGTACACATGGTGCCTGATGTACACAGATATACACTGTACACTGTACAACATTCCCCACATTGACAGTTAATGCTGTGTACACCATGGTGCCTCATGTACACAGATATACACTGTACACTGTACAACATTCCCCACACTGACAGTTAATGCTGTGTACACCATGGTGCCTGATGTACACAGATGTACACTGTACAACATTCCCCACACTGACAGTTAATGCTGTGTACACCATGGTGCCTGATGTACACAGATATACACTGTACACTGTACAACATTCCCCACACTGACAGTTAATGCTGTGTACTCCATGGTGCCTGATGTACACAGATATACACTGTACACTGTACAACATTCCCCACACTGACAGTTGATGCTGTGTACACCATGGTGCCTGATGTACACAGATATACACTGTACACTGTACAACATTCCCCACACTGACAGTTGATGCTGTGTACACCATGGTGCCTGATGTACACAGATATACACTGTACACTGTACAACATTCCCCACACTGACAGTTGATGCTGTGTACACCATGGTGCCTGATGTACACAGATATACACTGTACACTGTACAACATTCCCCACACTGACAGTTGATGCTGTGTACACCATGGTGCCTGATGTACACAGATATACACTGTACACTGTACAACATTCCCCACACTGACAGTTAATGCTGTGTACTCCATGGTGCCTGATGTACACAGATATACACTGTACACTGTACAACATTCCCCACACTGACAGTTGATGCTGTGTACACCATGGTGCCTGATGTACACAGATGTACACTGTACAACATTCCCCACACTGACAGTTGATGCTGTGTACACCATGGTGCCTGATGTACACAGATATACACTGTACACTGTACAACATTCCCCACACTGACAGTTGATGCTGTGTACACATGGTGCCTGATGTACACAGATATACACTGTACACTGTACAACATTCCCCACACTGACAGTTAATGCTGTGTACACATGGTGCCTGATGTACACAGATAAAACACTGTGTATACAGTGTATTCCCACAGCGACATGATCTCGTGTTTTGTGGAACAGTCTGAAATCATCATGATGTTGTGGAACAGTCTGAAATCATCATGATGTTGTGGAACAGTCTGAAATCATCATGATGTTGTGGAACAGTCTGAAATCAAGATGATCTTGTGCCCTAGGCCAGATGACATGGACCATGTGAGTGACACTGTGTGATGTGTGTTTGGTGTGGACACGTGTGTCACTGTGTGATGGTGTTTGGTGTGGACACATGTGTCACTGTGTGATGTGTGTTTGGTGTGGACACGTGTGTCACTGTGTGATGTGTGTTTGGTGTGGACACATGTGACACTGTGTGATGTGTGTTTGGTGTGGACATGTGTGTCACTGTGTGTTTGGTGTGACACTGTGTGATGGTGTTTGGTGTGGACACGTGTGTCACTGTGTGATGTGTGTTTGGTGTGGACACGTGTGTGATGTGTTTGGTGTGGACACGTGTGTCACTGTGTTTGGTGTGGACACATGTGACACTGTGTGATGTGTGTTTGGTGTGGACACATGTGTCACTGTGTGATGTGTGTTTGGTGTGGACATGTGTGTCACTGTGTGATGGTGTTTGGTGTGTGGACACATGTGTCACTGTGTGATGTGTGTTTGGTGTGGACACGTGTGTGATGTGTGTTTGGTGTGGACACATGTGTGATGTGTGTTTGGTGTGGACACATGTGTCACTGTGTGATGTGTGTTTGGTGTGGACACGTGTGTGTTTGGTGTGGACACGTGTGTCACTGTGTGATCGTGTTTGGTGTGGACACATGTGTCACTGTGTGATGGTGTTTGGTGTGGACACGTGTGTGATGGTGTTTGGTGTGGACACATGTGTCACTGTGTGATGTGTGTTTGGTGTGGACACTGTGTGATGGTGTTTGGTGTGGACACGTGTGTCACTGTGTGTTTGGTGTGGACACGTGTGTCAGTGTGTGATGTGTTTGGTGTGGACACGTGTGTCACTGTATTTGGTGTGGACACATGTGACACTGTGTGATGTGTGTTTGGTGTGGACACGTGTGTCACTGTGTGATGTGTGTTTGGTGTGGACACGTGTGTCACTGTGTGATGGTGTTTGGTGTGGACACGTGTGTCACTGTGTGATGGTGTTTGGTGTGGACACATGTGTCACTGTGTGATGTGTGTTTGGTGTGGACACGTATGTGGTGTGTGTTTGGTGTGGACACATGTGTCACTGTGTGATGTGTGTTTGGTGTGGACACATGTGTCACTGTGTGTTTGGTGTGGACATGTGTGATGTGTGTTTGGTGTGGACACATGTGTCACTGTGTGATGTGTGTTTGGTGTGGACATGTGACACTGTGTGATGTGTGTTTGGTGTGGACATGTGTGACACTGTGTGGTGTGTGTTTGGTGTGGACACATGTGTGTCACTGTGTGATGTGTGTTTGGTGTGGACACATGTGTCACTGTGTGATGTGTGTTTGGTGTGGACACGTGTGTCACTGTGTGATGTGTGTTTGGTGTGGACACGTGTGTCACTGTGTGATGTGTGTTTGGTGTGGACACGTGTGTCACTGTGTTTGGTGTGGACACGTGTGTCACTGTGTGATGTGTGTTTGGTGTGGACACGTGTGTCACTGTGTGATGCGTGTTTGGTGTTAACACATGTGTGTCACTGTGTGATGTGTGTTTGGTGTGGACCCGTGATGTGTGTTTGGTGTGGACACATGTGATGTGTGTTTGGTGTGGACACATGTGATGTGTGTTTGGTGTGGACACGCGTGTCCAAAACCAGATGACATGGGTCATGTCAGTGACACTACTGTGATAAATACTGGATCTTAATGGAATCTTACGTACATGTATATTGTGTACATGTACAACCAAACCATCACACCTAACGCATAGCGTGCCCCTGATACTCTGAGATGGATGAATGATACAGAAATATATATTGGCAGTGGAAACAAGTATTGCTAGGGAGGTGGAATCACAAAGTTCTCTTGCTTTCTGTGTGTGATGTGATCCAAAATGACGCATGACGTTCAACACATAGCTGTATAACTCAGACCATACAAGATAGCACACATTTGTCATCATTATGTGTGTCCTATGGAGTGTGTGACCAGAAACAGTACAAACTGGATTATTTGTCATCATTATGCTGTGTGTGTCTTATGGATTGTACAACCTGAAACAGTATAATCCAGAATATTTGTGATCATTATGTTGTGTGTGTCCTATGGATTTTATAACCTGAAACAGTATAATCCAGAATATTTGTAATCATGTTGTATGTGACCTATGGATTGTGTGACCAGAAACAGTATAATCCATATTGTTTGTTATCATTATGTCATGTGTGTTCTATGGACTATGACCAGAAAAGTGTAAACTGGATTATTTGTCATCATTGTTATGTGTCCTATGGATTGTGTGACCAGAAACAGTATAATCCATATTGTTTGTTATCATTATGTCATGTGTGTTCTATGGACTATGACCAGAAAAGTGTAAACTGGATTATTTGTCATCATTGTTATGTGTCCTATGGATTGTACAACCAGAAACAGAGTAATCCGGAATATTTGTTATCATTATGCTGTGTGTGCATCCAGTGGATTGTATTATCAGACACACACAAGATTCATCATGCTTGCTTCAAGTGCCTGTAACCAAACGTTCAACATTCAGTTTGTGTGAGGTTGTTTTTTTTGTGGCCTAGTAATGTGGGTTGTGTGTGTGGGTTTTTTGGTGGGTTGTTTTGTTTTGTTTTGTTTTTTTCATGAAAGTATATGCAGGGTATCCATGCTGAGAAATGAAACTGTTCTTGGCAGCCTGTGATGTTTCCATATTTTGCCAAGATGTGAAAAATAGTGCCGTGGTATAGGCCTACTTTTTGATGAATTTCTGTAGACATCAGTGTGATTATGTGTGTGGTGAACATTTGACATTATTTATCATTACCATTTTTTTGTTATTTTATTTTATTGTGCAGTACAAGTGTACTTTGTATCTTACCCAGCCTGTTTTGAATGTCTTACTGTAGTAAACCAGTGATTGGTACTTGTCTTTCTGTAGTAAACACTGATTGGTACTTGTCTTTCTGTAGTAAACGCTGATTGGTACTTGTCTTTCTGTAGTAAACGCTGATTGGTACTTGTCTTTGTGTAGTAAACCTGTGATTGGTACTTGTCTTTCTGTAGTAAACGCTGATTGGTACTTGTCTTTGTGTAGTAAACCTGATTGGTACTTGTCTTTCTGTAGTAAACCTGTGATTGGTACTTGTCTTTCTGTAGTAAACCAGTGATTGGTACTTGTCTTTGTGTAGTAAAGCCAGTGATTGGTACTTGTCTTTGTGTAGTAAACCACACTGATTGGTACTTGTCTTTGTGTAGTAAACCACACTGATTGGTACTTGTCTTTCTGTAGTAAACCACACTGATTGGTACTTGTCTTTCTGTAGTAAACCACACTGATTGGTACTTGTCTTTCTGTAGTAAACCACACTGATTGGTACTTGTCTTTGTGTAGTAAATGCTGATTGGTACTTGTCTTTGTGTAGTAAACACTGTGATTGGTACTTGTCTTTCTGTAGTAAACCTGTGATTGGTACTTGTCTTTCTGTAGTAAACCAGTGATTGGTACTTGTCTTTGTGTAGTAAGCCAGTGATTGGTACTTGTCTTTGTGTAGTAAACCACACTGATTGGTACTTGTCTTTGTGTAGTAAACCACACTGATTGGTACTTGTCTTTCTGTAGTAAACCACACTGATTGGTACTTGTCTTTTGTAGTAAACCACACTGATTGGTACTTGTCTTTCTGTAGTAAACCACACTGATTGGTACTTGTCTTTGTGTAGTAAATGCTGATTGGTACTTGTCTTTGTGTAGTAAACCTGTGATTGGTACTTGTCTTTCTGTAGTAAACCTGTGATTGGTACTTGTCTTTCTGTAGTAAACACTGATTGGTACTTGTCTTTGTGTAGTAAACCACACTGATTGGTACTTGTCTTTGTGTAGTAACCACACTGATTGGTACTTGTCTTTTCTGTAGTAAACCACACTGATTGGTACTTGTCTTTCTGTAGTAAACCACACTGATTGGTACTTGTCTTTCTGTAGTAAACCACACTGATTGGTACTTGTCTTTCTGTAGTAAACACTGATTGGTACTTGTCTTTCTGTAGTAAACCACACTGATTGGTACTTGTCTTTCTGTAGTAAACACTGATTGGTACTTGTCTTTCTGTAGTAAACACTGATTGGTACTTGTCTTTCTGTAGTAAACACTGATTGGTACTTGTCTTTGTGTAGTAAACACTGATTGGTACTTGTCTTTCTGTAGTAAACCACACTGATTGGTACTTGTCTTTCTGTAGTAAACACTATTGGTACTTGTCTTTCTGTAGTAAACCACACTGATTGGTACTTGTCTTTCTGTAGTAAACACTGATTGGTACTTGTCTTAGTGTAGTAAACACTGATTGGTACTTGTCTTTGTGTAGTAAACACTGATTGGTACTTGTCTTTGTGTAGTAAACACTGATTGGTACTTGTTTTTCTGTAGTAAACCACACTGATTGGTACTTGTCTTTCTGTAGTAAACACTGATTGGTACTTGTCTTTCTGTAGTAAACCACACTGATTGGTACTTGTCTTTCTGTAGTAAACATTGATTGGTACTTGTCTTTCTGTAGTAAACACTGATTGGTACTTGTCTTTCTGTAGTAAACCACACTGATTGGTACTTGTCTTTCTGTAGTAAACCACACTGATTGGTACTTGTCTTTGTGTAGTAAACCACACTGATTGGTACTTGTCTTTGTGTAGTAAACACTGATTGGTACTTGTCTTTGTGTAGTAAACCAGTGATTGGTACTTGTCTTTCTGTAGTAAACCACACTAGTAAACCACACTGATTGGTACTTGTCTTTCTGTAGTAAACCACACTGATTGGTACTTGTCTTTCTGTAGTAAACCAATGATTGGTACTTGTCTTATTGTAGTAAACACTGATTGGTACTTGTCTTTCTGTAGTAAACATTGATTGGTACTTGTCTTACTGTAGTAAACACTGATTGGTACTTGTCTTTGTGTAGTAAACCACACTGATTGGTACTTGTCTTTCTGTAGTAAACCACACTGATTGGTACTTGTCTTTCTGTACTAAACCACACTGATTGGTACTTGTCTTTGTGTAGTAAACCAATGATTGGTACTTGTCTTTCTGTAGTAAACACAGATTGGTACTTGTCTTTCTGTAGTAAACCTGTGATTGGTACTTGTCTTTCTGTAGTAAACCAATGATTGGTACTTGTCTTTCTGTAGTAAACCAGTGATTGGTACTTGTCTTTCTGTAGTAAACCAATGATTGGTACTTGTCTTTCTGTAGTAAACCAATGATTGGTCCTTGTCTTTCTGTAGTAAACCAGTGATTGGTACTTGTCTTTCTGTAGTAAACCAATGATTGGTACTTGTCTTTCTGTAGTAAACCACACCAATTTTGGGGCCTAATTGTCTTTCTGTAGCCTGTGTAATGTAAATACAGGCAAATGTTTATTTTTTTTGTCAAAAGCCAGTAAAGGGGAGATGGTTTCTTATTATTTCGGTTGTTAGATGTATGTACAAACATGTAGGCATGTACACACATGCAGTGCAGAATGTTTGTAGGAATGTAACATGTTCCTGAAAATTTCAGCTTGTTCCCGATTTTGGCATTGTGTGTTCCTGGTAAGATTTGGGGTGGGGGTGGTAGGTCTGTTTATTTGTTGTTGTTTTTTTCCCTGACCGATATTTTTCTGTTATAAGCAATGGCTTATTTTGTGGATGTGGTAATGGTGGTAGTGTGAATGGTGTTCCCATAGCTCCTGATGGAGCTGGACACAAACAACGGGTGTACTTGACTGGGTACATCGTCGTCTTGACCACCCACAAACGACTCACATGTATTTCTTGTGGCATCTAGTTTCGGTGACGCCATCTTGTTCAGTTACACACTGTTTTGTTGTTTGTTTTGGGATTTTTTTTTCCTCCTTGACTTTTTTGTCAAAAGGATGTAACAAAATTAATGACAGACGAGAATTTCCAGATGTTTGTAAGAGCAAAACTTTCACTTTAGTTATTAACTTGAATCGTTGAAATCCAGATCTGATTGAGTGTATGAAGCCAGATGTTTGTCAAGCTTCTTATTGGTGTGTGTGTGTGTATCATGTGCATGTTTGTATGAGTGTAAGGAGTATGAGACATGTCATTCATCACTGTTGAGTGTAAATATAGGTGTATGTATGTATGGGTGTTTGTATGTATGTATGGGTGTACGTATGTATGTGTGGGTGTACGTATGTATGGGTATATGCAAAAGACCACACATACAGCATGGCCAGGAGACAGCCTTGTTGTCATATGAAATGTTGAATCTCCAAATACCAGTGCCATCAGTATCATGAACAATTCTCAGGAGTCTCAGACTTTTACAGCAAATGTTGTAACGTGCACCACTTGCCTTTTGATTACAGCTATACTGTACTACCTAAATTGGTGATTTGGTGTTTACCTTCTGTGCGTTTTGTTAGTTTTACAGCAAAGGTTGTAATGTGTAGTGTCTTTTGATTACAGCTATACAGCGTTAGTGTTTACCTTCTGTGCGTTTTGTTAGTTTTACAGCAAAGGTTGTAGTATGTAGGCTACTGTCTGTCTTTTGATTACAGCTATACAGCATTAGTGTTTACCTTCTGAGTGTTTATGTTAGCTTTACAGCAAAGGTTGTAGTATGTAGGCTACTGTCTGTCTTTTGATTACAGCTATACAGCATTAGTGTTTACCTTCTGAGTGTTTATGTTAGCTTTACAGCAAAGGTTGTAGTATGTAGGCTACTGTCTGTCTTTTGATTACAGCTATACAGCATTAGTGTTTACCTTCTGAGTGTTTTTGTTAGCTTTACAGCAAAGGTTGTAGTATGTAGGCTACTGTCTGTCTTTTGATTACAGCTATACAGCATTAGTGTTTACCTTCTGAGTGTTTATGTTAGCTTTACAGCAAAGGTTGTAGTATGTAGGCTACTGTCTGTCTTTTGATTACAGCTATACAGCATTAGTGTTTACCTTCTGAGTGTTTATGTTAGCTTTACAGCAAAGGTTGTAGTATGTAGGCTACTGTCTGTCTTTTGATTACAGCTATACAGCATTAGTGTTTACCTTCTGAGTGTTTATGTTAGCTTTACAGCAAAGGTTGTAGTATGTAGGCTACTGTCTGTCTTTTCATTACAGCTATACAGCATTAGTGTTTACCTTCTGAGTGTTTATGTTAGCTTTACAGCAAAGGTTGTAGTATGTAGGCTACTGTCTGTCTTTTGATTACAGCTATACAGCGTTAGTGTTTACCTTCTGAGTGTTTATGTTAGCTTTACAGCAAAGGTTGTAGTATGTAGGCTACTGTCTGTCTTTTGATTACAGCTATACAGCGTTAGTGTTTACCTTCTGAATGTTTATGTTAGCTTTACAGCAAAGGTTGTAGTATGTAGGCTACTGTCTGTCTTTTGATTACAGCTATACAGCATTAGTGTTTACCTTCTGAGTGTTTATGTTAGCTTTACAGCAAAGGTTGTAGTATGTAGGCTACTGTCTGTCTTTTGATTACAGCTATATAGCGTTAGTGTTTACCTTCTGAGTGTTTATGTTAGCTTTACAGCAAAGGTTGTAGTATGTAGGCTACTGTCTGTCTTTTGATTACAGCTATACAGCGTTAGTGTGTACTTTCTGTTCGTTTTTGTTAGCTTTACAGCAAAGGTTGTAGTATGTACTGTCTTTTGATTACAGCTATACAGCATTAGTGTTTACCTTCCATGTGTGTGTGTGTGTGTGTGTGTGTGTGTGTGTGTGTTAGCTTTACAGCAAAGGTTGTAGTATGTACTGTCTTTTGATTACAGCTATACAGCAGTAGTGTTTACCTTCCATGTGTGTGTGTGTGTTAGCTTTACAGCAAAGGTTGTCATGTGAACCCTTGTTTGTTTGTTTTGGGGTTTTTGTTTTGTTCTTTATCAAAGGTTGTAAGGTGAACCATTTTCCTTTTGATTACAGCTGTACTGTTGGTGTCAGTGTCTACCTTCAGTGCTGTATGTACTGTTGTGATTACAGCTGTACTGTTGGTGTGTTTACCTTCAGTGCTGTACTGTTTTGGTTACAGCTGTACTGTTGGTATCAGTGTCTACCTTCAGTGCTGTATGTACTGTTTTGGTTACAGCTGTACTGTTGGTATCAGTGTCTACCTTCAGTGCTGTATGTAGTTTTGGTTACAGCTGTACTGTTGGTGTCAATGTCTACCTTCAGTGCTGTATGTAGTTTTGATTACAGCTGTACTGTTGGTGTCTGTGTCTACCTTCAGTGCTGTATGTAGTTTTGATTACAGCTGTACTGTTGGTGTCTGTGTCTACCTTCAGTGCTGTATGTACTGTTTTGGTTACAGCTGTACTGTTGGTGTCTGTCTACCTTCAGTGCTGTATGTACTGTTTTGGTTACAGCTGTACTGTTGGTGTCAGTGTCTACCTTCAGTGCTGTATGTACTGTTTTGGTTACAGCTGTACTGTTGGTGTCTGTCTACCTTCAGTGCTGTATGTAGTTTTGGTTACAGCTGTACTGTTGGTGTCAGTGTCTACCTTCAGTGCTGTATGTACTGTTTTGGTTACAGCTGTACTGTTGGTGTCAGTGTCTACCTTCAGTGCTGTATGTACTGTTTTGGTTACAGCTGTACTGTTGGTGTCTGTCTACCTTCAGTGCTGTATGTACTGCTTTCCTTTTGGTTACAGCTGTACTGTTGGTGTCAGTGTCTACCTTCAGTGCTGTATGTACTGTTGTGATTACAGCTGTACTGTTGGTGTCAGTGTCTACTTTCAGTGCTGTATGTACTGTTGTGATTACAGCTGTACTGTTGGTGTCAGTGTCTACCTTCAGTGCTGTATGTACTGTTGTGATTACAGCTGTACTGTTGGTGTCAGTGTCTACCTTCAGTGCTGTATGTACTGTTGTGATTACAGCTGTACTGTTGGTGTCAGTGTCTACCTTCAGTGCTGTATGTACTGTTGTGATTACAGCTGTACTGTTGGTGTCTGTCTACCTTCAGTGCTGTATGTACTGTTGTGATTACAGCTGTACTGTTGGTGTCAGTGTCTACCTTCAGTGCTGTATGTACTGTTGTGATTACAGCTGTACTGTTGGTGTCAGTGTCTACCTTCAGTGCTGTATGTACTGTTGTGATTACAGCTGTACTGTTGGTGTCTGTCTACCTTCAGTGCTGTATGTACTGTTTTGGTTACAGCTGTACTGTTGGTGTCAGTGTCTACCTTCAGTGCTGTATGTACTGTTGTGATTACAGCTGTACTGTTGGTGTCAGTGTCTACCTTCAGTGCTGTATGTACTGTTTTGGTTACAGCTGTACTGTTGGTGTCTGTCTACCTTCAGTGCTGTATGTACTGTTTTGGTTACAGCTGTACTGTTGGTGTCAGTGTCTACTTTCAGTGCTGTATGTACTGTTTTGATTACAGCTGTACTGTTGGTGTCTGTCTACCTTCAGTGCTGTATGTACTGTTTTGATTACAGCTGTACTGTTGGTGTCTGTCTACCTTCAGTGCTGTATGTACTGTTTTGGTTACAGCTGTACTGTTGGTGTCAGTGTCTACTTTCAGTGCTGTATGTACTGTTTTGGTTACAGCTGTACTGTTGGTGTCAGTGTCTACCTTCAGTGCTGTATGTACTGTTGTGATTACAGCTGTACTGTTGGTGTCAGTGTCTACCTTCAGTGCTGTATGTACTGTTGTGATTACAGCTGTACTGTTGGTGTCTGTCTACCTTCAGTGCTGTATGTACTGCTTTCCTTTTGATTACAGCTGTACTGTTGGTGTCAGTGTCTACCTTCAGTGCTGTATGTACTGTTGTGATTACAGCTGTACTGTTGGTGTCAGTGTCTACCTTCAGTGCTGTATGTACTGTTGTGATTACAGCTGTACTGTTGGTGTCAGTGTCTACCTTCAGTGCTGTATGTACTGTTGTGATTACAGCTGTACTGTTGGTGTCAGTGTCTACCTTCAGTGCTGTATGTACTGTTGTGATTACAGCTGTACTGTTGGTGTCTGTCTACCTTCAGTGCTGTATGTACTGCTTTCCTTTTGATTACAGCTGTACCATACATTAGTGTTTATCTTCAGCAATTACAGCTGTACCATACATTAGTGTTTATCTTCAGCAATTACAGCTGTACCATACATTAGTGTTTATCTTCAGCAATTACAGCTGTACCATACATTAGTGTTTATCTTCAGCAATTACAGCTGTACCATACATTAGTGTTTATCTTCAGCATGTTTTCTACAGTCAAGATCGTACTGTGTTCTGTCATCAAGTCATGTGTTTTGATTATAGTTATACGGTCCGTCATGTTAAGGTATATACGTCATGTTAAGAATTTACCTTCAACACATGTAACATTTGTGACGTGTACCTATATCTTTGATTACAGCTCTACTACTGTTGGTGTCTCTTCAGTGTTTTTTTCCCCCCTACAGTCGAAGAAGGCGATACAGACGTTCGCCTTTTGGTTAGCTGTACTATGTATGTCGGTGTTTAAGTTCATTGCTCATTGTGTGTATGTGGGATCTCTTCAAATCAGCAGAGGAATTTTTTTTGCTGTGTGTCGTTTGCTTTTCATTAGCCACTTCCTGATCTATTCTTCTAGGAAGCTGGTGAATAGGGGAGGGAGTCAAAGGGTTAAGTTTTTGTTTTGGTAGCATGGTTGACAATGCAGGAAGCTGTTGGATAGGGTGAGGGAGTCAAAGGGTTAAGTTTTTGCTTTGGTAGCATGGTTGACAATGCAGGATGCTGGTGGACAGGTAGCGGGAGTCACAGGGGTTACAGTATGAAATTGTTGTATATCTGTGACTTTTGTGTTACTTGGAGATTCCATAAGTTGCTGCCATTGACATTCATTCTTCACGCCTCACTTCAACATGATAAGAAAAATCGGCAGGTTATCTCTTTTCTAATCGTTTTGTTTTAATCCAAATTGTCATGAAACTATAGTACATACATACAAAACATGTTTATGCATATCAGCATACATACAAAACATGTTTATTATTTGTCAAACAGAATTCCTTTGTTCAGCAACATACACTCGCATAAACAGTCACACATCATTTACAGTTACAGCATATTCACTACAAGGTATGATCCAAACAATATGATCAAACCACTTTTTCAGATGTTTAAGCTCACTGGTCATACAAATGTATATCATTTGAAAGCCAAAGTTTTATGTTAATCTTTATCCTTTTCAGAGATGACATAAGACTTGTGTCATAAAATGACATGGTGTCAAATCTACATTTTGCAAGCACTCTGAAAAGTTGATGTCTTTGCGAGACAGCAGCTGGGTAACGAGGCCATGAACATTGCTCCAGATTTACAGATAGTTGCAGAGACCAAAACTACTTTTTATTTTGTCAATCCCATGATGAAAACATTTAGAACTGGGGAAAAGGGGAACTGATGAGCCAAAGCAGCTTCTTAGAACTTCAAACCAAAGATGGCTGCCATGCCCAAATGTGTAAAGGAAGACTCCCATACAAGAAGAGCAAAGCTTTCACTTTCACATGGAACAGTCCAAAGAATTCTACATAATGGCTTTCAGCCAGGAAACCTGACCACAGAATAATCGCCACATAAGCTGACAGAACAGAAAAAGCAATTGGTGCACATGATCTAGTTAACCCTTTTGAACCAGACTCAAAAGTGAGACAGATACACTCAATGGAGATGAGACATGGCTATGGGTTCCTTTCTAAGGTATCACCACAAAACAAACAGGATGGCAGGTCCATAATGACCAGAGGCACCAAATTAGAAAGCAAGCAGAAAAGGCTGTACATATTTTTCAGCCATCAAAGTTCCATTGCTGTTACATTATGTCTGCTAACAGTACTGTCACTCGCACAGACAATGCAGAAACTGTTATCAAAGTCACTCGGTACATCAGCACTCGGCGTACAAACACCGGAACCTAGATCGTCATTCTCCTCCAGAGGCAACACCAACCCCGACAGAACATGGGCCGCAACTCAAGTTTCCAAAAGACCAAAAGCTCCAAATTTTCACTTCAGCCACCCTACAGCCCTGACCTCACCCTGTGATGTCTGGCTGATCTCTGTCTTGAAGAACAGGATGACTGTGATGAAGTTTCACTGTATCCAAGACCTCACAAAGGCTGTGAAATCAGAGTTCACCACCATCCCCAAAGAGGACTAATTCTATCAGAAGGCCTTTTCTGACTGGCTTGGGCACTTGTGATGTTCCATCCAAATGGGAGAGAATAGGCCTACTTTGAAGGGATGCTGTAATCTGGGCCAGGTGTAAGAGTTGATGTCCTTGCTACATGACACCTACAGTACCTCAGGTACAATCATAAAAGTTTCCTTACTACACAAACTCTTACTACAGTCTCCAAGAAAACTACATTTGGTCACTTTGATTGGATCACACCTCATACACTTACTCAGCAACAGAAAATGTGCACAACAATAACTACACACATCAAAGAAGAAACAGTTGATCTAAGGCATGAAAACAAACAACAACAAACACAAGTAGGGGAAAACATGGATACCATCAGTCAGCCTCCTTATGCAGTCCAGAAAAAGTGTGGAATGGATTAACCACAAATAAAACATTCGTCAAGCAACACCAAAATAAAATGACTGTTCTTTTCAGTTGATACTGAAAGTTGGGTACTACACGCAAGCTTCTAGTACTCATACAACGGAGGAAACTGAAATATGTTGGACACGCAATCCGTAATGAGAGAACAGACTTGATGTCCACTGTCCTCCAAGGTAAAGTGGAAGGAAAGAGAAACAGAGGACGGCCACCTGCATCACTTGCTAGAAACATCACAAACATCAGTGGCAAGAAACTCCAGGAGGTGGTCAGACTTAGCCAAGATCGAGAGTGCTGGAGGCAACTTGTGAGGACATCATGTGCAGCGGCCAACACTGTTCCCGGTGACGCCGACAGGTGAGACAGGTGAGACTGAAAGTTTATTCCCTGATTTGTAATAAATGTTTATTTATAATGAACAGAAAAAAATACAATACTGGTGAACTGTCTCTTGCTCATTTTATTATTGCTTTGTGTGGTCAGTTATCTGTACATGTCGGTGACTGGTAAGGTGAAGGGTACTTTTTATTTTGATTGTTTTGTTTCAATTTCTCTACAGTTTTGAAAAATAAGAACATTCCTGTTAACTGTACAATGTACACTTTATAATCATACACATTTATCAAGTATTTCAGAAAATCTGATTTCAGATTTATTTTTATTTTAAAGGTAATGATTATGTAACAGGACTTTTTTGTTGTTTTATTTAATAAAGAGGTGGAATACCGTGTGGTGTGACTTGAATAAAGTGCTGACCTATGGCATGGTGTGACTGTTGAGAGAGGCAACAGCATGGACAGGGTGCTGAGAGCCCAGCACTATCATTTACTACCTATTCCACATTCCTACAATCAATACATGCAACAGGTCCATATGACTGACACAATGAACAAGTAGGTGAGAATAAATCAACATCTGATCAAAGTGGGTGAGAATAAATTGATAATGTTGATCAAAGTGGATGGGAATAAATTAACATTTAATCAAAGTGGGTGAGAATAAATCGATACTTGATCAAAGTGGGTGAGAATAAATTGATAATATTTGATCAAAGTGGGTGAGAATAAATCAATATCTGATCAAAGTGGGTGAGAATAAATCAATATCTGATCAAAGTGGGTGAGAATAAATCAATATCTGATCAAAGTGGGTGAGAATAAATCAATATCTGATCAAAGTGGGTGAGAATAAATCAATATCTGATCAAAGTGGGTGAGAATAAATCAATATCTGATCAAAGTGGGTGAGAATAAATCAACATCTGATCAAAGTGGGTGAGAATAAATTGATAATGTTGATCAAAGTGGATGGGAATAAATTAACATTTAATCAAAGTGGGTGAGAATAAATCGATACTTGATCAAAGTGGGTGAGAATAAATCAATATCTGATCAAAGTGGGTGAGAATAAACGGATATTTTATCAAAATGGGTGAGAATAAACTGATAATATCTGATCAAAGTGGGTGAGAATAAACTGATAATATCTGATCAAAGTGGGTGAGAATAAACTGATAATATCTGATCAAAGTGGGTGAGAATAAATTGATATCTGATCAAAGAGTGAGAATAAATCGATGTTTTATCAAAATGGGTGAGAATAAATCAATAATATCTTATCAAAGTGTGTGAGAATAAACCGATACTATAGAGCTATGCTGATCAAAGTGTGTGAGAATAAACAGATACTATAGAATGATGCTGATCAAAGTGTGTGAGAATAAACAGATACTATAGAATGATGCTGATCAAAGTGTGTGAGAATAAACAGATACTATAGAATGATGCTGATCAAAGTGTGTGAGAATAAACAGATACTACAGAGCTATGCTGATCAAAGTGTGTGAGAATAAACAGATACTATAGAGCTATGCTGATCAAAGTGTGTGAGAATAAACAGATACTATAGAATGATGCTGATCAAAGTGTGTGAGAATAAACAGATACTATAGAATGATGCTGATCAAAGTGTGTGAGAATAAACAGATACTATAGAACGATGCTGATCAAAGTGTGTGAGAATAAACAGATACTATAAAATGATGCTGATCAAAGTGTGTGAGAATAAACAGATACTATAGAATGATGCTGATCAAAGTGTGTGAGAATGAACCGATACTATAGAGCGATGCTGATCAAAGTGTGTGAGAATAAACAGATACTATAGAACGATGCTGATCAAAGTGTGTGAGAATAAACAGATACTATAGAATGATGCTGATCAAAGTGTGTGAGAATAAACAGATACTATAGAGCGATGCTGATCAAAGTGTGTGAGAATAAACAGATACTATAGAATGATGCTGATCAAAGTGTGTGAGAATAAACAGATACTATAGAGCGATGCTGATCAAAGTGTGTGAGAATAAACAGATACTATAGAATGATGCTGATCAAAGTGTGTGAGAATAAACAGATACTATAGAACGATGCTGATCAAAGTGTGTGAGAATAAACAGATACTATAGAACGATGCTGATCAAAGTGTGTGAGAATAAACAGATACTATAGAGCGATGCTGATCAAAGTGTGTGAGAATAAACAGATACTATAGAACGATGCTGATCAAAGTGTGTGAGAATAAACAGATACTATAGAACGATGCTGATCAAAGTGTGTGAGAATAAACAGATACTATAGAAGATGCTGATCAAAGTGTGTGAGAAATAAACAGATACTATAGAAGATGCTGATCAAAGTGTGTGAGAATAAACAGATACTATAGATGATGCTGATCAAAGTGTGTGAGAATAAAAGTACTATAGAGCAATGCTGATCAAAGTGTGTGAGAATAAACAGATACTATAGAGCGATGCTGATCAAAGTGTGTGAGAATAAACAGATACTATAGAGGATGCTGATCAAAGTGTGTGAGAATAAACAGATACTATAGAGCGATGCTGATCAAAGTTGTGTGAGAATAAACAGTACTATAGACGATGCTGATCAAAGTGTGTGAGAATAAACAGATACTATAGAATAGATGCTGATCAAAGTGTGTGAGAATAAACAGATACTATAGAATGATGCTGATCAAAGTGTGTGAGAATAACAGATACTATAGAGCTATGTGATCAAAGTGTGTGAGAATAAACGGATACTAAGAACGATGCTGATCAAAGTGTGTGAGAATAACAGATACTATAGACGATGCTGATCAAAGTGTGTGAGAATAAACAGATACTATAGAACGATGCTGATCAAAGTGTGTGAGAATAAACAGATACTATAGAGCGATGCTGATCAAAGTGTGTGAGAATAAACAGATACTATAGAGCGATGCTGATCAAAGTGTGTGAGAATAAACAGATACTATAGAATGATGCTGATCAAAGTGTGTGAGAATAAACAGATACTATAGAACGATGCTGATCAAAGTGTGTGAGAATAAACAGATACTATAGAGCGATGCTGATCAAGTGTGTGAGAATAAACAGATACATAGAGCGATGCTGATCAAAGTGTGTGAGAATAAACAGATACTATAGAATGATGCTGGGTAGACACTGTGATAGAACGACACTGTGATAGAACGATGCTGGGTAGACACTGTGATAGAACGATGCTGGGTAGACACTGTGTAGAACGACACTGTGATAGAACGACACTGTGATAGAACGATGCTGGGTAGACACTGTGATAGAACGATGCTGGTAGACACTGTGATAGAACGATGCTGGGTAGACACTGTGATAGAACGACACTGTGATAGAACGATGCTTGGTAGACAATGGATAGAACGATGCTGGGTAGACACTGTGATAGAACGACACTGTGATAGAACGATGCTGGGTAGACACTGTGATAGAACGACACTGTGATAGAACGATGCTGGGTAGACAATGTGATAGAACGATGCTGGGTAGACACTGTGATAGAACGACACTGTGATAGAACGATGCTGGGTAGACACTGTGATAGAACGATGCTGGGTAGACACTGTGGTAGAACGACACTGTGACAGAACGATGCTGGGTAGACACTGTGATAGAACGATGCTGGGTAGACACTGTGATAGAACGACACTGTGATAGAATGATGCTGGGTAGACACTGTGATAGAACGACACTGTGACAGAACGATGCTGGGTAGACACTGTGATAGAACGATGCTGGGTAGACACTGTGATAGAATGGACACTGTGATAGAATGATGCTGGGTAGACACTGTGATAGAACGATGCTGGGTAGACACTGTGATAGAACGATGCTGGGTAGACACTGTGATAGAACGATGCTGGGTAGACACTGTGACCGATCATACAAACAAATCATACTTCTGGTTTTCATTACACACATTCAGATTCATCATCCAACTTTCATACACAAGCACACACAAACCTGGTCCAAACTACACATAACAGGTGGTGACAAACGAAGACTAACATTGCAGATTTCAATTCTTTCCTGTGGAGCCGAAGCCACCATCACCACGATCTGTGTTGTCTAATGTCTGAAACAAACAGTGAAAAAACAATTTATACATGACAACAAAAAGTTTTGCCAAGGTTAACAATTCTCCCATATATTACTTTAAGAATAAACAAAACATTTACAGAATAGTAATATACTCACTGACACAAATAACACTCTCTCAGACTATAGTGCGTGCAGAAAAAAATGAAAAAAGAAATGTTTACAGAAAATAGAATCTCAGATCAGTTATGTAGTAAATATAAATTACAATCACTGAAATGTATTTTGTGGACAAAACTACGAACTCACTTGCAATTCCTGCAGTTCGGGGATGTAGATTCTCTCACAGATGAGCTGTGCAATACGGTCGCCCTTTTTCACTGTGAGGACAAAGAAAACATCCATTTGAAATATAAGTTTGTTCAGACACATCACTTCACTCCTTTGGCATGATACATAATTAAAAGTGTACTGTAAGACAATGGCGTAAAATTATGGGAGTCAACAGATACTAATAGTTTTTAATTTTTGCTGCTCTCGTGTAAACGTTTCCTCGAAATGTATACATTTTAGAAAGGCAAAATCCTGAACTGCACAATACAAGTCAAATGAACACCTGTGTGCAGGAGAAAGCAAAATTACAGTGTTAGAATAAAAATAATCCATGCATGTACGACGACAAGCACAATATAAACAAAACAAACTGAACAAACCGGCATTCCATCAATGACTGATGTGCTAAAAATACCCTTCATCATGTGCCTGAACATCTGTTCATTTCGAACCAAAAACAAAGCCATATTTATCTCACAATCATCGCCATATTTATTCTAATCATCGCCTATTTATTCATAATCATCGCCATATTTATCTCACAATCATCGCCATATTTATCTCATAATCATCGCCATATTTATCTCATATCATCGCCATATTTATCTCATATCATCGCCATATTTATCTCATAATCATCGCCATATTTTCTCATAATACCGCCATATTTATCTCACAATCATCGCCATATTTATCTCATAATCATGCCACATTTATCTCATAATCATCGCCATTTTATCTCATAATCATCGCCATATCTATCTCATAATCATCGCCACATTTATCTCATAATCATCGCCATATTTATCTCATATCATCGCCACATTTATCTCTAATCATCGCCATATTTATCTCATAATCATCGCCATATCTATCTCATAATCATGCACATTTATCTCATACCATCGCCATATCTATCTCATAATCATCGCACATTTATCTCATAATCATCGCCATATTTATCATAATCATCGCATATCTATCATAATCATCGCACATTTATCTATAATCATCGCCATATCATTCATAATCATCGCCATATTTATCTATAATCATCGCCATTTTTCTATAATCATCGCCATATTTATCTCATAATCATCGCCATATTTATTCATAATCATCGCCAGAGTTACTGTCACCAAGAGTCTCAATTTGTCAACCTCACGGTCAGTCCTAGTCTCACCACTTTTTTAATAAAAACTTGTAGAAATCAATCAAAGAACAGCCGTCTGATTGGTGAATTTGTATTTGCTTTATAGATTGAACAGTATTCATCGGGAGATACAAATGAAGCCATGATCGTGGCTCATCATGTTCGGACGGTAAGCCATGATCATGACTCATAGTGGTAAGCAGGTTAATCATTAGTTCTACGAAACCATTCATGTATGTATACGTTTATGACCATGGGTATCATTGTAGGGATGCCGGGGGCTCTATCAGTATAAATAGTAATATATACCCCCACCTTCTGGAAATTCAGTGCTAGAAATTTCCTCTTTTCTGTCACTTGCTTTGTTTCTGCCTTGTTCCTTTGCTTTCTGTCATTTCCTCCTGTCATTTTCTGCCTTGCTGGTCCATTCACCTGTATGTGTTCTATACAGTCTTACATACTTTGTCTTGGGTTGATAATTAGGAATGTGTAATTAAGTGCATTTCTGGCTTTGGAGAAATCTGATACGCAGAAGCATATGCAGTTTTAGGTAATTTAGGCCCATTTTTATATATGTTTTAGTGTCCTTAGGTACATGTGAATTTGCATTCAGGTAAGGTTTTTAAATCCCCTGTGTGATAAACTAGGTCAACACCAGGGGCATCTCCTTAGATTATGTGTGCAAATGCACCGATATGTGTACTTAATTTTCTTTTCCTTTTTTTTTTCATCCTGTTGAAGTATATTGTGTATGTTTTAAAATGGTTATAGCCCTGATCTGGCTCTATGCCAAAGGAGAAAACTTGAAATTTTCAGCTTGAATAAACTTTCACAAAACATAAATGAAGACAACATGCATCAGCCAAATGGGTGTTTGTGCCGGGTACACCAGGGAGAAAATGCTGGACGGACTTGCAGAGTGGCTGGGGACGAGGAGGGTGGGGGAGATGCTAGGGGCAACGAGAGATAGAGACAAATGGAAGTCCATGATCGCCAACGCCATGCAGCAGGGTACTGATGATGATGATGATGACAGGGGGGCTACATGGGGAGGAGGGGAGGGAAAAATCACCTACAAATCACAACATATCAGGAAAAAAAAACTGTGTCAAGATGACACATACTGACCTTCAAATTCGGTGTCAGCAAAGTTGAAGAGGACCACACCCACATTGCCACGGTAATCCTGATCAATCACACCAGCTGGAAACACACACATATCTTGATCAAAAACACACACACAATACACATCACAAGTATCACACTAACATCTTGATCAAAACACACACACAATACACATCACAAGTATCACACTAACACATACAATACACATCACAAGTATCACACTAACACATACAATACACATCACAAGTATCACACTAACATACAATACACATCACAAGTATCACACTAACACACACATCTTGATCAAAACATGCATACAATACACATCACAAGTATCACACTAATACATACAATACACATCACAAGTACCACACTAACACATACAATACACATCACAAGTATCACACTAACACATACAATACACATCACAAGTATCACACTAACAACATACAATACACATCACAAGTATCACACTAACACATACAATACACATCACAAGTACACACTAACACATACAATACACATCACAAGTATCACACTAACACATACAATACACATCACAAGTACACACTAACACATACAATACACATCACAAGTATCACACTAACACATACAATACACATCACAAGTATCACACTAATACATACAATACACATCACAAGTATCACACTAATACATACAATACACATCACAAGTATCACACTAAACATACAATACACATCACAAGTATCACACTAACACATACAATACACATCACAAGTATCACACTAACACATACAATACACATCACAAGTATCACACTAACACATACAATACACATCACAAGTATCACACTAACACATACAATACACATCACAAGTATCACACTAATACATACAATACACATCACAAGTATCACACTAATACATACAATACACATCACAAGTATCACACTAACACATACAATACACATCACAAGTATCACACTAACACATACAATACACATCACAAGTATCACACTAACACATACAATACACATCACAAGTATCACACTAACACATACAATACACATCACAAGTATCACACTAACACATACAATACACATCACAAGTATCACACTAACACATACAATACACATCACAAGTATCACACTAACACATACAATACACATCACAAGTATCACACTAACACTACAATACACATCACAAGTATCACACTAAACATACACACACATCTTGATCAAAACACACACAATACACATCACAAGTATCACACTAACACATACACACACATCTTGATCAAAACACACACAATACACATCACAAGTATCACACTAACACATACACACACATCTTGATCAAAACACACACAATACACATCACAAGTATCACACTAACACATACACACACATCATTGTATCAAATACACACAAACAATACACATCACAAGTATCACACAACACATACACACACATGTTGCAATGACAGTTTTCACTCTGAACTAAGATATATGCCTAAACCCGAATTTACTCCAATAAAAACACCAAGATCTGATTCTAATTTCTGAAAAAAATTACCTACATAAAAAGATGTATGTAGCTACATAAAGTCATTTCACTTTACTGTACGTACATCTTTTCAGCTAAAGCTCACGCCATGATCATTTTGAACGTCTCCACAAGGTACACGCTCAACACAAAATTCATTCCATCAGAAATGTTATCATAGAAACTGTAACCGAAGTACTCCACTTAACACAAATGTACCACAATGTGATCATTCATAATGATGTACATAACAAGTAAATTTCATTGCCAGATCAACACTAATATCAAAAGCACAGTACATCTTGAAAAAGACACAACAAAAATTCCAACTTACCACCACATGAAGTGTTCAGCAAGGCACTGATCTTAGCTGTAGAAGAAAATCATAATACAAGTATGAAATGTAAACAAATCATCAATCATCAATAGAACAAACAATCAATAAAATATCACCTTGAATAAAATACAAAAAACCCATAACATCGGATGAAAAGATGTTACATTATAATAAATGTGACCCTCCACCACGGAATGAGTTGCAATGCACCTGGGGTGATTTTTTTGTTTTTAAATGAAATGAATAAGCAAAAAATGCAATTTTCACAGATCCAAATTTTATTAAAATCGGGCATTCCTTTTCAAAGTTATGACCTTTTAAAGTTGGATATGTGGAAAAATGCATATTTGAGAAATCAGTTTGAAAATGTCACACTTATGCCCATAGCAACCAGGTACTTCTAATAGAGCTACACTTTTCACCTGTTTATAAGATCAAATAAGTACAAGTATTTTAGCAAGACATAAAACAATGACCACAGAATCATTTTCAGTGAAAATCTCAAAACTGGTACCCTGACCCCCCTACATGAACTATCGCTGCTAGCGAAAAAGTGTCAGGTGCAATCCGACTCATTCCGTGGTGGAGGTTCACAAATAAGTAAATAAAATACAATCAAACAATGAGTAAAATGTCATCGTGTACAAGAATAATGTACTGTTATCAGTTTGCCAACATTCAATACCAAACTTTTGCTGTTCACTGGTACATCACTGTTAAGATCATAAGATAAGAAACAGCAAAAAATAATCATGTGCCTGTGCCATAAATATACTAAAACACCGCATAATGATAATCATGTACCTACACCATAAAGCAGTGCACAATGAAAATCTATCATACACCGCACCAAAATCAATCATACACCATGCCAAAATCTATCATACACCGCACCAAAATCTATCATACACCATGCCAAAACTATCAATTCACAGACACTAAAACACACAAGCTATTTGTGGCCAACAGAAACCTTATTGTACAACATCAGTTACGGTAGACGGCCTGGTTGGTGTGCAGGTTAAAGCTCCAGGCTTTCTATCTCAATGCACAGGTTCAAGTCTTGACTCACAAAAGAGTGAATGCAGCATCCAGTTGTCCCAGCTGTGAACACATACCTGACCCTGTTTAGCGCAGCGGAAGGTAAAGAGAAGGTGGGCACAGCTCAAAGAAATGTTGACATCTCTACCACCTCACTCCACTGACTTCAGGATATAATCAAACCTTTGGCTGGTTACTGACAAATAGGAGATAACCAAACCTTTGGCTGTGTACTGACAAACAAGAGCTATGCCACAGGAGATAACCAAACCTTTGGCTGGTTACTGACAAACAAGAGCTATGCCACAGGAGATAATCAAACCTTTGGCTGGGTACTGACAAACAAGAGCTATGCCACAGGAGATAACCAAACCTTTGGCTGGGTACTGACAAACAAGAGCTATGCCACAGGAATAACAAACCTTTGGCTGGTACTGACAAACAAGAGCAATGCCACAGGAGATAACCAAACCTTTGGCTGGGTACTGACAAACAAGAGCTATGCCACAGGAGATAACCAAACCTTTGGCTGGGTACTGACAAACAAGAGCTATGCCACAGGAGATAACCAAACCTTTGGCTGGTTACTGACAAACAAGAGCTATGCCACAGGAGATAACCAAACCTTTGGCTGGGTACTGACAAACAAGAGCTATGCCACAGGAGATAACCAAACCTTTGGCTGGTTACAGACAAATAGGAGATAACCAAACCTTTGGCTGGGTACTGACAAACAAGAGCTATGCCACAGGAGATAACCAAACCTTTGGCTGGGTACTGACAAACAAGAGCTATGCCACAGGAGATAACCAAACCTTTGGCTGGGTACTGACAAACAAGAGCTGTGCCACAGGAGATAATCAAACCTTTGGCTGGTTACTGACAAACAAGAGCTATGCCACAGGAGATAACCAAACCTTTGGCTGGGTACTGACAAACAAGAGCTATGCCACAGGAGATAACCAAACCTTTGGCTGGGTACTGACAAACAAGAGCTGTGCCACAGGAGATAACCAAACCTTTGGCTGGTTACTGACAAACAAGAGCTATGCCACAGGAGATAACCAAACCTTTGGCTGGTTACTGACAAACAAGAGCTATGCCACAGGAGATAACCAAACCTTTGGCTGGGTACTGACAAACAAGAGCTATGCCACAGGAGATAACCAAACCTTTGGCTGGGTACTGACAAACAAGAGCTATGCCACAGGAGATAACCAAACCTTTGGCTGGTACTGACAAACAAGAGCTATGCCACAGGAGATAACCAAACCTTTGGCTGGGTACTGACAAACAAGAGCTATGCCACAGGAGATAACCAAACCTTTGGCTGGGTACTGACAAACAAGAGCTGTGCCACAGGAGATAATCAACCTTTGGCTGGTTACTGACAAACAAGAGCTGTGCCACAGGAGATAATCAAACCTTTGCTGGTTACTGACAAACAAGAGCTATGCCACAGGAGATAACCAAACTTTGGCTGGTTACTGACAAACAAGAGCTATGCCACAGGAGATAACCAAACTTTGGCTGGGTACTGACAAACAAGAGCTATGCCACAGAGATAACCAAACCTTTGGCTGGTTACTGACAAACAAGAGCTATGCCACAGGAGATACCAAACTTTGGCTGGGTACTGACAAACAAGAGCTATGCCACAGGAGATAACCAAACCTTTGGCTGGGTACTGACAAACAAGAGCTATGCCACAGGAGATAACCAAACCTTTGGCTGGGTACTGACAAACAAGAGCTGTGCCACAGGAGATAATCAAACCTTGGCTGGTTACTGACAAACAAGAGCTGTGCCACAGGAGATAATCAAACTTTGCCTGGTTACTGACAAACAAGAGCTATGCCACAGGAGATAACCAAACCTTTGGCTGGGTACTGACAAACAAGAGCTGTGCCACAGGAGATAACCAAACCTTTGGCTGGTACTGACAAACAAGAGCTATGCCACAGGAGATAACCAAACCTTTGGCTGGTTACTGACAAACAAGAGCTATGCCACAGGAGATAACCAAACCTTTGGCTGGGTACTGACAAACAAGAGCTATGCCACAGGAGATAACCAAACCTTTGGCTGGGTACTGACAAACAAGAGCTATGCCACAGGACATAACCAAACCTTTGGCTGGGTACTGACAAACAAGAGCTATGCCACAGGAGATAACCAAACCTTTGGCTGGTTACTGACAAACAAGAGCTATGCCACAGGAGATAACCAAACCTTTGGCTGGTTACTGACAAACAAGAGCTATGCCACAGGAGATAACCAAACCTTTGGCTGGGTACTGACAAACAAGAGCTATGCCACAGGAGATAACCAAACCTTTGGCTGGGTACTGACAAACAAGAGCTATGCCACAGGAGATAACCAAACCTTTGGCTGGGTACTGACAAACAAGAGCTATGCCACAGGAGATAACCAAACCTTTGGCTGGGTACTGACAAACAAGAGCTATGCCACAGGAGATAATCAAACCTTTGGCTGGTTACTGACAAACAAGAGCTATGCCACAGGAGATAACCAAACCTTTGGCTGGGTACTGACAAACAAGAGCTATGCCACAGGAGATAACCAAACCTTTGGCTGGGTACTGACAAACAAGAGCTATGCCACAGGATAACCAAACCTTTGGCTGGGTACTGACAAAAAAGAGCTATGCCACAGGAGATAACCAAACCTTTGGCTGGGTACTGACAAACAAGAGCTATGCCACAGGAGATAACCAAACCTTTGGCTGGTTACTGACAAACAAGAGCTATGCCACAGGAGATAACCAAACCTTTGGCTGGGTACTGACAAACAAGAGCTATGCCACAGGAGATAACCAAACCTTTGGCTGGGTACTGACAAACAAGAGCTATGCCACAGGAGATAACCAAACCTTTGGCTGGGTACTGACAAACAAGAGCTGTGCCACAGGAGATAACCAAACCTTTGGCTGGGTACTGACAAACAAGAGCTATGCCACAGGAGATAACCAAACCTTTGGCTGGGTACTGACAAACAAGAGCTGTGCCACAGGAGATAACCAAACCTTTGGCTGGGTACTGACAAACAAGAGCTATGCCACAGGAGATAACCAAACCTTTGGCTGGGTACTGACAAACAAGAGCTATGCCACAGGAGATAACCAAACCTTTGGCTGGGTACTGACAAACAAGAGCTTGCCACAGGAGATAATCAAACCTTTGGCTGGTTACTGACAAACAAGAGCTATGCCACAGGAGATAACCAAACCTTTGGCTGGGTACTGACAAACAAGAGCTATGCCACAGGAGATAACCAAACCTTTGGCTGGGTACTGACAAACAAGAGCTATGCCACAGGAGAATAACCAAACCTTTGGCTGGTTACTGACAAACAAGAGCTATGCCACAGGAGATAACCAAACCTTTGGCTGGGTACTGACAAACAAGAGCTATGCCACAGGAGATAACCAAACCTTGGCTGGTACTGACAAACAAGAGCTATGCCACAGAGATAACCAACCTTTGGCTGGGTACTGACAAACAAGAGCTATGCCACAGAGATAATCAAACCTTTGGCTGGTTACTGACAAACAAGAGCTATGCCACAGGAGATAACCAACCTTGGCTGGTTACTGACAAACAAGAGCTATGCCACAGGAGATAACCAAACCTTTGGCTGGGTACTGACAAACAAGAGCTATGCCACAGGAGATAACCAAACCTTTGGCTGGTTACTGACAAACAAGAGCTATGCCACAGGAGATAACCAAACCTTTGGCTGGGTACTGACAAACAAGAGCTATGCCACAGGAGATAATCAAACCTTTGGCTGGGTACTGACAAACAAGAGCTATGCCAATCACCAACTGATGATAATACTATCGAATGTACAGACAGAATGTACACTGATGATAATCTACAGAATGTATACAAATGATAATCTACAGAATGTACACTGATGATAATCTACAGAATGCTACACTGATGAAATCTACAGAATGTACACTGATGATAATCTACAGAATGTACACTGAGATGCACATGAATAATCTACAGAATGTACACTGATGATAATCTACAGAATGTACACTGATGATAATCTACAAAATGTATAATTACTGATGATAATCTACAGATGTACACTGATGATAATCTACAGAATTGTACACTGATGATAATCTACAGAATGCTGATGACAATCTACAGAATGTACACTGATGATAATCTACAGAATGTACACTGATGATAATCTACAGATACTGATGACAATCTACAGAATGTACACTGATGATAATCTACAGAATGTACACTGATGATAATCTACAGAATGTACACTGATGATAATCTACAGAATGTACAGATGACAATCTACAGAATGTACACTGATGACAATCTACAGAATGTAACACTGATGACAATCTACAGAATGTACACTGATGACAATCTACAGAATGTACACTGATGACAATCTACAGAATGTACACTGATGACAATCTACAGAATGTACTGTGACAATTACGATGTAACTGTGACAATCTACAGAATGTACACTGATGACAATTACACAGAATGTACACTGATGACAATCTACAGAATGTACACTGATGACAATCTACAGAATGTACACTGATGATCTGTTACTGTTACTGCTATTTCTGTTTGAAGCCCAGCCAATGCATAGAGCCATATCAGGGCTATTTATAACTGTTTCAAAACACATATAATACTTCAACTGGGGAAAAGAAAAGAAAATTAAGTACATATATCAATGCATTTGTGCGCATAATCCAAGGAGATGCCCCTGGTGCTGACCACTTTGTCCAATTTATCGCACAGGGGATTTAAAAACACACCTGAACACAAATTTAAACATAACTAAGGACACCAAAACATATAAAAACATGCCTAAATTACCTAACATGGCTTCCACAAATTCCATGTCCCAAGAGCACAAAATGCACTTAATACATAAACCCAACTGTCAATCCTAAGAGAAAGTATACAAGACTTTATTGAACACATACACGTGACAGGACCAGCAAGGTAGACAATGATAGGAAGAAATGACAGACGGCAAAGGAACAAGGCAGAAACAGAGTGACAGAAAAGTGGAAATCTCTAGCACAAAATTTCCAGAAGATACCAAATACACTGAAAGAGCCCCCGGCATCCCCACAGGGGATTGATGATAATCTACTGACAATAATCTACTGATGACAATCTATACAGTTTACACACATGATAATCTACTGATATAATCTATGCAATGTACACTGACAATTATCTACTGATGATAATTTACCCAGAGAACACTAATGATAATCTACTCAAGTGAACTGTGACATCACGATACACACCAACTCGTCCATAACAGCCTTCTGGTAATGCGATCTGAATGTCAGTCTTGGCCACTATCTTGCCATGGGCAGGCAATGTGTAGTCATAGGCACTGCAAACAAAACATCAAATCTATTTGAACAGTAAACCTCTAACAATTGCACTGAAACAACACATTCAATTTATTTAAACAGTAAACTAACAGTAAACCTCTGCCAATGATTCGAGAATGAAAACAGTCACATGAAAACAAACAATTCTCTGAAAATGATTGGCTTCCAGGGAGTAGCATTTAAAGTACACTACATACAGGTATCTTTTCATACCAGTGCTGTTAATATGGCCCTATGCTTTATCAAACCCTTACGCTGCATTTTACAGAATCCAAGCAGACTACAGTGGTCAGCAAAACCGAACACCTGAGCAACATTTGAGATATATTAACAATATTATTAAATAATATTTAGGTTATCTTTGTTTAGGCCTACACATATTTCAGAATCAGCCTATCAAATATTCCCGCCAAAACAACAAAAGACAAAACCCCACAAATATGAATGTAAACCATAGCCATAGGCCTTATCTGCGATTAACACATATTTACCACTCTCCCTAGACCTTCAACCGGTAGCCTACCCTTCTACCCCGAACTCTGATTTAAAGAGAAAAAAAAATACAACAGCAATGACTGAATAAAATTAAACCGATTATGGCGCAGCGTCGCTTTCTCCCTCCTGCCGATTTTGTGAATGAACACATCACTGGCTTCACTAATTTCACACTAATTTAAATACCTATAATACCATCCCCCAACAGAAATGTCTCTCACACTCACGCGGCACATAACTGATCGCAGTCGTGACTACACACACGGACATAGCAGACGTTCTATTCTTACTAGTTTAGTGTTAGCTAAGGCTTACACAACACATTCAGTCACATAACTACACGGAATGATCGATTCACACATCAACACACGCTCATCACCTGTACAGATCATATCCCGCTGCCTGTTCCGATCCTCTGGTCGGCGTGGTAGCTTCCTTGGACAGTTTAGCGAACTTGAGAGACACTACTTCAGATGGCATTTTGCTGTAAGATCGATGACAAAGGTTGAACACTGTTGCACGTCTGCTTTCCCGGCAAATTTCCCTCAGCTGGCGCGAAACTCTCGCTACTAATAGTGACGACAGATGCATCACATCGCTTGTTGTCAGGGGAAATCACTCTCAACAATAATTAATAACTGTATCTCTACGGCACGAGAGCGAAAGGGTTCCTATGGGAGATAAGCAGATCAATCATCTACTATTAAAATGTGCTTCAGTTTTAGTTTCTCAAGATGACGTCTCCGCGCTCGGAACGAATTCCATAGGCACTAACGTCACATATACCACGTGTATGATGACCGTGGCACAAGCCTTAAGCCTGCACTTAAACTCATGAGCTGGCCAAGTCCTGAGGCCCTATCTACACTGTTTTACCTATGGCCTAGTCTATATTTTATACTGGTATTTTATCAGCCTGAATGTGCTTCAAACCCACCCATCCCCATCCCCAACCAGCCCATGCTCTGCAGGATACTAAAATGCCTGATTTAATTAAATGACTAAATATTCAAACATTCTATTTGTGCATGTTTACACGCAATGTTGACAAAACAATAATACAAAAGTTAAATCATAATAAAATAGATATTGTATACTACTTGTGTACGTCATTACAAATATTGATAAAATACGATCAAAACAGTAGATCATAAAACATGCAATACAGCATGCAGAGTACAATATACAGTTACATTTGAATACTTTTTAAAAGATTAGAAAAAGGACAGTGGCAGAAGAGTGTGGAGCAGAAAGGCACATCACATTATAATGTTTTAAGTATGGGCAGAAAGGCACATCACATTATAATGTTTTAAGTATGGAGGAGAAAGGCACATCACATTATAATGTTTTAAGTATGGAGCAGAAAGGCACATCACATTATAATGTTTTAAGTGTGGAGCAGAAAGACACGTCACATTATAATGTTTTAAGTATGGAGCAGACACGTCACGTCACATTATAATGTTTTAAGTATGGAGCAGAAAGACACGTCACATTATAATGTTTTAAGTATGGACAGAAAGACACATCACATTATAATGTTTTAAGTTGGAGCAGAAAGGCACATCACATTATAATGTTTTAAGTATGGAGCAGAAAGACACATCACATTATAATGTTTTAAGTATGGAGCAGAAAGACACATCACATTATAATGTTTTAAGTATGGAGCAGAAAGGACATCACATTATAATGTTTTAAGTATGGAGCAGAAAGACACATCACATTATAATGTTTTAAGTATGGAGCAGAAAGGCACATCACATTATAATGTTTTAAGTGTGGAGCAGAAAGACACATCACATTATAATGTTTTAAGTATGGAGCAGAAAGAGCACATCACATTATGTTTTAAGTTGGAGCAGAAGGACACATCACATTATAATGTTTTAAGTATGGAGCAGAAAGACACATCACATTATAATGTTTTAAGTTGGAGCAGAAAGACACATCACATTATAATGTTTTAAGTATGGAGCAGAAAGACACATCACATTATAATGTTTTAAGTATGGAGCAGAAAGACACATCACATTATAATGTTTTAAGTATGGAGCAGAAAGGCACACACGTCACATTATAATGTTTTAAGTATGGAGCAGAAAGGCACATCACGTCACATTGTAATGTTTTAAGTATGGAGCAGAAAGCACTCACATTATAATGTTTTAAGTATGGAGCAGAAAGGCACATCACATTATAATGTTTTAAGTATGGAGCAGAAAGACACATCACATTATAATGTTTTAAGTATGGAGCAGAAAGGACACATCACATTATAATGTTTTAAGTATGGAGCAGAAAGGACACTCACATTATAATGTTTTAAGTATGGAGCAGAAAGGCACATCACATTATAATGTTTTAAGTATGGAGCACAAAGACACATCACATTATAATGTTTTAAGTATGGAGCAGAAAGGCACATCACGTCACATTATAATGTTTTAAGTATGGAGCAGAAAGGCACATCACATTATAATGTTTTAAGTATGGAGCAGAAAGACACATCACATTATAATGTTTTAAGTATGGAGCAGAAAGGCACATCACATTATAATGTTTTAAGTATGGAGCAGAAAGGCACATCACATTATAATGTTTTAAGTATGGAGCAGAAAGGCACATCACATTATAATGTTTTAAGTATGGAGCAGAAAGACACATCACATTATAATGTTTTAAGTATGGAGCAGAAAGGCACATCACATTATAATGTTTTAAGTATGGAGCAGAAAGGCACGTCACGTCACATTATAATGTTTTAAGTATGGAGCAGAAAAGCACATCACATTATAATGTTTTAAGTATGGAGCAGAAAAGCACATCACATTATAATGTTTTAAGTATGGAGCAGAAAGGCACATCACATTATAATGTTTTAAGTATGGAGCAAGAAAGACACATCACATTATAATGTTTTAAGTATGGAGCAGAAAGGCACATCACATTATAATGTTTTAAGTATGGAGCAGAAAGACACACCACATTATAATGTTTTAAGTATGGAGCAGAAAGACACATCACGTCACATTATAATGTTTTAAGTATGGAGCAGAAAGGCACATCACATTATAATGTTTTAAGTATGGAGCAGAAAGACACATCACATTATAATGTTTTAAGTATTGAGCAGAAAGACACATCACATTATAATGTTTTAAGTATGGAGCAGAAAGGCACATCACATTATAATGTTTTAAGTATGGAGCAGAAAGGCACATCACATTATAATGTTTTAAGTATGGAGCAGAAAGGCACATCACATTATAATGTTTTAAGTATGGAGCAGAAAGACACATCACATTATAATGTTTTAAGTGCGGAGCAGAAAGACACATCACATTATAATGTTTTAAGTATGGAGCAGAAAGACACATCACATTATAATGTTTTAAGTATGGAGCAGAAAGACACATCGCATTATAATGTTTTAAGTATGGAGCAGAAAGGCACATCACATCACATTATAATGTTTTAAGTATGGAGCAGAAAGGCACATCACATTATAATGTTTTAAGTATGGAGCAGAAAGGCACATCACATTATACTGTTTTAAGTATGGAGCAGAAAGACACATCACATTATAATGTTTAAGTATGGAGCAGAAAGGCACATCACATTATAATGTTTTAAGTATGGAGCAGAAAGACACATCACATTATAATGTTTTAAGTATGGAGCAGAAAGGCACATCACATTATAATGTTTTAAGTATGGAGCAGAAAGGCACATCACATCACATTATAATGTTTTAAGTATGGAGCAGAAAGGCACATCACATTATAATGTTTTAAGTATGGAGCAGAAAGACACATCACATTATAATGTTTTAAGTATGGAGCAGAAAGGCACATCACATTATAATGTTTTAAGTATGGAGCAGAAAGGCACATCACATTATAATCACATTGTAATGCTTTTTTCCCAGTCCTGCTATCTCTTCTGACCTTCCCTCTAACATTCGTTTCGAAGATTCTATTGTTGATTTCTCTGAACAGTCACGCTATCTTGGATTCTTTCTTGATTCTCATCTAACTATGAAACATCAGATCATGAAAACGTGTCAGGCCGCATACATCCAACTCCGACAAATCAGTTCCATACGTCATTACCTCACATATGAAGCAACAAAAACACTTGTAACTGCTTGTATTCTGTCCAGATTAGATTATTGCAACTCCTTACTTCTCGGCTGTCCCAAGACTCTTCTCAAACCCCTTCAACAGGTTCAAAACTCTGCAGCCAAATTAATTTTCAAAGCTCGCAAATCACACCATTGCACACCTCTCTTTAAACAACTCCACTGGCTTCCGATCGAACAAAGAATTAAGTACAAATCTGCTTGTATTTCTTTTCATGTCATCTCGGGCACTGCTCCAGCGTATATATCTGATCTATTTCAAGTCTATGTTCCTTCTCGTTCTTTACGTTCCGCTTCTGACGACAGAATATTCCGTGTCCCCGGATTCAATAGAAAGCAACATGGTGGTCGTTCCTTCTCATACTCTGCTGCTGTTGAGAGGAATTCCCTGCCTCACTCTCTCCGCCACAGCCCCTCTCTCTTCCTTTAAGTCCAACCTGAAAACTCACTTATTCCGCCAGTACTTTTGAAACCTGAATTTTCTTGTTCTATTGTATGCGTGCGTGGGTGTGTGTGCGTGTGGGTGCGCGCGTGGGTGTTTGTGTGTGGGTGTGTTTGTGTGTGCGTGTGTGTGTCTGCATTCGTTGCTGCACACGCGTGCATGCCTGCATGTATGTGTTTATGTGTATTTCTTGTATTATGTATTTTGTTGAAAATGTGTTCTCCCCTCCCATTTCACCACTTTACTCCTCCTTTTCAAATTTGTGAAGCGCTTTGAGTCCATAGAAAGCGCTATAAAAATCTCCATACTTACTTACTTACATTATAATGTTTTAAGTATGGAGCAGAAAGACACATCACGTCACATTATAATGTTTTAAGTATGGAGCAGAAAGGCACATCACATTATAATGTTTTAAGTATGGAGCAGAAAGACACATCACATTATAATGTTTTAAGTATTGAGCAGAAAGACACATCACATTATAATGTTTTAAGTATGGAGCAGAAAGGCACATCACATTATAATGTTTTAAGTATGGAGCAGAAAGGCACATCACATTATAATGTTTTAAGTATGGAGCAGAAAGGCACATCACATTATAATGTTTTAAGTATGGAGCAGAAAGACACATCACATTATAATGTTTTAAGTGCGGAGCAGAAAGACACATCACATTATATTTTTAAGTATGGAGCAGAAAGACAGTCACATTATAATGTTTTAAGTATGGAGCAGAAAGGCACATTCAATTATAATGTTTTAAGTATGGAAGAAAGGCACATCACATTATAATGTTTTAAGTATGGAGCAGAAAGGCACATCACATTATGTTTTAAGTATGGAGCAGAAAGACACATCACATTATAATGTTTTAAGTATGGAGCAGAAAGGCACATCACATTATAATGTTTTAAGTATGGAGCAGAAAGGCACATCAATTATAATGTTTTAAGTATGGAGCAGAAAGGCACATCACTACAATGTTTAAGTATGAGCAGAAAGGCCATCACATTTAATGTTTTAAGTAGGACAGAAAGGCACATCACATATAATGTTTAAGTATAGAGCAAAGGCACATCACATTATAACGTTTTAAGTATGGAGCAGAAAGGCACTACATTATAATGTTTTAAGTATGAGCAGAAAGGCACATCAATATAATGTTTAAGTATGGAGCAGAAAGGCACATCATCTTAATGTTTTAAGTATGGAGCAGAAAGGCACATCACATTCATTATATGTTTTAAGTATGAGCAAAGGCCATCATTCATTATAATGTTTTAAGTATGGAGCAGAAAGGCACATCACATTAAATTTTAAGTTGAGCAGAAGCACACCACATTAATGTTTTAAGTATGGAGCAGAAAGCAACACATCATTATAATGTTTTAAGTATGAGCAGAAAGGACATCACATTAAAGTTTAGTATGGAGCAGAAGGCACATCACTTTAATTTTAAGTATGGAGCAGAAAGGCACATCACATATATATGTTTTAGTATGGAGCAGAAAGGCACATCACATTATAATGTTTAAGTATGGAGCGAAAGGCACTCACATTATAATGTTTTAGTATGAGCAGAAAGGCACATCACATATTATAATTTTTAAGTATGGAGCAGAACACATAAATATGTTTAAGTGGAGAAGGAATACTTATAATGTTTAAGTATGCGAAAGCATCACATTATATTTTAAGTATGACAGACGAAGGACTCACATTATAATGTTAAGTAGGAGCAAAGACTCACATATAATGTTTTAGTTGGGACAAGAGGACATCATTATATGTTAAGTATGGAGCAGAAAGCACATCACTATAATGTTTTAAGTATGGAGCAAAAGCACTCACATATAATTTTTAAGTATGGACAGAAGGCAATCACATTATAATGTTAAGTATGGAGCAGAAAGACATACAAAATTTTTAGTATGCAGAAAGACTCACTTAATGTTTTAATATGGAGCAGAAGGCACATCACTTATATGTTTTAAGTATGAGCAGAAAGGCACTCACATTATAAGTTTTAAGTATGGAGCAGAAAGGCACTAATTATAGTTTTAAGTTGGAGCAGAAGAACATCAATTATATGTTTTAGTATGGGCGAAAGGCACTCACATTATATGTTTAAGTATGGGCAGAAGCACATCAATTATATGTTTTAAGTTGAGCAGAAGGACTCACATTAAAGTTTTAAGTTGGGCAGAAAGGCACATCAATTATAATGTTTTAAGTATGGAGCAGAAAGGCACTCACTATAAGTTAGTATGAGCAGAAAGCACTCACATATAATGTTTTATATGGAGCAGAAAGCACATCAATTATAATGTTTAAGTATGGCAGAAGCCACATTATTTAATATGGGCAAAGCATAATATTGTTTAAGTTGCAAAAGACATCACTAATGTTAGTTGGAGAAAAGCACACATATAGTTAAGATGAGCAGAGCATCACATATAATGTTAGAGACAGAAGACACATTATATGTTAGTATGGAGCAGAGCACCACATAAATGTTTTAGTTGGCAAAGATCTTATATGTTTAAGTAGGGCGAAGACATACTTAAATTTAGTAGAGCAAACACATCACATTAAGTTATAGGAGCGAAGCACCACATATAATGTTTAAGTTGGAGCGAACATCATAAATTTTAAGTAGGAGCAAAAGACATCACATGTTTAATTGGGCAGAAAGCACTCACTTATAATGTTTTAATGAGCAGAAAGCACCATTATTTATATGAGCAAAGTCACATAAGTTTAAGTATGGAGCAAACATCATATATGTTTATATGAGAACTCATATAAGTTAGTAGAGCAAAGAATCACTATAATGTTTAGTGGAGCAGAAGCCACATTAATTTAGGACAGAAGCATCTTATGTTTAGAGGAGAGAAGCACCCATTATAATGTTTTAAGTATGGAGCAGAAAGGCACATCACATTATAATGTTTTAAGTATGGAGCAGAAAGCACATCACATTATTATAATGTTTTAAGTATGGAGCAGAAAGGCACATCACATTATAATGTTTTAAGTATGGAGCAGAAAAGCACATCACATTATAATGTTTTAAGTATGGAGCAGAAAGGCACATCACATTATAATGTTTTAAGTTGGAGCAGAAAGGCACATCACATTATAATGTTTTAAGTATGGAGCAGAAAGGCACATCACATTATAATGTTTTAAGTATGGAGCAGAAAGGACACTCACATTTATAATGTTTTAAGTATGGAGCAGAAAGACACACATCATTATAATGTTTTAAGTATGGAGCAGAAAGGCACATCACATTATAATGTTTTAAGTATGGAGCAGAAAGACACATCACATTATAATGTTTTAAGTATGGAGCAGAAAGGCACATCACATTATAATGTTTTAAGTATGGAGCAGAAAGGCACATCACATTATAATGTTTTAAGTATGGAGCAGAGTATTAAAGTAAAGCAGAAAGACACATCACATTATAATGTTTTTAAGTATGGAGCAGAAAGCACATCACATTATAATGTTTTAAGTATGGAGCAGAAAGGCACGTCACATTCATTATGTTTTAAGTATGGAGCAGAAAGGCACATCACATTATAATGTTTTAAGTATGGAGCAGAAAGGCACATCACATTATAATGTTTTAAGTATGGAGCAGAAAGGCACTCACATTCATTATAATGTTTTAAGTATGGAGCAGAAAGGCACTCACATTATAATGTTTTAAGTATGGAGCAGAAAGGCACATCACATTATAATGTTTTAAGTATGGAGCGAAAGAAAGGCACATCACATTATAATGTTTTAAGTATGGAGCAGAAAGGCACATCACATTATAATGTTTTTAAGTATGGAGCAGAAAGGACACTAGTCACATTATAATGTTTTAAGTATGGAGCAGAAAGGCACATCACATTATAATGTTTTAAGTATGGAGCAGAAAGGCACATCACATATTATAATGTTTTAAGTATGGAGCAGAAAGGCACATCACATTATAATGTTTTAAGTATGGAGCAGAAAGGCACATCACATTATAATGTTTTAAGTATGGAGCAGAAAGGCACATCACATTATAATGTTTTAAGTATGGAGCAGAAAGGACACATCACATTATAATGTTTTAAGTATGGAGCAGAAAGGCACATCACATTATAATGTTTTAAGTATGGAGCAGAAAGGCACTCAATTCATTATAATGTTTTAAGTATGGAGCAGAAAGGCACATCACATTATAATGTTTTAAGTATGGAGCAGAAAGGCACATCACATTATAATGTTTTAAGTATGGAGCAGAAAGGCACATCACATTCATTATAATGTTTTAAGTATGGAGCAGAAAGGCACATCACATTATTATGTTTTAAGTATGGAGCAGAAAGGCACATCACATTATAATGTTTTAAGTATGGAGCAGAAAGACACATCACATTCATTATAATGTTTTAAGTATGGAGCAGAAAGGCACATCACATTATAATGTTTTAAGTATGGAGCAGAAAAGCACATCACATTATAATGTTTTAAGTATGGAGCAGAAAGGCACGTCACATTATAATGTTTTAAGTGTGGAGCAGAAAGGCACATCACATTATAATGTTTTAAGTATGGAGCAGAAAGGCACATCACATTATAATGTTTTAAGTATGGAGCAGAAAGACACATCACATTATAA